>CANUEZ040000019.1:4752500-4755000 GCA_948099385.1 Fasciola hepatica | reverse complement strand
AGTGGATGTATTGGCCTTGTTGTGGGAGTTTCGGTGACTATTGGCGTTGGAAGATATGTTCAACGTTGAATTCATTTGATGTTCATTAGTGATTGGTTTTATTTTGGTTGAGGTGAGTGTAGATTGATACTGAAATGTATTTTTGTTGTTGTTCAAGTTTTGTTTTTTGTGTGTGTAGGAATGATATCGGTGATGATTCTACCCAGCTCTCTGAGAATGATGAGCTTTTGTTTGATTCTGACGATATTTTCTTATTGATGTACTTTCTGTGGTTGATTAAACTTGTAATGGTTATTGATTGTGTGATGTAATTGTTGTTCGTGTGAATTTAGTTTGGTTTGGAGTGTTGGTGGTTAGTTATTATTTAGTTAGCGAGTGATTGGATGAGTGAGTTAGACATTGAGTGAGCGAGAGAATGACTATATAAGTGGGTGATTAAATGAATGAGTGAGTGAGTGAGTGAGTGAGTGAGTGGGTGTGTGGAGTGAGTGAGTGAGTGACTCCCTGTCAGTGGGTGGAGGATCCGCTGTTTTTCTGACGGGCTGACTACCCCACTGCGGAATAGACTTGATGAGTGAGAGAGAGAGAGAGTGTTGAGTGATTTTGTGAGTGACTGATAGATTTCTTGTGTATCTGATTGAATTGTTGTTTGTTGAATGATATTGTGATTGGGATAAGTTGAAATAATTGATGCATGATTTCTCAATTTGAGTGGATGTATTGGCCTTGTTGTGGGAGTTTCGGCGACTGTTGGCGTTGGAAGATATGTTTAACGTTGAATTCACTTGATGTTCATTAGTGATTGGTTTTATTTTGGTTGAGGTGAGTGTAGATTGATACTGAAATGTGATTTTGTTGTTGTTCAAGTTTTGCTTTTTGTGTGTGTAGGAATGATATCGGTGATGATTCTACCCAGCTCTCTGAGAATGATGAGCTTTTGTTTGATTCTGACGATATTTTATTATTGATGTACTTTCTGTGGTTGATTAAACTTGTAATGGTTATTGATTGTGTGATGTAATTGTTGTTCGTGTGAATTTAGTTTAGTTTGGAGTGTTGGTGGTTAGTTATTATTTAGTTAGCGAGTGATTGGATGAGTGAGTTAGACATTGAGTGAGCGAGAGAATGACTATATAAGTGGGTGATTAAATGAATGAGTGAGTGAGTGAGTGAGTGAGTGAGTGGGTGTGTGGAGTGAGTGAGTGAGTGACTCCCTGTCAGTGGGTGGAGGATCCGCTGTTTTTCTGACGGGCTGACTACCCCACTGCGGAATAGACTTGATGAGTGAGAGAGAGAGAGAGAGTGTTGAGTGATTTTGTGAGTGACTGATAGATTTCTTGTGTATCTGATTGAATTGTTGTTTGTTGAATGATATTGTGATTGGGATAAGTTGAAATAATTGATGCATGATTTCTCAATTTCAGTGGATGTATTGGCCTTGTTGTGGGAGTTTCGGTGACTATTGGCGTTGGAAGATATGTTCAACGTTGAATTCATTTGATGTTCATTAGTGATTGGTTTTATTTTGGTTGAGGTGAGTGTAGATTGATACTGAAATGTATTTTTGTTGTTGTTCAAGTTTTGTTTTTTGTGTGTGTAGGAATGATATCGGTGATGATTCTACCCAGCTCTCTGAGAATGATGAGCTTTTGTTTGATTCTGAGGATATTTTCTTATTGATGTACTTTCTGTGGTTGATTAAACTTGTAATGGTTATTGATTGTGTGATGTAATTGTTGTTCGTGTGAATTTAGTTTAGTTTGGAGTGTTGGTGGTTAGTTATTATTTAGTTAGCGAGTGATTGGATGAGTGAGTTAGACATTGAGTGAGCGAGAGAATGACTATATAAGTGGGTGATTAAATGAATGAGTGAGTGAGTGAGTGAGTGAGTGAGTGAGTGTGTGTGTGGAGTGAGTGAGTGAGTGACTCCCTGTCAGTGGGTGGAGGATCCGCTGTTTTTCTGACGGGCTGACTACCCCACTGCGGAATAGACTTGATGAGTGAGAGAGAGAGAGAGTGTTGAGTGATTTTGTGAGTGACTGATAGATTTCTTGTGTATCTGATTGAATTGTTGTTTGTTGAATGATATTGTGATTGGGATAAGTTGAAATAATTGATGCATGCTTTCTCAATTTCAGTGGATGTATTGGCCTTGTTGTGGGAGTTTCGGTGACTATTGGCGTTGGAAGATATGTTCAACGTTGAATTCATTTGATGTTCATTAGTGATTGGTTTTATTTTGGTTGAGGTGAGTGTAGATTGATACTGAAATGTATTTTTGTTGTTGTTCAAGTTTTGTTTTTTGTGTGTGTAGGAATGATATCGGTGATGATTCTACCCAGCTCTCTGAGAATGATGAGCTTTTGTTTGATTCTGACGATATTTTCTTATTGATGTACTTTCTGTGGTTGATTAAACTTGTAATGGTTATTGATTGTGTGATGTAATTGTTGTTCGTGTGAATTTAGTTTAGTTTGGAGTGTTGGTGGTTAGTTATTAT
>CANUEZ040000019.1:4705000-4737500 GCA_948099385.1 Fasciola hepatica | reverse complement strand
TGAGTGAGTGAGTGAGTGAGTGAGTGAGTGGGTGTGTGGAGTGAGTGAGTGAGTGACTCCCTGTCAGTGGGTGGAGGATCCGCTGTTTTTCTGACGGGCTGACTACCCCACTGCGGAATAGACTTGATGAGTGAGAGAGAGAGAGAGTGTTGAGTGATTTTGTGAGTGACTGATAGATTTCTTGTGTATCTGATTGAATTGTTGTTTGTTGAATGATATTGTGATTGGGATAAGTTGAAATAATTGATGCATGATTTCTCAATTTCAGTGGATGTATTGGCCTTGTTGTGGGAGTTTCGGTGACTATTGGCGTTGGAAGATATGTTCAACGTTGAATTCATTTGATGTTCATTAGTGATTGGTTTTATTTTGGTTGAGGTGAGTGTAGATTGATACTGAAATGTATTTTTGTTGTTGTTCAAGTTTCGTTTTTTGTGTGTGTAGGAATGATATCGGTGATGATTCTACCCAGCTCTCTGAGAATGATGAGCTTTTGTTTGATTCTGACGATATTTTCTTATTGATGTACTTTCTGTGGTTGATTAAACTTGTAATGGTTATTGATTGTGTGATGTAATTGTTGTTCGTGTGAATTTAGTTTAGTTTGGAGTGTTGGTGGTTAGTTATTATTTAGTTAGCGAGTGATTGGATGAGTGAGTTAGACATTGAGTGAGCGAGAGTGACTATATAAGTGGGTGATTAAATGAATGAGTGAGTGAGTGAGTGAGTGAGTGAGTGGGTGTGTGGAGTGAGTGAGTGAGTGACTCCCTGTCAGTGGGTGGAGGATCCGCTGTTTTTCTGACGGGCTGACTACCCCACTGCGGAATAGACTGGATGAGTGAGAGAGAGAGAGAGAGTGTTGAGTGATTTTGTGAGAAACTGATAGATTTCTTGTGTATCTGATTGAATTGTTGTTTGTTGAATGATATTGTGATTGGGATAAGTTGAAATAATTGATGCATGATTTCTCAATTTCAGTGGATGTATTGGCCTTGTTGTGGGAGTTTCGGTGACTATTGGCGTTGGAAGATATGTTCAACGTTGAATTCATTTGATGTTCATTAGTGATTGGTTTTATTTTGGTTGAGGTGAGTGTAGATTGATACTGAAATGTGATTTTGTTGTTGTTCAAGTTTTGTTTTTTGTGTGTGTAGGAATGATATCGGTGATGATTCTACCCAGCTCTCTGAGAATGATGAGCTTTTGTTTGATTCTGAGGATATTTTCTTATTGATGTATTTTCTGTGGTTGATGAAACTTGTAATGGTTATTGATTGTGTGATGTAATTGTTGTTCGTGTGAATTTAGTTTGGTTTGGAGTGTTGGTGGTTAGTTATTATTTAGTTAGCGAGTGATTGGATGAGTGAGTTAGACATTGAGTGAGCGAGAGAATGACTATATAAGTGGGTGATTAAATGAATGAGTGAGTGAGTGAGTGAGTGAGTGAGTGGGTGTGTGGAGTGAGTGAGTGAGTGACTCCCTGTCAGTGGGTGGAGGATCCGCTGTTTTTCTGACGGGCTGACTACCCCACTGCGGAATAGACTTGATGAGTGAGAGAGAGAGAGAGAGTGTTGAGTGATTTTGTGAGTGACTGATAGATTTCTTGTGTATCTGAATGAATTGTTGTTTGTTGAATGATATTGTGATTGGGATAAGTTGAAATAATTGATGCATGATTTCTCAATTTCAGTGGATGTATTGGCCTTGTTGTGGGAGTTTCGGTGACTATTGGCGTTGGAAGATATGTTCAACGTTGAATTCATTTGATGTTCATTAGTGATTGGTTTTATTTTGGTTGAGGTGAGTGTAGATTGATACTGAAATGTATTTTTGTTGTTGTTCAAGTTTTGTTTTTTGTGTGTGTAGGAATGATATCGGTGATGATTCTACCCAGCTCTCTGAGAATGATGAGCTTTTGTTTGATTCTGACGATATTTTCTTATTGATGTACTTTCTGTGGTTGATTAAACTTGTAATGGTTATTGATTGTGTGATGTAATTGTTGTTCGTGTGAATTTAGTTTAGTTTGGAGTGTTGGTGGTTAGTTATTATTTAGTTAGCGAGTGATTGGATGAGTGAGTTAGACATTGAGTGAGCGAGAGAATGACTATATAAGTGGGTGATTAAATGAATGAGTGAGTGAGTGAGTGAGTGAGTGAGTGGGTGTGTGGAGTGAGTGAGTGAGTGACTCCCTGTCAGTGGGTGGAGGATCCGCTGTTTTTCTGACGGGCTGACTACCCCACTGCGGAATAGACTTGATGAGTGAGAGAGAGAGAGAGAGTGTTGAGTGATTTTGTGAGTGACTGATAGATTTCTTGTGTATCTGATTGAATTGTTGTTTGTTGAATGATATTGTGATTGGGATAAGTTGAAATAATTGATGCATGATTTCTCAATTTCAGTGGATGTATTGGCCTTGTTGTGGGAGTTTCGGTGACTATTGGCGTTGGAAGATATGTTCAACGTTGAATTCATTTGATGTTCATTAGTGATTGGTTTTATTTTGGTTGAGGTGAGTGTAGATTGATACTGAAATGTATTTTTGTTGTTGTTCAAGTTTTGTTTTTTGTGTGTGTAGGAATGATATCGGTGATGATTCTACCCAGCTCTCTGAGAATGATGAGCTTTTGTTTGATTCTGAGGATATTTTCTTATTGATGTACTTTCTGTGGTTGATTAAACTTGTAATGGTTATTGATTGTGTGATGTAATTGTTGTTCGTGTGAATTTAGTTTAGTTTGGAGTGTTGGTGGTTAGTTATTATTTAGTTAGCGAGTGATTGGATGAGTGAGTTAGACATTGAGTGAGCGAGAGAATGACTATATAAGTGGGTGATTAAATGAATGAGTGAGTGAGTGAGTGAGTGAGTGGGTGTGTGGAGTGAGTGAGTGAGTGACTCCCTGTCAGTGGGTGGAGGATCCGGTGTTTTTCTGACGGGCTGACTACCCCACTGCGGAATAGACTTGATGAGTGAGAGAGAGAGAGAGAGTGTTGAGTGATTTTGTGAGTGACTGATAGATTTCTTGTGTATCTGATTGAATTGTTGTTTGTTGAATGATATTGTGATTGGGATAAGTTGAAATAATTGATGCATGATTTCTCAATTTCAGTGGATGTATTGGCCTTGTTGTGGGAGTTTCGGTGACTATTGGCGTTGGAAGATATGTTCAACGTTGAATTCATTTGATGTTCATTAGTGATTGGTTTTATTTTGGTTGAGGTGAGTGTAGATTGATACTGAAATGTATTTTTGTTGTTGTTCAAGTTTTGTTTTTTGTGTGTGTAGGAATGATATCGGTGATGATTCTACCCAGCTCTCTGAGAATGATGAGCTTTTGTTTGATTCTGACGATATTTTCTTATTGATGTACTTTCTGTGGTTGATTAAACTTGTAATGGTTATTGATTGTGTGATGTAATTGTTGTTCGTGTGAATTTAGTTTAGTTTGGAGTGTTGGTGGTTAGTTATTATTTAGTTAGCGAGTGATTGGATGAGTGAGTTAGACATTGAGTGAGCGAGAGTGACTATATAAGTGGGTGATTAAATGAATGAGTGAGTGAGTGAGTGAGTGAGTGAGTGGGTGTGTGGAGTGAGTGAGTGAGTGACTCCCTGTCAGTGGGTGGAGGATCCGCTGTTTTTCTGACGGGCTGACTACCCCACTGCGGAATAGACTTGATGAGTGAGAGAGAGAGAGAGAGAGTGTTGAGTGATTTTGTGAGAAACTGATAGATTTCTTGTGTATCTGATTGAATTGTTGTTTGTTGAATGATATTGTGATTGGGATAAGTTGAAATAATTGATGCATGATTTCTCAATTTCAGTGGATGTATTGGCCTTGTTGTGGGAGTTTCGGTGACTATTGGCGTTGGAAGATATGTTCAACGTTGAATTCATTTGATGTTCATTTGATGTTCATTAGTGATTGGTTTTATTTTGGTTGAGGTGAGTGTAGATTGATACTGAAATGTATTTTTGTTGTTGTTCAAGTTTCGTTTTTTGTGTGTGTAGGAATGATATCGGTGATGATTCTACCCAGCTCTCTGAGAATGATGAGTTTTTGTTTGATTCTGAGGATATTTTCTTATTGATGTACTTTCTGTGGTTGATTAAACTTGTAATGGTTATTGATTGTGTGATGTAATTGTTGTTCGTGTGAATTTAGTTTGGTTTGGAGTGTTGGTGGTTAGTTATTATTTAGTTAGCGAGTGATTGGATGAGTGAGTTAGACATTGAGTGAGCGAGAGAATGACTATATAAGTGGGTGATTAAATGAATGAGTGAGTGAGTGAGTGAGTGAGTGAGTGAGTGAGTGAGTGGGTGGGTGTGTGGAGTGATTGAGTGAGTGACTCCCTGTCAGTGGGTGGAGGATCCGCTGTTTTTCTGACGGGCTGACTACCCCACTGCGGAATAGACTTGATGAGTGAGAGAGAGAGAGAGTGTTGAGTGATTTTGTGAGTGACTGATAGATTTCTTGTGTATCTGAATGAATTGTTGTTTGTTGAATGATATTGTGATTGGGATAAGTTGAAATAATTGATGCATGATTTCTCAATTTCAGTGGATGTATTGGCCTTGTTGTGGGAGTTTCGGTGACTATTGGCGTTGGAAGATATGTTCAACGTTGAATTCATTTGATGTTCATTAGTGATTGGTTTTATTTTGGTTGAGGTGAGTGTAGATTGATACTGAAATGTATTTTTGTTGTTGTTCAAGTTTTGTTTTTTGTGTGTGTAGGAATGATATCGGTGATGATTCTACCCAGCTCTCTGAGAATGATGAGCTTTTGTTTGATTCTGACGATATTTTCTTATTGATGTACTTTCTGTGGTTGATTAAACTTGTAATGGTTATTGATTGTGTGATGTAATTGTTGTTCGTGTGAATTTAGTTTAGTTTGGAGTGTTGGTGGTTAGTTATTATTTAGTTAGCGAGTGATTGGATGAGTGAGTTAGACATTGAGTGAGCGAGAGAATGACTATATAAGTGGGTGATTAAATGAATGAGTGAGTGAGTGAGTGAGTGAGTGAGTGGGTGTGTGGAGTGAGTGAGTGAGTGACTCCCTGTCAGTGGGTGGAGGATCCGGTGTTTTTCTGACGGGCTGACTACCCCACTGCGGAATAGACTTGATGAGTGAGAGAGAGAGAGAGAGTGTTGAGTGATTTTGTGAGTGACTGATAGATTTCTTGTGTATCTGATTGAATTGTTGTTTGTTGAATGATATTGTGATTGGGATAAGTTGAAATAATTGATGCATGATTTCTCAATTTCAGTGGATGTATTGGCCTTGTTGTGGGAGTTTCGGTGACTATTGGCGTTGGAAGATATGTTCAACGTTGAATTCATTTGATGTTCATTAGTGATTGGTTTTATTTTGGTTGAGGTGAGTGTAGATTGATACTGAAATGTATTTTTGTTGTTGTTCAAGTTTTGTTTTTTGTGTGTGTAGGAATGATATCGGTGATGATTCTACCCAGCTCTCTGAGAATGATGAGCTTTTGTTTGATTCTGACGATATTTTCTTATTGATGTACTTTCTGTGGTTGATTAAACTTGTAATGGTTATTGATTGTGTGATGTAATTGTTGTTCGTGTGAATTTAGTTTAGTTTGGAGTGTTGGTGGTTAGTTATTATTTAGTTAGCGAGTGATTGGATGAGTGAGTTAGACATTGAGTGAGCGAGAGAATGACTATATAAGTGGGTGATTAAATGAATGAGTGAGTGAGTGAGTGAGTGAGTGAGTGGGTGTGTGGAGTGAGTGAGTGAGTGACTCCCTGTCAGTGGGTGGAGGATCCGCTGTTTTTCTGACGGGCTGACTACCCCACTGCGGAATAGACTTGATGAGTGAGAGAGAGAGAGAGAGTGTTGAGTGATTTTGTGAGTGACTGATAGATTTCTTGTGTATCTGATTGAATTGTTGTTTGTTGAATGATATTGTGATTGGGATAAGTTGAAATAATTGATGCATGATTTCTCAATTTCAGTGGATGTATTGGCCTTGTTGTGGGAGTTTCGGTGACTATTGGCGTTGGAAGATATGTTCAACGTTGAATTCATTTGATGTTCATTAGTGATTGGTTTTATTTTGGTTGAGGTGAGTGTAGATTGATACTGAAATGTATTTTTGTTGTTGTTCAAGTTTTGTTTTTTGTGTGTGTAGGAATGATATCGGTGATGATTCTACCCAGCTCTCTGAGAATGATGAGCTTTTGTTTGATTCTGAGGATATTTTCTTATTGATGTACTTTCTGTGGTTGATTAAACTTGTAATGGTTATTGATTGTGTGATGTAATTGTTGTTCGTGTGAATTTAGTTTAGTTTGGAGTGTTGGTGGTTAGTTATTATTTAGTTAGCGAGTGATTGGATGAGTGAGTTAGACATTGAGTGAGCGAGAGAATGACTATATAAGTGGGTGATTAAATGAATGAGTGAGTGAGTGAGTGAGTGAGTGGGTGTGTGGAGTGAGTGAGTGAGTGACTCCCTGTCAGTGGGTGGAGGATCCGGTGTTTTTCTGACGGGCTGACTACCCCACTGCGGAATAGACTTGATGAGTGAGAGAGAGAGAGAGAGTGTTGAGTGATTTTGTGAGTGACTGATAGATTTCTTGTGTATCTGATTGAATTGTTGTTTGTTGAATGATATTGTGATTGGGATAAGTTGAAATAATTGATGCATGATTTCTCAATTTCAGTGGATGTATTGGCCTTGTTGTGGGAGTTTCGGTGACTATTGGCGTTGGAAGATATGTTCAACGTTGAATTCATTTGATGTTCATTAGTGATTGGTTTTATTTTGGTTGAGGTGAGTGTAGATTGATACTGAAATGTATTTTTGTTGTTGTTCAAGTTTTGTTTTTTGTGTGTGTAGGAATGATATCGGTGATGATTCTACCCAGCTCTCTGAGAATGATGAGCTTTTGTTTGATTCTGACGATATTTTCTTATTGATGTACTTTCTGTGGTTGATTAAACTTGTAATGGTTATTGATTGTGTGATGTAATTGTTGTTCGTGTGAATTTAGTTTAGTTTGGAGTGTTGGTGGTTAGTTATTATTTAGTTAGCGAGTGATTGGATGAGTGAGTTAGACATTGAGTGAGCGAGAGTGACTATATAAGTGGGTGATTAAATGAATGAGTGAGTGAGTGAGTGAGTGAGTGAGTGGGTGTGTGGAGTGAGTGAGTGAGTGACTCCCTGTCAGTGGGTGGAGGATCCGCTGTTTTTCTGACGGGCTGACTACCCCACTGCGGAATAGACTTGATGAGTGAGAGAGAGAGAGAGAGAGTGTTGAGTGATTTTGTGAGAAACTGATAGATTTCTTGTGTATCTGATTGAATTGTTGTTTGTTGGATGATATTGTGATTGGGATAAGTTGAAATAATTGATGCATGATTTCTCAATTTCAGTGGATGTATTGGCCTTGTTGTGGGAGTTTCGGTGACTATTGGCGTTGGAAGATATGTTCAACGTTGAATTCATTTGATGTTCATTTGATGTTCATTAGTGATTGGTTTTATTTTGGTTGAGGTGAGTGTAGATTGATACTGAAATGTGATTTTGTTGTTGTTCAAGTTTCGTTTTTTGTGTGTGTAGGAATGATATCGGTGATGATTCTACCCAGCTCTCTGAGAATGATGAGTTTTTGTTTGATTCTGACGATATTTTCTTATTGATGTACTTTCTGTGGTTGATTAAACTTGTAATGGTTATTGATTGTGTGATGTAATTGTTGTTCGTGTGAATTTAGTTTGGTTTGGAGTGTTGGTGGTTAGTTATTATTTAGTTAGCGAGTGATTGGATGAGTGAGTTAGACATTGAGTGAGCGAGAGAATGACTATATAAGTGGGTGATTAAATGAATGAGTGAGTGAGTGAGTGAGTGAGTGAGTGAGTGAGTGAGTGGGTGGGTGTGTGGAGTGATTGAGTGAGTGACTCCCTGTCAGTGGGTGGAGGATCCGCTGTTTTTCTGACGGGCTGACTACCCCACTGCGGAATAGACTTGATGAGTGAGAGAGAGAGAGAGTGTTGAGTGATTTTGTGAGTGACTGATAGATTTCTTGTGTATCTGAATGAATTGTTGTTTGTTGAATGATATTGTGATTGGGATAAGTTGAAATAATTGATGCATGATTTCTCAATTTCAGTGGATGTATTGGCCTTGTTGTGGGAGTTTCGGTGACTGTTGGCGTTGGAAGATATGTTTAACGTTGAATTCACTTGATGTTCATTAGTGATTGGTTTTATTTTGGTTGAGGTGAGTGTAGATTGATACTGCAATGTGATTTTGTTGTTGTTCAAGTTTTGTTTTTTGTGTGTGTAGGAATGATATCGGTGATGATTCTACCCAGCTCTCTGAGAATGATGAGCTTTTGTTTGATTCTGACGATATTTTCTTATTGATGTGCTTTCTGTGGTTGATTAAACTTGTAATGGTTATTGATTGTGTGATGTAATTGTTGTTCGTGTGAATTTAGTTTAGTTTGGAGTGTTGGTGGTTAGTTATTATTTAGTTAGCGAGTGATTGGATGAGTGAGTTAGACATTGAGTGAGCGAGAGAATGACTATATAAGTGGGTGAGTAAATGAATGAGTGAGTGAGTGAGTGAGTGAGTGAGTGAGTGAGTGAGTGAGTGATGGGTGTGTGTGTGGAGTGAGTGAGTGAGTGAGTGAGTGATGGGTGTGTGTGTGGAGTGAGTGAGTGAGTGACTCCCTGTCAGTGGGTGGAGGATCCGCTGTTTCTCTGACGGGCTGACTACCCCACTGCGGAATAGACTTGATGAGTGAGAGAGAGAGAGAGAGTTGAGTGATTTTGTGAGTGACTGATAGATTTCTTGTGTATCTGATTGAATTGTTGTTTGTTGAATGATATTGTGATTGGGATAAGTTGAAATGATTGATGCATGATTTCTCAATTTCAGTGGATGTATAGGCCTTGTTGTGGGAATTTCGGTGACTATTGGCGTTGGAAGATATGTTTAACGTTGAATTCACTTGATGTTCATTAGTGATTGGTTTTATTTTGGTTGAGGTGAGTGTAAATTGATACTGAAATGTATTTTTGTTGTTGTTCAAGTTTTGTTTTTTGTGTGTGTAGGAATGATATCGGTGATGATTCTACCCAGCTCTCTGAGAATGATGAGCTTTTGTTTGATTCTGAGGATATTTTCTTATTGATGTACTTTCTGTGGTTGATTAAACTTGTAATGGTTATTGATTGTGTGATGTAATTGTTGTTCGTGTGAATTTAGTTTGGTTTGGAGTGTTGGTGGTTAGTTATTATTTAGTTAGCGAGTGATTGGATGAGTGAGTTAGACATTGAGTGAGCGAGAGAATGACTATATAAGTGGGTGATTAAATGAATGAGTGAGTGAGTGAGTGAGTGAGTGAGTGAGTGAGTGGGTGTGTGGAGTGAGTGAGTGAGTGACTCCCTGTCAGTGGGTGGAGGATCCGCTGTTTTTCTGACGGGCTGACTACCCCACTGCGGAATAGACTGGATGAGTGTGAGAGAGAGAGAGAGTGTTGAGTGATTTTCTGAGTGACTGATAGATTTCTTGTGTATCTGAATGAATTGTTGTTTGTTGAATGATATTGTGATTGGGATAAGTTGAAATAATTGATGCATGATTTCTCAATTTCAGTGGATGTATTGGCCTTGTTGTGGGAGTTTCGGTGACTGTTGGCGTTGGAAGATATGTTTAACGTTGAATTCACTTGATGTTCATTAGTGATTGGTTTTATTTTGGTTGAGGTGAGTGTAGATTGATACTGAAATGTGATTTTGTTGTTGTTCAAGTTTTGTTTTTTGTGTGTGTAGGAATGATATCGGTGATGATTCTACCCAGCTCTCTGAGAATGATGAGTTTTTGTTTGATTCTGAGGATATTTTCTTATTGATGTACTTTCTGTGGTTGATTAAACTTGTAATGGTTATTGATTGTGTGATGTAATTGTTGTTCGTGTGAATTTAGTTTGGTTTGGAGTGTTGGTGGTTAGTTATTATTTAGTTAGCGAGTGATTGGATGAGTGAGTTAGACATTGAGTGAGCGAGAGAATGACTATATAAGTGGGTGATTAAATGAATGAGTGAGTGAGTGAGTGAGTGAGTGAGTGAGTGAGTGGGTGTGTGGAGTGAGTGAGTGAGTGACTCCCTGTCAGTGGGTGGAGGATCCGCTGTTTTTCTGACGGGCTGACTACCCCACTGCGGAATAGACTTGATGAGTGAGAGAGAGAGAGAGTGTTGAGTGATTTTGTGAGTGACTGATAGATTTCTTGTGTATCTGAATGAATTGTTGTTTGTTGAATGATATTGTGATTGGGATAAGTTGAAATAATTGATGCATGATTTCTCAATTTCAGTGGATGTATTGGCCTTGTTGTGGGAGTTTCGGTGACTGTTGGCGTTGGAAGATATGTTTAACGTTGAATTCACTTGATGTTCATTAGTGATTGGTTTTATTTTGGTTGAGGTGAGTGTAGATTGATAGTGAAATGTGATTTTGTTGTTGTTCAAGTTTTGTTTTTTGTGTGTGTAGGAATGATATCGGTGATGATTCTACCCAGCTCTCTGAGAATGATGAGTTTTTGTTTGATTCTGAGGATATTTTCTTATTGATGTACTTTCTGTGGTTGATTAAACTTGTAATGGTTATTGATTGTGTGATGTAATTGTTGTTCGTGTGAATTTAGTTTGGTTTGGAGTGTTGGTGGTTAGTTATTATTTAGTTAGCGAGTGATTGGATGAGTGAGTTAGACATTGAGTGAGCGAGAGAATGACTATATAAGTGGGTGATTGAATGAGTGAGTGAGTGAGTGAGTGAGTGAGTGAGTGAGTGGGTGTGTGGAGTGAGTGAGTGAGTGACTCCCTGTCAGTGGGTGGAGGATCCGCTGTTTTTCTGACGGGCTGACTACCCCACTGCGGAATAGACTGGATGAGTGAGAAAGAGAGAGAGAGTGTTGAGTGATTTTGTGAGTGACTGATAGATTTCTTGTGTATCTGAATGAATTGTTGTTTGTTGAATGATATTGTGATTGGGATAAGTTGAAATAATTGATGCATGATTTCTCAATTTCAGTGGATGTATTGGCCTTGTTGTGGGAGTTTCGGTGACTATTGGCGTTGGAAGATATGTTCAACGTTGAATTCATTTGATGTTCATTAGTGATTGGTTTTATTTTGGTTGAGGTGAGTGTAGATTGATACTGAAATGTATTTTTGTTGTTGTTCAAGTTTTGTTTTTTGTGTGTGTAGGAATGATATCGGTGATGATTCTACCCAGCTCTCTGAGAATGATGAGCTTTTGTTTGATTCTGACGATATTTTCTTATTGATGTACTTTCTGTGGTTGATTAAACTTGTAATGGTTATTGATTGTGTGATGTAATTGTTGTTCGTGTGAATTTAGTTTGGTTTGGAGTGTTGGTGGTTAGTTATTATTTAGTTAGCGAGTGATTGGATGAGTGAGTTAGACATTGAGTGAGCGAGAGAATGACTATATAAGTGGGTGATTAAATGAATGAGTGAGTGAGTGAGTGAGTGAGTGAGTGGGTGTGTGGAGTGAGTGAGTGAGTGACTCCCTGTCAGTGGGTGGAGGATCCGCTGTTTTTCTGACGGGCTGACTACCCCACTGCGGAATAGACTTGATGAGTGAGAGAGAGAGAGAGTGTTGAGTGATTTTGTGAGTGACTGATAGATTTCTTGTGTATCTGAATGAATTGTTGTTTGTTGAATGATATTGTGATTGGGATAAGTTGAAATGATTGATGCATGATTTCTCAATTTCAGTGGATGTATTGGCCTTGTTGTGGGAGTTTCGGTGACTGTTGGCGTTGGAAGATATGTTTAACGTTGAATTCACTTGATGTTCATTAGTGATTGGTTTTATTTTGGTTGAGGTGAGTGTAGATTGATAGTGAAATGTGATTTTGTTGTTGTTCAAGTTTTGTTTTTTGTGTGTGTAGGAATGATATCGGTGATGATTCTACCCAGCTCTCTGAGAATGATGAGCTTTTGTTTGATTCTGACGATATTTTCTTATTGATGTACTTTCTGTGGTTGATTAAACTTGTAATGGTTATTGATTGTGTGATGTAATTGTTGTTCGTGTGAATTTAGTTTGGTTTGGAGTGTTGGTGGTTAGTTATTATTTAGTTAGCGAGTGATTGGATGAGTGAGTTAGACATTGAGTGAGCGAGAGAATGACTATATAAGTGGGTGATTAAATGAATGAGTGAGTGAGTGAGTGAGTGAGTGAGTGAGTGTGTGTGTGGAGTGAGTGAGTGAGTGACTCCCTGTCAGTGGGTGGAGGATCCGCTGTTTTTCTGACGGGCTGACTACCCCACTGCGGAATAGACTGGATGAGTGAGAGAGAGAGAGAGTGTTGAGTGATTTTGTGAGTGACTGATAGATTTCTTGTGTATCTGAATGAATTGTTGTTTGTTGAATGATATTGTGATTGGGATAAGTTGAAATAATTGATGCATGATTTCTCAATTTCAGTGGATGTATTGGCCTTGTTGTGGGAGTTTCGGTGACTATTGCCGTTGGAAGATATGTTTAACGTTGAATTCACTTGATGTTCATTAGTGATTGGTTTTATTTTGGTTGAGGTGAGTGTAGATTGATACTGAAATGTGATTTTGTTGTTGTTCAAGTTTTGTTTTTTGTGTGTGTAGGAATGATATCGGTGATGATTCTACCCAGCTCTCTGAGAATGATGAGCTTTTGTTTGATTCTGACGATATTTTCTTATTGATGTATTTTCTGTGGTTGATTAAACTTGTAATGGTTATTGATTGTGTGATGTAATTGTTGTTCGTGTGAATTTAGTTTGGTTTGGAGTGTTGGTGGTTAGTTATTATTTAGTTAGCGAGTGATTGGATGAGTGAGTTAGACATTGAGTGAGCGAGAGAATGACTATATAAGTGGGTGATTGAATGAGTGAGTGAGTGAGTGAGTGAGTGAGTGAGTGAGTGGGTGTGTGGAGTGAGTGAGTGAGTGAGTGACTCCCTGTCAGTGGGTGGAGGATCCGCTGTTTTTCTGACGGGCTGACTACCCCACTGCGGAATAGACTTGATGAGTGAGAGAGAGAGAGAGAGTGTTGAGTGATTTTGTGAGAAACTGATAGATTTCTTGTGTATCTGATTGAATTGTTGTTTGTTGAATGATATTGTGATTGGGATAAGTTGAAATAATTGGTGCATGATTTCTCAATTTCAGTGGATGTATTGGCCTTGTTGTGGGAGTTTCGGTGACTATTGGCGTTGGAAGATATGTTTAACGTTGAATTCACTTGATGTTCATTAGTGATTGGTTTTATTTTGGTTGAGGTGAGTGTAGATTGATACTGAAATGTATTTTTGTTGTTGTTCAAGTTTTGTTTTTTGTGTGTGTAGAATGATATCGGTGATGATTCTACCCAGCTCTCTGAGAATGATGAGCTTTTGTTTGATTCTGACGATATTTTCTTATTGATGTACTTTCTGTGGTTGATTAAACTTGTAATGGTTATTGATTGTGTGATGTAATTGTTGTTCGTGTGAATTTAGTTTGGTTTGGAGTGTTGGTGGTTAGTTATTATTTAGTTAGCGAGTGATTGGATGAGTGAGTTAGACATTGAGTGAGCGAGAGAATGACTATATAAGTGGGTGATTAAATGAATGAGTGAGTGAGTGAGTGAGTGAGTGAGTGAGTGGGTGTGTGGAGTGAGTGAGTGAGTGACTCCCTGTCAGTGGGTGGAGGATCCGCTGTTTCTCTGACGGGCTGACTACCCCACTGCGGAATAGACTTGATGAGTGAGAGAGAGAGAGAGAGTGTTGAGTGATTTTGTGAGTGACTGATAGATTTCTTGTGTATCTGAATGAATTGTTGTTTGTTGAATGATATTGTGATTGGGATAAGTTGAAATAATTGATGCATGATTTCTCAATTTCAGTGGATGTATTGGCCTTGTTGTGGGAGTTTCGGTGACTATTGGCGTTGGAAGATATGTTTAACGTTGAATTCACTTGATGTTCATTAGTGATTGGTTTTATTTTGGTTGAGGTGAGTGTAGATTGATAGTGAAATGTGATTTTGTTGTTGTTCAAGTTTTGTTTTTTGTGTGTGTAGGAATGATATCGGTGATGATTCTACCCAGCTCTCTGAGAATGATGAGCTTTTGTTTGATTCTGAGGATATTTTCTTATTGATGTACTTTCTGTGGTTGATTAAACTTGTAATGGTTATTGATTGTGTGATGTAATTGTTGTTCGTGTGAATTTAGTTTGGTTTGGAGTGTTGGTGGTTAGTTATTATTTAGTTAGCGAGTGATTGGATGAGTGAGTTAGACATTGAGTGAGCGAGAGAATGACTATATAAGTGGGTGATTAAATGAATGAGTGAGTGAGTGAGTGAGTGAGTGAGTGGGTGTGTGGAGTGAGTGAGTGAGTGACTCCCTGTCAGTGGGTGGAGGATCCGCTGTTTTTCTGACGGGCTGACTACCCCACTGCGGAATAGACTTGATGAGTGAGAGAGAGAGAGAGTGTTGAGTGATTTTGTGAGAAACTGATAGATTTCTTGTGTATCTGATTGAATTGTTGTTTGTTGAATGATATTGTGATTGGGATAAGTTGAAATAATTGGTGCATGATTTCTCAATTTCAGTGGATGTATTGGCCTTGTTGTGGGAGTTTCGGTGACTATTGGCGTTGGAAGATATGTTTAACGTTGAATTCACTTGATGTTCATTAGTGATTGGTTTTATTTTGGTTGAGGTGAGTGTAGATTGATACTGAAATGTGATTTTGTTGTTGTTCAAGTTTTGTTTTTTGTGTGTGTAGGAATGATATCGGTGATGATTCTACCCAGCTCTCTGAGAATGATGAGCTTTTGTTTGATTCTGAGGATATTTTCTTATTGATGTACTTTCTGTGGTTGATTAAACTTGTAATGGTTATTGATTGTGTGATGTAATTGTTGTTCGTGTGAATTTAGTTTGGTTTGGAGTGTTGGTGGTTAGTTATTATTTAGTTAGCGAGTGATTGGATGAGTGAGTTAGACATTGAGTGAGCGAGAGAATGACTATATAAGTGGGTGATTAAATGAATGAGTGAGTGAGTGAGTGAGTGAGTGAGTGGGTGTGTGGAGTGAGTGAGTGAGTGACTCCCTGTCAGTGGGTGGAGGATCCGCTGTTTTTCTGACGGGCTGACTACCCCACTGCGGAATAGACTTGATGAGTGAGAGAGAGAGAGAGAGAGAGTGTTGAGTGATTTTGTGAGAAACTGATAGATTTCTTGTGTATCTGATTGAATTGTTGTTTGTTGAATGATATTGTGATTGGGATAAGTTGAAATAATTGGTGCATGATTTCTCAATTTCAGTGGATGTATTGGCCTTGTTGTGGGAGTTTCGGTGACTATTGGCGTTGGAAGATATGTTTAACGTTGAATTCACTTGATGTTCATTAGTGATTGGTTTTATTTTGGTTGAGGTGAGTGTAGATTGATACTGAAATGTGATTTTGTTGTTGTTCAAGTTTTGTTTTTTGTGTGTGTAGGAATGATATCGGTGATGATTCTACCCAGCTCTCTGAGAATGATGAGCTTTTGTTTGATTCTGACGATATTTTCTTATTGATGTACTTTCTGTGGTTGATTAAACTTGTAATGGTTATTGATTGTGTGATGTAATTGTTGTTCGTGTGAATTTAGTTTGGTTTGGAGTGTTGGTGGTTAGTTATTATTTAGTTAGCGAGTGATTGGATGAGTGAGTTAGACATTGAGTGAGCGAGAGAATGACTATATAAGTGGGTGATTAAATGAATGAGTGAGTGAGTGAGTGAGTGAGTGAGTGGGTGTGTGGAGTGAGTGAGTGAGTGACTCCCTGTCAGTGGGTGGAGGATCCGCTGTTTCTCTGACGGGCTGACTACCCCACTGCGGAATAGACTTGATGAGTGAGAGAGAGAGAGAGAGTGTTGAGTGATTTTGTGAGAAACTGATAGATTTCTTGTGTATCTGATTGAATTGTTGTTTGTTGAATGATATTGTGATTGGGATAAGTTGAAATAATTGGTGCATGATTTCTCAATTTCAGTGGATGTATTGGCCTTGTTGTGGGAGTTTCGGTGACTATTGGCGTTGGAAGATATGTTTAACGTTGAATTCACTTGATGTTCATTAGTGATTGGTTTTATTTTGGTTGAGGTGAGTGTAAATTTATACTGAAATGTATTTTTGTTGTTGTTCAAGTTTTGTTTTTTGTGTGTGTAGGAATGATATCGGTGATGATTCTACCCAGCTCTCTGAGAATGATGAGCTTTTGTTTGATTCTGAGGATATTTTCTTATTGATGTACTTTCTGTGGTTGATTAAACTTGTAATGGTTATTGATTGTGTGATGTAATTGTTGTTCGTGTGAATTTAGTTTGGTTTGGAGTGTTGGTGGTTAGTTATTATTTAGTTAGCGAGTGATTGGATGAGTGAGTTAGACATTGAGTGAGCGAGAGAATGACTATATAAGTGGGTGATTAAATGAGTGAGTGAGTGAGTGAGTGAGTGAGTGAGTGAGTGATTGAGTGAGTGACTCCCTGTCATTGGGTGGAGGATCCGCTGTTTTTCTGACGGGCTGACTACCCCACTGCGGAATAGACTGGATGAGTGAGAGAGAGAGAGAGAGTGTTGAGTGATTTTGTGAGTGACTGATAGATTTCTTGTGTATCTGAATGAATTGTTGTTTGTTGAATGATATTGTGATTGGGATAAGTTGAAATAATTGATGCATGATTTCTCAATTTCAGTGGATGTATTGGCCTTGTTGTGGGAGTTTCGGTGACTATTGGCGTTGGAAGATATGTTTAACGTTGAATTCACTTGATGTTCATTAGTGATTGGTTTTATTTTGGTTGAGGTGAGTGTAGATTGATACTGAAATGTGATTTTGTTGTTGTTCAAGTTTTGTTTTTTGTGTGTGTAGGAATGATATCCGTGATGATTCTACCCAGCTCTCTGAGAATGATGAGCTTTTGTTTGATTCTGACGATATTTTCTTATTGATGTACTTTCTGTGGTTGATTAAACTTGTAATGGTTATTGATTGTGTGATGTAATTGTTGTTCGTGTGAATTTAGTTTAGTTTGGAGTGTTGGTGGTTAGTTATTATTTAGTTAGCGAGTGATTGGATGAGTGAGTTAGACATTGAGTGAGCGAGAGAATGACTATATAAGTGGGTGATTAAATGAATGAGTGAGTGAGTGAGTGAGTGAGTGAGTGGGTGTGTGGAGTGAGTGAGTGAGTGACTCCCTGTCAGTGGGTGGAGGATCCGCTGTTTTTCTGACGGGCTGACTACCCCACTGCGGAATAGACTTGATGAGTGAGAGAGAGAGAGAGAGTGTTGAGTGATTTTGTGAGTGACTGATAGATTTCTTGTGTATCTGAATGAATTGTTGTTTGTTGAATGATATTGTGATTGGGATAAGTTGAAATGATTGATGCATGATTTCTCAATTTCAGTGGATGTATTGGCCTTGTTGTGGGAGTTTCGGTGACTGTTGGCGTTGGAAGATATGTTTAACGTTGAATTCACTTGATGTTCATTAGTGATTGGTTTTATTTTGGTTGAGGTGAGTGTAGATTGATACTGAAATGTATTTTTGTTGTTGTTCAAGTTTTGTTTTTTGTGTGTGTAGGAATGATATCGGTGATGATTCTACCCAGCTCTCTGAGAATGATGAGCTTTTGTTTGATTCTGAGGATATTTTCTTATTGATGTATTTTCTGTGGTTGATTAAACTTGTAATGGTTATTGATTGTGTGATGTAATTGTTGTTCGTGTGAATTTAGTTTAGTTTGGAGTGTTGGTGGTTAGTTATTATTTAGTTAGCGAGTGATTGGATGAGTGAGTTAGACATTGAGTGAGCGAGAGAATGACTATATAAGTGGGTGATTGAATGAGTGAGTGAGTGAGTGAGTGAGTGAGTGTGTGTGTGGAGTGAGTGAGTGAGTGACTCCCTGTCAGTGGGTGGAGGATCCGCTGTTTTTCTGACGGGCTGACTACCCCACTGCGGAATAGACTTGATGAGTGAGAGAGAGAGAGTGTGTTGAGTGATTTTGTGAGTGACTGATAGATTTCTTGTGTATCTGAATGAATTGTTGTTTGTTGAATGATATTGTGATTGGGATAAGTTGAAATAATTGATGCATGATTTCTCAATTTCAGTGGATGTATTGGCCTTGTTGTGGGAGTTTCGGTGACTATTGGCGTTGGAGGATATGTTCAACGTTGAATTCATTTGATGTTCATTAGTGATTGGTTTTATTTTGGTTGAGGTGAGTGTAGATTGATACTGAAATGTATTTTTGTTGTTGTTCAAGTTTTGTTTTTTGTGTGTGTAGGAATGATATCGGTGATGATTCTACCCAGCTCTCTGAGAATGATGAGCTTTTGTTTGATTCTGACGATATTTTCTTATTGATGTACTTTCTGTGGTTGATTAAACTTGTAATGGTTATTGATTGTGTGATGTAATTGTTGTTCGTGTGAATTTAGTTTGGTTTGGAGTGTTGGTGGTTAGTTATTATTTAGTTAGCGAGTGATTGGATGAGTGAGTTAGACATTGAGTGAGCGAGAGAATGACTATATAAGTGGGTGATTAAATGAATGAGTGAGTGAGTGAGTGAGTGAGTGAGTGAGTGAGTGAGTGAGTGAGTGAGTGGGTGAGTGACTCCCTGTCAGTGGGTGGAGGATCCGCTGTTTCTCTGACGGGCTGACTACCCCACTGCGGAATAGACTTGATGAGTGAGAGAGAGAGAGAGAGTGTTGAGTGATTTTGTGAGTGACTGATAGATTTCTTGTGTATCTGAATGAATTGTTGTTTGTTGAATGATATTGTGATTGGGATAAGTTGAAATAATTGATGCATGATTTCTCAATTTCAGTGGATGTATTGGCCTTGTTGTGGGAGTTTCGGTGACTGTTGGCGTTGGAAGATATGTTTAACGTTGAATTCACTTGATGTTCATTAGTGATTGGTTTTATTTTGGTTGAGGTGAGTGTAGATTGATACTGAAATGTGATTTTGTTGTTGTTCAAGTTTTGTTTTTTTTGTGTGTAGGAATGATATCGGTGATGATTCTACCCAGCTCTCTGAGAATGATGAGCTTTTGTTTGATTCTGAGGATATTTTCTTATTGATGTGCTTTCTGTGGTTGATTAAACTTGTAATGGTTATTGATTGTGTGATGTAATTGTTGTTCGTGTGAATTTAGTTTAGTTTGGAGTGTTGGTGGTTAGTTATTATTTAGTTAGCGAGTGATTGGATGAGTGAGTTAGACATTGAGTGAGCGAGAGAATGACTATATAAGTGGGTGATTGAATGAGTGAGTGAGTGAGTGAGTGATGGGTGTGTGTGTGTGGAGTGAGTGAGTGAGTGAGTGAGTGATGGGTGTGTGTGTGGAGTGAGTGAGTGAGTGACTCCCTGTCAGTGGGTGGAGGATCCGCTGTTTCTCTGACGGGCTGACTACGCCACTGCGGAGTAGACTGGATGAGTGAGAGAGAGAGAGAGAGTGTTGAGTGATTTTGTGAGTGACTGATAGATTTCTTGTGTATCTGATTGAATTGTTGTTTGTTGAATGATATTGTGATTGAGATAAGTTGAAATGATTGATGCATGATTTCTCAATTTCAGTGGATGTATTGGCCTTGTTGTGGGAGTTTCGGTGACTATTGGCGTTGGAAGATATGTTTAACGTTGAATTCATTTGATGTTCATTAGTGATTGGTGTTATTTTCGTTGAGGTGAGTGTAAATTGATACTGAAATGTGATTTTGTTGTTGTTCAAGTTTTGTTTTTTGTGTGTGTAGGAATGATATCGGTGATGATTCTACCCAGCTCTCTGAGAATGATGAGCTTTTGTTTGATTCTGAGGATATTTTCTTATTGATGTACTTTCTGTGGTTGATTAAACTTGTAATGGTTATTGATTGTGTGATGTAATTGTTGTTCGTGTGAATTTAGTTTAGTTTGGAGTGTTGGTGGTTAGTTATTATTTAGTTAGCGAGTGATTGGATGAGTGAGTTAGACATTGAGTGAGCGAGAGAATGACTATATAAGTGGGTGATTAAATGAATGAGTGAGTTAGTGAGTGAGTGAGTGAGTGAGTGGGTGTGTGGAGTGAGTGAGTGAGTGACTCCCTGTCAGTGGGTGGAGGATCCGCTGTTTCTCTGACGGGCTGACTACGCCACTGCGGAATAGACTGGATGAGTGAGAGAGAGAGAGAGTGTTGAGTGATTTTGTGAGTGACTGATAGATTTCTTGTGTATCTGATTGAATTGTTGTTTGTTGAATGATATTGTGATTGGGATAAGTTGAAATAATTGATGCATGATTTCTCAATTTCAGTGGATGTATTGGCCTTGTTGTGGGAGTTTCGGTGACTATTGGCGTTGGAAGATATGTTCAACGTTGAATTCATTTGATGTTCATTAGTGATTGGTTTTATTTTGGTTGAGGTGAGTGTAAATTGATACTGAAATGTATTTTTGTTGTTGTTCAAGTTTTGTTTTTTGTGTGTGTAGGAATGATATCGGTGATGATTCTACCCAGCTCTCTGAGAATGATGAGCTTTTGTTTGATTCTGAGGATATTTTCTTATTGATGTACTTTCTGTGGTTGATTAAACTTGTAATGGTTATTGATTGTGTGATGTAATTGTTGTTCGTGTGAATTTAGTTTGGTTTGGAGTGTTGGTGGTTAGTTATTATTTAGTTAGCGAGTGATTGGATGAGTGAGTTAGACATTGAGTGAGCGAGAGAATGACTATATAAGTGGGTGATTAAATGAATGAGTGAGTGAGTGAGTGAGTGAGTGTGTGAGTGAGTGAGTGAGGGGGTGAGTGACTCCCTGTCAGTGGGTGGAGGATCCGCTGTTTCTCTGACGGGCTGACTACCCCACTGCGGAATAGACTTGATGAGTAAGAGAGAGAGAGAGAGTGTTGAGTGATATTGTGAGGGACTGATAGATTTCTTGTGTATCTGACTGAATTGTTGTTTGTTGAATGATATTGTGATTGGGATAAGTTGAAATAATTGATGCATGATTTCTCAATTTCAGTGGATGTATTGGCCTTGTTGTGGGAGTTTCGGTGACTGTTGGCGTTGGAAGATATGTTTAACGTTGAATTCACTTGATGTTCATTAGTGATTGGTTTTATTTTGGTTGAGGTGAGTGTAGATTGATACTGAAATGTGATTTTGTTGTTGTTCAAGTTTTGTTTTTTGTGTGTGTAGGAATGATATCGGTGATGATTCTACCCAGCTCTCTGAGAATGATGAGCTTTTGTTTGATTCTGAGGATATTTTCTTATTGATGTGCTTTCTGTGGTTGATTAAACTTGTAATGGTTATTGATTGTGTGATGTAATTGTTGTTCGTGTGAATTTAGTTTGGTTTGGAGTGTTGGTGGTTAGTTATTATTTAGTTAGCGAGTGATTGGATGAGTGAGTTAGACATTGAGTGAGCGAGAGAATGACTATATAAGTGGGTGATTAAATGAATGAGTGAGTGAGTGAGTGAGTGAGTGAGTGAGTGAGTGATTGAGTGAGTGACTCCCTGTCAGTGGGTGGAGGATCCGCTGTTTTTCTGACGGGCTGACTACCCCACTGCGGAATAGACTTGATGAGTGAGAGAGAGAGAGAGTGTTGAGTGATTTTGTGAGTGACTGATAGATTTCTTGTGTATCTGAATGAATTGTTGTTTGTTGAATGATATTGTGATTGGGATAAGTTGAAATGATTGATGCATGATTTCTCAATTTCAGTGGATGTATTGGCCTTGTTGTGGGAGTTTCGGTGACTGTTGGCGTTGGAAGATATGTTTAACGTTGAATTCACTTGATGTTCATTAGTGATTGGTTTTATTTTGGTTGAGGTGAGTGTAGATTGATACTGAAATGTGATTTTGTTGTTGTTCAAGTTTTGTTTTTTGTGTGTGTAGGAATGATATCGGTGATGATTCTACCCAGCTCTCTGAGAATGATGAGCTTTTGTTTGATTCTGACGATATTTTCTTATTGATGTACTTTCTGTGGTTGATTAAACTTGTAATGGTTATTGATTGTGTGATGTAATTGTTGTTCGTGTGAATTTAGTTTGGTTTGGAGTGTTGGTGGTTAGTTATTATTTAGTTAGCGAGTGATTGGATGAGTGAGTTAGACATTGAGTGAGCGAGAGAATGACTATATAAGTGGGTGATTAAATGAATGAGTGAGTGAGTGAGTGAGTGAGTGTGTGTGTGGAGTGAGTGAGTGAGTGACTCCCTGTCAGTGGGTGGAGGATCTGCTGTTTTTCTGACGGGCTGACTACCCCACTGCGGAATAGACTGGATGAGTGAGAGAGAGAGAGAGTGTTGAGTGATTTTGTGAGTGACTGATAGATTTCTTGTGTATCTGAATGAATTGTTGTTTGTTGAATGATATTGTGATTGGGATAAGTTGAAATAATTGATGCATGATTTCTCAATTTCAGTGGATGTATTGGCCTTGTTGTGGGAGTTTCGGTGACTATTGGCGTTGGAAGATATGTTTAACGTTGAATTCACTTGATGTTCATTAGTGATTGGTTTTATTTTGGTTGAGGTGAGTGTAGATTGATACTGAAATGTGATTTTGTTGTTGTTCAAGTTTTGTTTTTTGTGTGTGTAGGAATGATATCGGTGATGATTCTACCCAGCTCTCTGAGAATGATGAGCTTTTGTTTGATTCTGACGATATTTTCTTATTGATGTATTTTCTGTGGTTGATTAAACTTGTAATGGTTATTGATTGTGTGATGTAATTGTTGTTCGTGTGAATTTAGTTTGGTTTGGAGTGTTGGTGGTTAGTTATTATTTAGTTAGCGAGTGATTGGATGAGTGAGTTAGACATTGAGTGAGCGAGAGAATGACTATATAAGTGGGTGATTGAATGAGTGAGTGAGTGAGTGAGTGAGTGAGTGGGTGTGTGGAGTGAGTGAGTGAGTGAGTGACTCCATGTCAGTGGGTGGAGGATCCGCTGTTTTTCTGACGGGCTGACTACCCCACTGCGGAATAGACTTGATGAGTGAGAGAGAGAGAGAGAGTGTTGAGTGATTTTGTGAGAAACTGATAGATTTCTTGTGTATCTGATTGAATTGTTGTTTGTTGAATGATATTGTGATTGGGATAAGTTGAAATAATTGGTGCATGATTTCTCAATTTCAGTGGATGTATTGGCCTTGTTGTGGGAGTTTCGGTGACTATTGGCGTTGGAAGATATGTTTAACGTTGAATTCACTTGATGTTCATTAGTGATTGGTTTTATTTTCGTTGAGGTGAGTGTAGATTGATACTGAAATGTATTTTTGTTGTTGTTCAAGTTTTGTTTTTTGTGTGTGTAGAATGATATCGGTGATGATTCTACCCAGCTCTCTGAGAATGATGAGCTTTTGTTTGATTCTGACGATATTTTCTTATTGATGTACTTTCTGTGGTTGATTAAACTTGTAATGGTTATTGATTGTGTGATGTAATTGTTGTTCGTGTGAATTTAGTTTGGTTTGGAGTGTTGGTGGTTAGTTATTATTTAGTTAGCGAGTGATTGGATGAGTGAGTTAGACATTGAGTGAGCGAGAGAATGACTATATAAGTGGGTGATTAAATGAATGAGTGAGTGAGTGAGTGAGTGAGTGAGTGGGTGTGTGGAGTGAGTGAGTGAGTGACTCCCTGTCAGTGGGTGGAGGATCCGCTGTTTCTCTGACGGGCTGACTACCCCACTGCGGAATAGACTTGATGAGTGAGAGAGAGAGAGAGAGTGTTGAGTGATTTTGTGAGTGACTGATAGATTTCTTGTGTATCTGAATGAATTGTTGTTTGTTGAATGATATTGTGATTGGGATAAGTTGAAATAATTGATGCATGATTTCTCAATTTCAGTGGATGTATTGGCCTTGTTGTGGGAGTTTCGGTGACTATTGGCGTTGGAAGATATGTTTAACGTTGAATTCACTTGATGTTCATTAGTGATTGGTTTTATTTTGGTTGAGGTGAGTGTAGATTGATACTGAAATGTATTTTTGTTGTTGTTCAAGTTTTGTTTTTTGTGTGTGTAGGAATGATATCGGTGATGATTCTACCCAGCTCTCTGAGAATGATGAGCTTTTGTTTGATTCTGAGGATATTTTCTTATTGATGTATTTTCTGTGGTTGATTAAACTTGTAATGGTTATTGATTGTGTGATGTAATTGTTGTTCGTGTGAATTTAGTTTAGTTTGGAGTGTTGGTGGTTAGTTATTATTTAGTTAGCGAGTGATTGGATGAGTGAGTTAGACATTGAGTGAGCGAGAGAATGACTATATAAGTGGGTGATTAAATGAATGAGTGAGTGAGTGAGTGAGTGAGTGAGTGATGGGTGTGTGTGTGGAGTGAGTGAGTGAGTGACTCCCTGTCAGTGGGTGGAGGATCCGCTGTTTTTCTGACGGGCTGACTACCCCACTGCGGAATAGACTTGATGAGTGAGAGAGAGAGAGAGTGTTGAGTGATTTTGTGAGAAACTGATAGATTTCTTGTGTATCTGATTGAATTGTTGTTTGTTGAATGATATTGTGATTGGGATAAGTTGAAATAATTGGTGCATGATTTCTCAATTTCAGTGGATGTATTGGCCTTGTTGTGGGAGTTTCGGTGACTATTGGCGTTGGAAGATATGTTTAACGTTGAATTCACTTGATGTTCATTAGTGATTGGTTTTATTTTGGTTGAGGTGAGTGTAGATTGATAACGAAATGTGATTTTGTTGTTGTTCAAGTTTTGTTTTTTGTGTGTGTAGGAATGATATCGGTGATGATTCTACCCAGCTCTCTGAGAATGATGAGCTTTTGTTTGATTCTGAGGATATTTTCTTATTGATGTACTTTCTGTGGTTGATTAAACTTGTAATGGTTATTGATTGTGTGATGTAATTGTTGTTCGTGTGAATTTAGTTTGGTTTGGAGTGTTGGTGGTTAGTTATTATTTAGTTAGCGAGTGATTGGATGAGTGAGTTAGACATTGAGTGAGCGAGAGAATGACTATATAAGTGGGTGATTAAATGAATGAGTGAGTGAGTGAGTGAGTGAGTGAGTGGGTGTGTGGAGTGAGTGAGTGAGTGACTCCCTGTCAGTGGGTGGAGGATCCGCTGTTTTTCTGACGGGCTGACTACCCCACTGCGGAATAGACTTGATGAGTGAGAGAGAGAGAGAGAGAGAGTGTTGAGTGATTTTGTGAGAAACTGATAGATTTCTTGTGTATCTGATTGAATTGTTGTTTGTTGAATGATATTGTGATTGGGATAAGTTGAAATAATTGGTGCATGATTTCTCAATTTCAGTGGATGTATTGGCCTTGTTGTGGGAGTTTCGGTGACTATTGGCGTTGGAAGATATGTTTAACGTTGAATTCACTTGATGTTCATTAGTGATTGGTTTTATTTTGGTTGAGGTGAGTGTAGATTGATACTGAAATGTGATTTTGTTGTTGTTCAAGTTTTGTTTTTTGTGTGTGTAGGAATGATATCGGTGATGATTCTACCCAGCTCTCTGAGAATGATGAGCTTTTGTTTGATTCTGACGATATTTTCTTATTGATGTACTTTCTGTGGTTGATTAAACTTGTAATGGTTATTGATTGTGTGATGTAATTGTTGTTCGTGTGAATTTAGTTTGGTTTGGAGTGTTGGTGGTTAGTTATTATTTAGTTAGCGAGTGATTGGATGAGTGAGTTAGACATTGAGTGAGCGAGAGAATGACTATATAAGTGGGTGATTAAATGAATGAGTGAGTGAGTGAGTGAGTGAGTGAGTGGGTGTGTGGAGTGAGTGAGTGAGTGACTCCCTGTCAGTGGGTGGAGGATCCGCTGTTTCTCTGACGGGCTGACTACCCCACTGCGGAATAGAC
Source organism: Fasciola hepatica (assembly GCA_948099385.1). NCBI lineage: Eukaryota > Metazoa > Platyhelminthes > Trematoda > Plagiorchiida > Fasciolidae > Fasciola > Fasciola hepatica. The sequence continues at coordinate 4,711,590 of CANUEZ040000019.1, read as the reverse complement.
TTGATGAGTGAGAGAGAGAGAGAGAGTGTTGAGTGATTTTGTGAGAAACTGATAGATTTCTTGTGTATCTGATTGAATTGTTGTTTGTTGAATGATATTGTGATTGGGATAAGTTGAAATAATTGGTGCATGATTTCTCAATTTCAGTGGATGTATTGGCCTTGTTGTGGGAGTTTCGGTGACTATTGGCGTTGGAAGATATGTTTAACGTTGAATTCACTTGATGTTCATTAGTGATTGGTTTTATTTTGGTTGAGGTGAGTGTAAATTTATACTGAAATGTATTTTTGTTGTTGTTCAAGTTTTGTTTTTTGTGTGTGTAGGAATGATATCGGTGATGATTCTACCCAGCTCTCTGAGAATGATGAGCTTTTGTTTGATTCTGAGGATATTTTCTTATTGATGTACTTTCTGTGGTTGATTAAACTTGTAATGGTTATTGATTGTGTGATGTAATTGTTGTTCGTGTGAATTTAGTTTGGTTTGGAGTGTTGGTGGTTAGTTATTATTTAGTTAGCGAGTGATTGGATGAGTGAGTTAGACATTGAGTGAGCGAGAGAATGACTATATAAGTGGGTGATTAAATGAGTGAGTGAGTGAGTGAGTGAGTGAGTGAGTGAGTGATTGAGTGAGTGACTCCCTGTCAGTGGGTGGAGGATCCGCTGTTTTTCTGACGGGCTGACTACCCCACTGCGGAATAGACTGGATGAGTGAGAGAGAGAGAGAGAGTGTTGAGTGATTTTGTGAGTGACTGATAGATTTCTTGTGTATCTGAATGAATTGTTGTTTGTTGAATGATATTGTGATTGGGATAAGTTGAAATAATTGATGCATGATTTCTCAATTTCAGTGGATGTATTGGCCTTGTTGTGGGAATTTCGGTGACTATTGGCGTTGGAAGATATGTTTAACGTTGAATTCACTTGATGTTCATTAGTGATTGGTTTTATTTTGGTTGAGGTGAGTGTAGATTGATACTGAAATGTGATTTTGTTGTTGTTCAAGTTTTGTTTTTTGTGTGTGTAGGAATGATATCCGTGATGATTCTACCCAGCTCTCTGAGAATGATGAGCTTTTGTTTGATTCTGACGATATTTTCTTATTGATGTACTTTCTGTGGTTGATTAAACTTGTAATGGTTATTGATTGTGTGATGTAATTGTTGTTCGTGTGAATTTAGTTTAGTTTGGAGTGTTGGTGGTTAGTTATTATTTAGTTAGCGAGTGATTGGATGAGTGAGTTAGACATTGAGTGAGCGAGAGTGACTATATAAGTGGGTGATTAAATGAATGAGTGAGTGAGTGAGTGAGTGAGTGAGTGGGTGTGTGGAGTGAGTGAGTGAGTGACTCCCTGTCAGTGGGTGGAGGATCCGCTGTTTTTCTGACGGGCTGACTACCCCACTGCGGAATAGACTTGATGAGTGAGAGAGAGAGAGAGAGTGTTGAGTGATTTTGTGAGTGACTGATAGATTTCTTGTGTATCTGAATGAATTGTTGTTTGTTGAATGATATTGTGATTGGGATAAGTTGAAATGATTGATGCATGATTTCTCAATTTCAGTGGATGTATTGGCCTTGTTGTGGGAGTTTCGGTGACTGTTGGCGTTGGAAGATATGTTTAACGTTGAATTCACTTGATGTTCATTAGTGATTGGTTTTATTTTGGTTGAGGTGAGTGTAGATTGATACTGAAATGTATTTTTGTTGTTGTTCAAGTTTTGTTTTTTGTGTGTGTAGGAATGATATCGGTGATGATTCTACCCAGCTCTCTGAGAATGATGAGCTTTTGTTTGATTCTGAGGATATTTTCTTATTGATGTATTTTCTGTGGTTGATTAAACTTGTAATGGTTATTGATTGTGTGATGTAATTGTTGTTCGTGTGAATTTAGTTTAGTTTGGAGTGTTGGTGGTTAGTTATTATTTAGTTAGCGAGTGATTGGATGAGTGAGTTAGACATTGAGTGAGCGAGAGAATGACTATATAAGTGGGTGATTGAATGAGTGAGTGAGTGAGTGAGTGAGTGAGTGTGTGTGTGGAGTGAGTGAGTGAGTGACTCCCTGTCAGTGGGTGGAGGATCCGCTGTTTTTCTGACGGGCTGACTACCCCACTGCGGAATAGACTTGATGAGTGAGAGAGAGAGAGTGTGTTGAGTGATTTTGTGAGTGACTGATAGATTTCTTGTGTATCTGAATGAATTGTTGTTTGTTGAATGATATTGTGATTGGGATAAGTTGAAATAATTGATGCATGATTTCTCAATTTCAGTGGATGTATTGGCCTTGTTGTGGGAGTTTCGGTGACTATTGGCGTTGGAGGATATGTTCAACGTTGAATTCATTTGATGTTCATTAGTGATTGGTTTTATTTTGGTTGAGGTGAGTGTAGATTGATACTGAAATGTATTTTTGTTGTTGTTCAAGTTTTGTTTTTTGTGTGTGTAGGAATGATATCGGTGATGATTCTACCCAGCTCTCTGAGAATGATGAGCTTTTGTTTGATTCTGACGATATTTTCTTATTGATGTACTTTCTGTGGTTGATTAAACTTGTAATGGTTATTGATTGTGTGATGTAATTGTTGTTCGTGTGAATTTAGTTTGGTTTGGAGTGTTGGTGGTTAGTTATTATTCAGTTAGCGAGTGATTGGATGAGTGAGTTAGACATTGAGTGAGCGAGAGAATGACTATATAAGTGGGTGATTAAATGAATGAGTGAGTGAGTGAGTGAGTGAGTGAGTGAGTGAGTGAGTGAGTGAGTGGGTGAGTGACTCCCTGTCAGTGGGTGGAGGATCCGCTGTTTCTCTGACGGGCTGACTACCCCACTGCGGAATAGACTTGATGAGTGAGAGAGAGAGAGAGAGTGTTGAGTGATTTTGTGAGTGACTGATAGATTTCTTGTGTATCTGAATGAATTGTTGTTTGTTGAATGATATTGTGATTGGGATAAGTTGAAATAATTGATGCATGATTTCTCAATTTCAGTGGATGTATTGGCCTTGTTGTGGGAGTTTCGGTGACTGTTGGCGTTGGAAGATATGTTTAACGTTGAATTCACTTGATGTTCATTAGTGATTGGTTTTATTTTGGTTGAGGTGAGTGTAGATTGATACTGAAATGTGATTTTGTTGTTGTTCAAGTTTTGTTTTTTGTGTGTGTAGGAATGATATCGGTGATGATTCTACCCAGCTCTCTGAGAATGATGAGCTTTTGTTTGATTCTGAGGATATTTTCTTATTGATGTACTTTCTGTGGTTGATTAAACTTGTAATGGTTATTGATTGTGTGATGTAATTGTTGTTCGTGTGAATTTAGTTTAGTTTGGAGTGTTGGTGGTTAGTTATTATTTAGTTAGCGAGTGATTGGATGAGTGAGTTAGACATTGAGTGAGCGAGAGAATGACTATATAAGTGGGTGATTGAATGAGTGAGTGAGTGAGTGAGTGATGGGTGTGTGTGTGTGTGGAGTGAGTGAGTGAGTGAGTGAGTGATGGGTGTGTGTGTGGAGTGAGTGAGTGAGTGACTCCCTGTCAGTGGGTGGAGGATCCGCTGTTTCTCTGACGGGCTGACTACGCCACTGCGGAGTAGACTGGATGAGTGAGAGAGAGAGAGAGAGTGTTGAGTGATTTTGTGAGTGACTGATAGATTTCTTGTGTATCTGATTGAATTGTTGTTTGTTGAATGATATTGTGATTGAGATAAGTTGAAATGATTGATGCATGATTTCTCAATTTCAGTGGATGTATTGGCCTTGTTGTGGGAGTTTCGGTGACTATTGGCGTTGGAAGATATGTTTAACGTTGAATTCATTTGATGTTCATTAGTGATTGGTGTTATTTTCGTTGAGGTGAGTGTAAATTGATACTGAAATGTGATTTTGTTGTTGTTCAAGTTTTGTTTTTTGTGTGTGTAGGAATGATATCGGTGATGATTCTACCCAGCTCTCTGAGAATGATGAGCTTTTGTTTGATTCTGAGGATATTTTCTTATTGATGTACTTTCTGTGGTTGATTAAACTTGTAATGGTTATTGATTGTGTGATGTAATTGTTGTTCGTGTGAATTTAGTTTAGTTTGGAGTGTTGGTGGTTAGTTATTATTTAGTTAGCGAGTGATTGGATGAGTGAGTTAGACATTGAGTGAGCGAGAGAATGACTATATAAGTGGGTGATTAAATGAATGAGTGAGTTAGTGAGTGAGTGAGTGAGTGAGTGGGTGTGTGGAGTGAGGGGGTGAGTGACTCCCTGTCAGTGGGTGGAGGATCCGCTGTTTCTCTGACGGGCTGACTACGCCACTGCGGAATAGACTGGATGAGTGAGAGAGAGAGAGAGTGTTGAGTGATTTTGTGAGTGACTGATAGATTTCTTGTGTATCTGATTGAATTGTTGTTTGTTGAATGATATTGTGATTGGGATAAGTTGAAATAATTGATGCATGATTTCTCAATTTCAGTGGATGTATTGGCCTTGTTGTGGGAGTTTCGGTGACTATTGGCGTTGGAAGATATGTTCAACGTTGAATTCATTTGATGTTCATTAGTGATTGGTTTTATTTTGGTTGAGGTGAGTGTAAATTGATACTGAAATGTATTTTTGTTGTTGTTCAAGTTTTGTTTTTTGTGTGTGTAGGAATGATATCGGTGATGATTCTACCCAGCTCTCTGAGAATGATGAGCTTTTGTTTGATTCTGAGGATATTTTCTTATTGATGTACTTTCTGTGGTTGATTAAACTTGTAATGGTTATTGATTGTGTGATGTAATTGTTGTTCGTGTGAATTTAGTTTGGTTTGGAGTGTTGGTGGTTAGTTATTATTTAGTTAGCGAGTGATTGGATGAGTGAGTTAGACATTGAGTGAGCGAGAGAATGACTATATAAGTGGGTGATTAAATGAATGAGTGAGTGAGTGAGTGAGTGAGTGTGTGAGTGAGTGAGTGAGGGGGTGAGTGACTCCCTGTCAGTGGGTGGAGGATCCGCTGTTTCTCTGACGGGCTGACTACCCCACTGCGGAATAGACTTGATGAGTAAGAGAGAGAGAGAGAGTGTTGAGTGATATTGTGAGGGACTGATAGATTTCTTGTGTATCTGACTGAATTGTTGTTTGTTGAATGATATTGTGATTGGGATAAGTTGAAATAATTGATGCATGATTTCTCAATTTCAGTGGATGTATTGGCCTTGTTGTGGGAGTTTCGGTGACTGTTGGCGTTGGAAGATATGTTTAACGTTGAATTCACTTGATGTTCATTAGTGATTGGTTTTATTTTGGTTGAGGTGAGTGTAGATTGATACTGAAATGTGATTTTGTTGTTGTTCAAGTTTTGTTTTTTGTGTGTGTAGGAATGATATCGGTGATGATTCTACCCAGCTTTCTGAGAATGATGAGCTTTTGTTTGATTCTGAGGATATTTTCTTATTGATGTGCTTTCTGTGGTTGATTAAACTTGTAATGGTTATTGATTGTGTGATGTAATTGTTGTTCGTGTGAATTTAGTTTGGTTTGGAGTGTTGGTGGTTAGTTATTATTTAGTTAGCGAGTGATTGGATGAGTGAGTTAGACATTGAGTGAGCGAGAGAATGACTATATAAGTGGGTGATTAAATGAATGAGTGAGTGAGTGAGTGAGTGATGGGTGTGTGTGTGGAGTGAGTGAGTGAGTGAGTGAGTGATGGGTGTGTGTGTGGAGTGAGTGAGTGAGTGACTCCCTGTCAGTGGGTGGAGGATCCGCTGTTTCTCTGACGGGCTGACTACCCCACTGCGGAATAGACTTGATGAGTGAGAGAGAGAGAGAGAGTTGAGTGATTTTGTGAGTGACTGATAGATTTCTTGTGTATCTGAATGAATTGTTGTTTGTTGAATGATATTGTGATTGGGATAAGTTGAAATGATTGATGCATGATTTCTCAATTTCAGTGGATGTATAGGCCTTGTTGTGGGAATTTCGGTTACTATTGGCGTTGGAAGATATGTTTAACGTTGAATTCACTTGATGTTCATTAGTGATTGGTTTTATTTTGGTTGAGGTGAGTGTAAATTGATACTGAAATGTATTTTTGTTGTTGTTCAAGTTTTGTTTTTTGTGTGTGTAGGAATGATATCGGTGATGATTCTACCCAGCTCTCTGAGAATGATGAGCTTTTGTTTGATTCTGACGATATTTTCTTATTGATGTATTTTCTGTGGTTGATTAAACTTGTAATGGTTATTGATTGTGTGATGTAATTGTTGTTCGTGTGAATTTAGTTTGGTTTGGAGTGTTGGTGGTTAGTTATTATTTAGTTAGCGAGTGATTGGATGAGTGAGTTAGACATTGAGTGAGCGAGAGAATGACTATATAAGTGGGTGATTGAATGAGTGAGTGAGTGAGTGAGTGAGTGAGTGTGTGAGTGGTGAGTGAGTGACTCCCTGTCAGTGGGTGGAGGATCCGCTGTTTCTCTGACGGGCTGACTACCCCACTGCGGAATAGACTTGATGAGTGAGAGAGAGAGAGAGAGAGTTGAGTGATTTTGTGAGTGACTGATAGATTTTTGTGTATCTGATTGAATTGTTGTTTGTTGAATGATATTGTGATTGGGATAAGTTGAAATGATTGATGCA
>CANUEZ040000019.1:4267500-4702500 GCA_948099385.1 Fasciola hepatica | reverse complement strand
TGGGCGAGAGAATGACTATATAAGTGGGTGATTGAATGAGTGAGTGAGTGAGTGAGTGAGTGAGTGAGTGGGTGAGTGACTCCCTGTCAGTGGGTGGAGGATCCGCTGTTTCTCTGACGGGCTGACTTCGCCACTGCGGAATAGACTGGATGAGTGAGAGAGAGAGAGAGAGTTGAGTGATTTTGTGAGTGACTGATAGATTTCTTGTGTATCTGATTGAATTGTTGTTTGTTGAATGATATTGTGATTGAGATAAGTTGAAATGATTGATGCATGATTTCTCAATTTCAGTGGATGTATTGGCCTTGTTGTGGGAATTTCGGTGACTATTGGCGTTGGAAGATATGTTTAACGTTGAATTCACTTGATGTTCATTAGTGATTGGTTTTATTTTGGTTGAGGTGAGTGTAAATTGATACTGAAATGTATTTTTGTTGTTGTTCAAGTTTTGTTTTTTGTGTGTGTAGGAATGATATCGGTGATGATTCTACCCAGCTCTCTGGGAATGATGAGCTTTTGTTTGATTCTGAGGATATTTTCTTATTGATGTACTTTCTGTGGTTGATTAAACTTGTAATGGTTATTGATTGTGTGATGTAATTGTTGTTCGTGTGAATTTAGTTTGGTTTGGAGTGTTGGTGGTTAGTTATTATTTAGTTAGCGAGTGATTGGATGAGTGAGTTAGACATTGAGTGAGCGAGAGAATGACTATATAAGTGGGTGATTGAATGAGTGAGTGAGTGAGTGAGTGAGTGAGTGAGTGGGTGAGTGACTCCATGTCAGTGGGTGGAGGATCCGCTGTTTCTCTGACGGGCTGACTACCCCACTGCGGAATAGACTTGATGAGTGAGAGAGAGAGAGAGAGTTGAGTGATTTTGTGAGTGACTGATAGATTTCTTGTGTATCTGAATGAATTGTTGTTTGTTGAATGATATTGTGATTGGGATAAGTTGAAATAATTGATGCATGATTTCTCAATTTCAGTGGATGTATTGGCCTTGTTGTGGGAGTTTCGGTGACTATTGGCGTTGGAAGATATGTTCAACGTTGAATTCATTTGATGTTCATTAGTGATTGGTTTTATTTTGGTTGAGGTGAGTGTAGATTGATACTGACATGTGATTTTGTTGTTGTTCAAGTTTTGTTTTTTGTGTGTGTAGGAATGATATCGGTGATGATTCTACCCAGCTCTCTGAGAATGATGAGCTTTTGTTTGATTCTGAGGATATTTTCTTATTGATGTATTTTCTGTGGTTGATTAAACATGTAATGGTTATTGATTGTGTGATGTAATTGTTGTTCGTGTGAATTTAGTTTGGTTTGGAGTGTTGGTGGTTAGTTATTATTTAGTTAGCGAGTGATTGGATGAGTGAGTTAGACATTGAGTGAGCGAGAGAATGACTATATAAGTGGGTGAGTAAATGAATGAGTGAGTGAGTGAGTGAGTGAGTGAGTGATGGGTGTGTGTGTGGAGTGAGTGAGTGAGTGAGTGAGTGATGGGTGTGTGTGTGGAGTGAGTGAGTGAGTGACTCCCTGTCAGTGGGTGGAGGATCCGCTGTTTTTCTGGCGGGCTGACTACGCCACTGCGGTATAGACTGGATGAGTGAGAGAGAGAGAGTGTTGAGTGATTTTGTGAGTAACTGATAGATTTCTTGTGTATCTGACTGAATTGTTGTTTGTTGAATGATATTGTGATTGGGATAAGTTGAAATAATTGATGCTTGATTTCTCAATTTCAGTGGATGTATTGGCCTTGTTGTGGGTGTTTCGGTGACTATTGGCGTTGGAAGATATGTTTAACGTTGATTTCACTTGATGTTCATTAGTGATTGGTTTTATTTTGGTTGAGGTGAGTGTAAATTGATACTGAAATGTATTTTTGTTGTTGTTCAAGTTTTGTTTTTTGTGTGTGTAGGAATGATATCGGTGATGATTCTACCCAGCTCTCTGAGAATGATGAGCTTTTGTTTGATTCTGAGGATATTTTCTTATTGATGTACTTTCTGTGGTTGATTAAACTTGTAATGGTTATTGATTGTGTGATGTAATTGTTGTTCGTGTGAATTTAGTTTGGTTTGGAGTGTTGGTGGTTAGTTATTATTTAGTTAGCGAGTGATTGGATGAGTGAGTTAGACATTGAGTGAGCGAGAGAATGACTATATAAGTGGGTGATTGAATGAGTGAGTGAGTGAGTGAGTGAGTGAGTGGGTGAGTGACTCCATGTCAGTGGGTGGAGGATCCGCTGTTTCTCTGACGGGCTGACTACCCCACTGCGGAATAGACTTGATGAGTGAGAGAGAGAGAGAGAGTTGAGTGATTTTGTGAGTGACTGATAGATTTCTTGTGTATCTGAATGAATTGTTGTTTGTTGAATGATATTGTGATTGGGATAAGTTGAAATAATTGATGCATGATTTCTCAATTTCAGTGGATGTATTGGCCTTGTTGTGGGAGTTTCGGTGACTATTGGCGTTGGAAGATATGTTTAACGTTGAATTCACTTGATGTTCATTAGTGACTGGTTTTATTTTGGTTGAGGTGAGTGTAGATTGATACTGAAATATGATTTTGTTGTTGTTCAAGTTTTGTTTTTTGTGTGTGTAGGAATGATATCTGTGATGATTCTACCCAGCTCTCTGAGAATGATGAGCTTTTGTTTGATTCTGAGGATATTTTCTTATTGATGTATTTTCTGTGGTTGATTAAACTTGTAATGGTTATTGATTAAGTGATGTAATTGTTGTTCGTGTGAATTTAGTTTGGTTTGGAGTGTTGGTGGTTAGTTATTATTTAGTTAGCGAGTGATTGGATGAGTGAGTTAGACATTGAGTGAGCGAGAGAATGACTATATAAGTGGGTGAGTAAATGAATGAGTGAGTGAGTGAGTGAGTGAGTGATGGGTGTGTGTGTGGAGTGAGTGAGTGAGTGAGTGAGTGATGGGTGTGTGTGTGGAGTGAGTGAGTGAGTGACTCCCTGTCAGTGGGTGGAGGATCCGCTGTTTTTCTGGCGGGCTGACTACGCCACTGCGGTATAGACTGGATGAGTGAGAGAGAGAGAGTGTTGAGTGATTTTGTGAGTAACTGATAGATTTCTTGTGTATCTGACTGAATTGTTGTTTGTTGAATGATATTGTGATTGGGATAAGTTGAAATAATTGATGCTTGATTTCTCAATTTCAGTGGATGTATTGGCCTTGTTGTGGGTGTTTCGGTGACTATTGGCGTTGGAAGATATGTTTAACGTTGATTTCACTTGATGTTCATTAGTGATTGGTTTTATTTTGGTTGAGGTGAGTGTAAATTGATACTGAAATGTATTTTTGTTGTTGTTCAAGTTTTGTTTTTTGTGTGTGTAGGAATGATATCGGTGATGATTCTACCCAGCTCTCTGAGAATGATGAGCTTTTGTTTGATTCTGAGGATATTTTCTTATTGATGTACTTTCTGTGGTTGATTAAACTTGTAATGGTTATTGATTGTGTGATGTAATTGTTGTTCGTGTGAATTTAGTTTAGTTTGGAGTGTTGGTGGTTAGTTATTATTTAGTTAGCGAGTGATTGGATGAGTGAGTTAGACATTAAGTGAGCGAGAGAATGACTATATAAGCGGGTGATTAAATGAGTGAGTGAGTGAGTGAGTGAGTGAGTGGGTGAGTGACTCCATGTCAGTGGGTGGAGGATCCGCTGTTTCTCTGACGGGCTGACTACCCCACTGCGGAATGGACTTGATGAGTGAGAGAGAGAGAGAGAGAGTTGAGTGATTTTGTGAGTGACTGATAGATTTCTTGTGTATCTGATTGAATTGTTGTTTGTTGAATGATATTGTGATTGGGATAAGTTGAAATAATTGATGCATGATTTCTCAATTTCAGTGGATGTATAGGCCTTGTTGTGGGAATTTCGGTGACTATTTTCGTTGGAAGATATGTTTAACGTTGAATTCACTTGATGTTCATTAGTGATTGGTTTTATTTTGGTTGAGGTGAGTGTAAATTGATACTGAAATGTATTTTTGTTGTTGTTCAAGTTTTGTTTTTTGTGTGTGTAGGAATGATATCGGTGATGATTCTACCCAGCTCTCTGAGAATGATGCGCTTTTGTTTGATTCTGACGATATTTTCTTATTGATGTACTTTCTGTGGTTGATTAAACTTGTAATGGTTATTGATTGTGTGATGTAATTGTTGTTCGTGTGAATTTAGTTTAGTTTGGAGTGTTGGTGGTTAGTTATTATTTAGTTAGCGAGTGATTGGATGAGTGAGTTAGACATTGAGTGAGCGAGAGAATGACTATATAAGTGGGTGATGGATGAGTGAGTGAGTGAGTGGGTGAGTGACTCCCTGTCAGTGGGTGGAGGATCCGCTGTTTCTCTGACGGGCTGACTACCCCACTGCGGAATAGACTTGATGAGTGAGAGAGAGAGAGTGTTGAGTGATTTTGTGAGTAACTGATAGATTTCTTGTGTATCTGACTGAATTGTTGTTTGTTGAATGATATTGTGATTGGGATAAGTTGAAATAATTGATGCTTGATTTCTCAATTTCAGTGGATGTATTGGCCTTGTTGTGGGAGTTTCGGTGACTATTGGCGTTGGAAGATATGTTTAACGTTGATTTCACTTGATGTTCATTAGTGATTGGTTTTATTTTGGTTGAGGTGAGTGTAAATTGATACTGAAATGTGATTTTGTTGTTGTTCAAGTTTTGTTTTTTGTGTGTGTAGGAATGATATCGGTGATGATTCTACCCAGCTCTCTGAGAATGATGAGCTTTTGTTTGATTCTGAGGATATTTTCTTATTGATGTACTTTCTGTGGTTGATTAAACTTGTAATGGTTATTGATTGTGTGATGTAATTGTTGTTCGTGTGAATTTAGTTTAGTTTGGAGTGTTGGTGGTTAGTTATTATTTAGTTAGCGAGTGATTGGATGAGTGAGTTAGACATTAAGTGAGCGAGAGAATGACTATATAAGCGGGTGATTAAATGAGTGAGTGAGTGAGTGAGTGAGTGAGTGGGTGAGTGACTCCATGTCAGTGGGTGGAGGATCCGCTGTTTCTCTGACGGGCTGACTACCCCACTGCGGAATGGACTTGATGAATGAGAGAGAGAGAGAGAGTTGAGTGATTTTGTGAGTGACTGATAGATTTCTTGTGTATCTGAATGAATTGTTGTTTGTTGAATGATATTGTGATTGGGATAAGTTGAAATAATTGATGCATGATTTCTCAATTTCAGTGGATGTATTGGCCTTGTTGTGGGAGTTTCGGTGACTATTGGCGTTGGAAGATATGTTCAACGTTGAATTCATTTGATGTTCATTAGTGATTGGTTTTATTTTGGTTGAGGTGAGTGTAGATTGATACTGAAATGTGATTTTGTTGTTGTTCAAGTTTTGTTTTTTGTGTGTGTAGGAATGATATCGGTGATGATTCTACCCAGCTCTCTGAGAATGATGAGCTTTTGTTTGATTCTGAGGATATTTTCTTATTGATGTATTTTCTGTGGTTGATTAAACATGTAATGGTTATTGATTGTGTGATGTAATTGTTGTTCGTGTGAATTTAGTTTGGTTTGGAGTGTTGGTGGTTAGTTATTATTTAGTTAGCGAGTGATTGGATGAGTGAGTTAGACATTGAGTGAGCGAGAGAATGACTATATAAGTGGGTGAGTAAATGAATGAGTGAGTGAGTGAGTGAGTGAGTGAGTGATGGGTGTGTGTGTGGAGTGAGTGAGTGAGTGAGTGAGTGATGGGTGTGTGTGTGGAGTGAGTGAGTGAGTGACTCCCTGTCAGTGGGTGGAGGATCCGCTGTTTTTCTGGCGGGCTGACTACGCCACTGCGGTATAGACTGGATGAGTGAGAGAGAGAGAGTGTTGAGTGATTTTGTGAGTAACTGATAGATTTCTTGTGTATCTGACTGAATTGTTGTTTGTTGAATGATATTGTGATTGGGATAAGTTGAAATAATTGATGCTTGATTTCTCAATTTCAGTGGATGTATTGGCCTTGTTGTGGGTGTTTCGGTGACTATTGGCGTTGGAAGATATGTTTAACGTTGATTTCACTTGATGTTCATTAGTGATTGGTTTTATTTTGGTTGAGGTGAGTGTAAATTGATACTGAAATGTATTTTTGTTGTTGTTCAAGTTTTGTTTTTTGTGTGTGTAGGAATGATATCGGTGATGATTCTACCCAGCTCTCTGAGAATGATGAGCTTTTGTTTGATTCTGAGGATATTTTCTTATTGATGTACTTTCTGTGGTTGATTAAACTTGTAATGGTTATTGATTGTGTGATGTAATTGTTGTTCGTGTGAATTTAGTTTGGTTTGGAGTGTTGGTGGTTAGTTATTATTTAGTTAGCGAGTGATTGGATGAGTGAGTTAGACATTGAGTGAGCGAGAGAATGACTATATAAGTGGGTGATTGAATGAGTGAGTGAGTGAGTGAGTGAGTGAGTGGGTGAGTGACTCCATGTCAGTGGGTGGAGGATCCGCTGTTTCTCTGACGGGCTGACTACCCCACTGCGGAATAGACTTGATGAGTGAGAGAGAGAGAGAGAGTTGAGTGATTTTGTGAGTGACTGATAGATTTCTTGTGTATCTGAATGAATTGTTGTTTGTTGAATGATATTGTGATTGGGATAAGTTGAAATAATTGATGCATGATTTCTCAATTTCAGTGGATGTATTGGCCTTGTTGTGGGAGTTTCGGTGACTATTTTCGTTGGAAGATATGTTTAACGTTGAATTCATTTGATGTTCATTAGTGACTGGTTTTATTTTGGTTGAGGTGAGTGTAGATTGATACTGAAATATGATTTTGTTGTTGTTCAAGTTTTGTTTTTTGTGTGTGTAGGAATGATATCGGTGATGATTCTACCCAGCTCTCTGAGAATGATGAGCTTTTGTTTGATTCTGAGGATATTTTCTTATTGATGTATTTTCTGTGGTTGATTAAACTTGTAATGGTTATTGATTGTGTGATGTAATTGTTGTTCGTGTGAATTTAGTTTGGTTTGGAGTGTTGGTGGTTAGTTATTATTTAGTTAGCGAGTGATTGGATGAGTGAGTTAGACATTGAGTGAGCGAGAGAATGACTATATAAGTGGGTGAGTAAATGAATGAGTGAGTGAGTGAGTGAGTGAGTGATGGGTGTGTGTGTGGAGTGAGTGAGTGAGTGAGTGAGTGATGGGTGTGTGTGTGGAGTGAGTGAGTGAGTGACTCCCTGTCAGTGGGTGGAGGATCCGCTGTTTTTCTGGCGGGCTGACTACGCCACTGCGGTATAGACTGGATGAGTGAGAGAGAGAGAGTGTTGAGTGATTTTGTGAGTAACTGATAGATTTCTTGTGTATCTGACTGAATTGTTGTTTGTTGAATGATATTGTGATTGGGATAAGTTGAAATAATTGATGCTTGATTTCTCAATTTCAGTGGATGTATTGGCCTTGTTGTGGGTGTTTCGGTGACTATTGGCGTTGGAAGATATGTTTAACGTTGATTTCACTTGATGTTCATTAGTGATTGGTTTTATTTTGGTTGAGGTGAGTGTAAATTGATACTGAAATGTATTTTTGTTGTTGTTCAAGTTTTGTTTTTTGTGTGTGTAGGAATGATATCGGTGATGATTCTACCCAGCTCTCTGAGAATGATGAGCTTTTGTTTGATTCTGAGGATATTTTCTTATTGATGTACTTTCTGTGGTTGATTAAACTTGTAATGGTTATTGATTGTGTGATGTAATTGTTGTTCGTGTGAATTTAGTTTAGTTTGGAGTGTTGGTGGTTAGTTATTATTTAGTTAGCGAGTGATTGGATGAGTGAGTTAGACATTAAGTGAGCGAGAGAATGACTATATAAGCGGGTGATTAAATGAGTGAGTGAGTGAGTGAGTGAGTGAGTGGGTGAGTGACTCCATGTCAGTGGGTGGAGGATCCGCTGTTTCTCTGACGGGCTGACTACCCCACTGCGGAATGGACTTGATGAGTGAGAGAGAGAGAGAGAGTTGAGTGATTTTGTGAGTGACTGATAGATTTCTTGTGTATCTGATTGAATTGTTGTTTGTTGAATGATATTGTGATTGGGATAAGTTGAAATGATTGATGCATGATTTCTCAATTTCAGTGGATGTATAGGCCTTGTTGTGGGAATTTCGGTGACTATTTTCGTTGGAAGATATGTTTAACGTTGAATTCACTTGATGTTCATTAGTGATTGGTTTTATTTTGGTTGAGGTGAGTGTAAATTGATACTGAAATGTATTTTTGTTGTTGTTCAAGTTTTGTTTTTTGTGTGTGTAGGAATGATATCGGTGATGATTCTACCCAGCTCTCTGAGAATGATGAGCTTTTGTTTGATTCTGACGATATTTTCTTATTGATGTACTTTCTGTGGTTGATTAAACTTGTAATGGTTATTGATTGTGTGATGTAATTGTTGTTCGTGTGAATTTAGTTTAGTTTGGAGTGTTGGTGGTTAGTTATTATTTAGTTAGCGAGTGATTGGATGAGTGAGTTAGACATTGAGTGAGCGAGAGAATGACTATATAAGTGGGTGATTGGATGAGTGAGTGAGTGAGTGGGTGAGTGACTCCCTGTCAGTGGGTGGAGGATCCGCTGTTTCTCTGACGGGCTGACTACCCCACTGCGGAATGGACTTGATGAGTGAGAGAGAGAGAGAGAGAGTTGAGTGATTTTGTGAGTGACTGATAGATTTCTTGTGTATCTGATTGAATTGTTGTTTGTTGAATGATATTGTGATTGGGATAAGTTGAAATAATTGATGCATGATTTCTCAATTTCAGTGGATGTATAGGCCTTGTTGTGGGAATTTCGGTGACTATTGGCGTTGGAAGATATGTTTAACGTTGAATTCACTTGATGTTCATTAGTGATTGGTTTTATTTTGGTTGAGGTGAGTGTAAATTGATACTGAAATGTATTTTTGTTGTTGTTCAAGTTTTGTTTTTTGTGTGTGTAGGAATGATATCGGTGATGATTCTACCCAGCTCTCTGAGAATGATGAGCTTTTGTTTGATTCTGACGATATTTTCTTATTGATGTACTTTCTGTGGTTGATTAAACTTGTAATGGTTATTGATTGTGTGATGTAATTGTTGTTCGTGTGAATTTAGTTTAGTTTGGAGTGTTGGTGGTTAGTTATTATTTAGTTAGCGAGTGATTGGATGAGTGAGTTAGACATTGAGTGAGCGAGAGAATGACTATATAAGTGGGTGGTTGGATGAGTGAGTGAGTGAGTGAGTGAGTGAGTGGGTGAGTGACTCCCTGTCAGTGGGTGGAGGATCCGCTGTTTCTCTGACGGGCTGACTACCCCACTGCGGAATAGACTTGATGAGTGAGAGAGAGAGAGAGAGTTGAGTGATTTTGTGAGTGACTGATAGATTTCTTGTGTATCTGATTGAATTGTTGTTTGTTGAATGATATTGTGATTGGGATAAGTTGAAATAATTGATGCATGATTTCTCAATTTCAGTGGATGTATAGGCCTTGTTGTGGGAATTTCGGTGACTATTGGCGTTGGAAGATATGTTTAACGTTGAATTCACTTGATGTTCATTAGTGATTGGTTTTATTTTGGTTGAGGTGAGTGTAAATTGATACTGAAATGTATTTTTGTTGTTGTTCAAGTTTTGTTTTTTGTGTGTGTAGGAATGATATCGGTGATGATTCTACCCAGCTCTCTGAGAATGATGAGCTTTTGTTTGATTCTGAGGATATTTTCTTATTGATGTATTTTCTGTGGTTGATTAAACTTGTAATGGTTATTGATTGTGTGATGTAATTGTTGTTCGTGTGAATTTAGTTTGGTTTGGAGTGTTGGTGGTTAGTTATTATTTAGTTAGCGAGTGATTGGATGAGTGAGTTAGACATTGAGTGAGCGAGAGAATGACTATATAAGTGGGTGATTGAATGAGTGAGTGAGTGAGTGAGTGAGTGAGTGGGTGAGTGAGTGGGTGAGTGACTCCCTGTCAGTGGGTGGAGGATCCGCTGTTTTTCTGGCGGGCTGACTACGCCACTGCGGAATAGACTTGATGAGTGAGAGAGAGAGAGAGAGTGTTGAGTGACTTTGTGAGTGACTGATAGATTTCTTGTGTATCTGATTGAATTGTTGTTTGTTGAATGATATTGTGATTGGGATAAGTTGAAATGATCGATGCATGATTTCTCAATTTCAGTGGATGTATTGGCCTTGTTGTGGGAATTTCGGTGACTATTGGCGTTGGAAGATATGTTTAACGTTGAATTCACTTGATGTTCATTAGTGATTGGTTTTATTTTGGTTGAGGTGAGTGTAAATTGATACTGAAATGTGATTTTGTTGTTGTTCAAGTTTTGTTTTTTGTGTGTGTAGGAATGATATCGGTGATGATTCTACCCAGCTCTCTGAGAATGATGAGCTTTTGTTTGATTCTGAGGATATTTTCTTATTGATGTACTTTCTGTGGTTGATTAAACTTGTAATGGTTATTGATTGTGTGATGTAATTGTTGTTCGTGTGAATTTAGTTTAGTTTGGAGTGTTGGTGGTTAGTTATTATTTAGTTAGCGAGTGATTGGATGAGTGAGTTAGACATTGAGTGAGCGAGAGAATGACTATATAAGTGGGTGATTGAATGAGTGAGTGAGTGAGTGAGTGAGTGAGTGGGTGAGTGACTCCATGTCAGTGGGTGGAGGATCCGCTGTTTTTCTGACGGGCTGACTAGCCCACTGCGGAATAGACTTGATGAGTGAGAGAGAGAGTGTTGAGTGATTTTGTGAGTGACTGATAGATTTCTTGTGTATCTGATTGAATTGTTGTTTGTTAAATGATATTGTGATTGGGATAAGTTGAAATGATTGATGCATGATTTCTCAATTTCAGTGGATGTATTGGCCTTGTTGTGGGAGTTTCGGTGACTATTGGCGTTGGAAGATATGTTTAACGTTGAATTCACTTGATGTTCATTAGTGATTGGTTTTATTTTGGTTGAGGTGAGTGTAAATTGATACTGAAATGTGATTTTGTTGTTGTTCAAGTTTTGTTTTTTGTGTGTGTAGGAATGATATCGGTGATGATTCTACCCAGCTCTCTGAGAATAATGAGCTTTTGTTTGATTCTGATGATATTTTCTTATTGATGTATTTTCTGTGGTTGATTAAACTTGTAATGGTTATTGATTGTGTGATGTAATTGTTGTTCGTGTGAATTTAGTTTAGTTTGGAGTGTTGGTGGTTAGTTATTATTTAGTTAGCGAGTGATTGGATGAGTGAGTTAGACATTGAGTGAGCGAGAGAATGACTATATAAGTGGGTGATTGGATGAGTGAGTGAGAGTGAGTGAGTGAGTGGGTGAGTGACTCCATGTCAGTGGGTGGAGGATCCGCTGTTTCTCTGACGGGCTGACTAGCCCACTGCGGAATAGACTAGATGAGTGAGAGAGAGAGAGTGTTGAGTGATTTTGTGAGTGACTGATAGATTTCTTGTGTATCTGATTGAATTGTTGTTTGTTGAATGATATTGTGATTGAGATAAGTTGAAATGATTGATGCATGATTTCTCAATTTCAGTGGATGTATTGGCCTTGTTGTGGGAGTTTCGGTGACTATTGGCGTTGGAAGATATGTTTAACGTTGAATTCACTTGATGTTCATTAGTGATTGGTTTTATTTTGGTTGAGGTGAGTGTAAATTGATACTGAAATGTGATTTTGTTGTTGTTCAAGTTTTGTTTTTTGTGTGTGTAGGAATGATATCGGTGATGATTCTACCCAGCTCTCTGAGAATGATGAGCTTTTGTTTGATTCTGATGATCTTTTCTTATTGATGTACTTTCTGTGGTTGATTAAACTTGTAATGGTTATTGATTGTGTGATGTAATTGTTGTTCGTGTGAATTTAGTTTAGTTTGGAGTGTTGGTGGTTAGTTATTATTTAGTTAGCGAGTGATTGGATGAGTGAGTTAGACATTGAGTGAGCGAGAGAATGACTATATAAGTGGGTGAGTAAATGAATGAGTGAGTGAGTGAGTGAGTGAGTGATGGGTGTGTGTGTGGAGTGAGTGAGTGAGTGAGTGAGTGATGGGTGTGTGTGTGGAGTGAGTGAGTGAGTGACTCCCTGTCAGTGGGTGGAGGATCCGCTGTTTCTCTGACGGGCTGACTACGCCACTGCGGTATAGACTGGATTAGTGAGAGAGAGAGAGTGTTGAGTGATTTTGTGAGTAACTGATAGATTTCTTGTGTATCTGAATGAATTGTTGTTTGTTGAATGATATTGTGATTCTGATAAGTTGAAATAATTGATGCATGATTTCTCAATTTCAGTGGATGTATTGGCCTTGTTGTGGGAGTTTCGGTGACTATTGCCGTTCGAAGATATGTTTAACGTTGATTTCACTTGATGTTCATTAGTGATTGGTTTTATTTTGGTTGAGGTGAGTGTAAATTGATACTGAAATGTGATTTTGTTGTTGTTCAAGTTTTGTTTTTTGTGTGTGTAGGAATGATATCGGTGATGATTCTACCCAGCTCTCTGAGAATGATGAGCTTTTGTTTGATTCTGACGATATTTTGTTATTGATGTACTTTCTGTGGTTGATGAAACTTGTAATGGTTATTGATTGTGTGATGTAATTGTTGTTCGTGTGAATTTAGTTTAGTTTGGAGTGTTGGTGGTTAGTTATTATTTAGTTAGCGAGTGATTGGATGAGTGAGTTAGACATTAAGTGAGCGAGAGAATGACTATATAAGCGGGTGATTGAATGAGTGAGTGAGTGAGTGAGTGAGTGAGTGGGTGAGTGACTCCCTGTCAGTGGGTGGAGGATCCGCTGTTTCTCTGACGGGCTGACTACGCCACTGCGGAATAGACTTGATGAGTGAGAGAGAGAGAGAGAGAGTTGAGTTATTTTGTGAGTGACTGATAGCTTTCTTGTGTATCTGATTGAATTGTTGTTTGTTGAATGATATTGTGATTGGGATAAGTTGAAATGATTGATGCATGATTTCTCAATTTCAGTGGATGTATTGGCCTTGTTGTGGGAGTTTCGGTGACTATTGGCGTTGGAAGATATGTTTAACGTTGAATTCACTTGATGTTCATTAGTGATTGGTTTTATTTTGGTTGAGGTGAGTGTAAATTGATACTGAAATGTATTTTTGTTGTTGTTCAAGTTTTGTTTTTTGTGTGTGTAGGAATGATATCGGTGATGATTCTACCCAGCTCTCTGAGAATGATGAGCTTTTGTTTGATTCTGATGATATTTTCTTTTTGATGTATTTTCTGTGGTTGATTAAACTTGTAATTGTTATTGATTGTGTGATGTAATTGTTGTTCGTGTGAATTTAGTTTGGTTTGGAGTGTTGGTGGTCAGTTGTTATTTAATTAGCGAGTGATTGGATGAGTGAGTTAGACATTGAGTGAGCGAGAGAATGACTATATAAGTGGGTGATTAAATGAATGAGTGAGTGAGTGAGTGAGTGAGTGAGTGAGTGGGTGAGTGACTCCCGGTCAGTGGGTGGAGGATCCGCTGTTTCTCTGACGGGCTGACTACCCCACTGCGGAATAGACTTGATGAGTGAGAGAGAGAGAGAGAGTTGAGTGATTTTGTGAGTGACTGATAGATTTCTTGTGTATCTGATTGAATTGTTGTTTGTTGAATGATATTGTGATTGGGATAAGTTGAAATGATTGATGCATGATTTCTCAATTTCAGTGGATGTATTGGCCTTGTTGTGGGAGTTTCGGTGACTATTGGCGTTGGAAGATATGTTTAACGTTGAATTCACTTGATGTTCATTAGTGATTGGTTTTATTTTGGTTGAGGTGAGTGTAAATTGATACTGAAATGTATTTTTGTTGTTGTTCAAGTTTTGTTTTTTGTGTGTGTAGGAATGATATCGGTGATGATTCTACCCAGCTCTCTGAGAATGATGAGCTTTTGTTTGATTCTGAGGATATTTTCTTATTGATGTATTTTCTGTGGTTGATTAAACTTGTAATGGTTATTGATTGTGTGATGTAATTGTTGTTCGTGTGAATTTAGTTTAGTTTGGAGTGTTGGTGGTTAGTTATTATTTAGTTAGCGAGTGATTGGATGAGTGAGTTAGACATTGAGTGAGCGAGAGAATGACTATATAAGTGGGTGATTGAATGAGTGAGTGAGTGAGTGAGTGAGTGAGTGGGTGTGTGGAGTGAGTGAGTGAGTGACTCCCTGTCAGTGGGTGGAGGATCCGCTGTTTCTCTGACGGGCTGACTAGCCCACTGCGGAATAGACTAGATGAGTGAGAGAGAGAGTGTTGAGTGATTTTGTGAATGACTGATAAATTTCTTGTGTATCTGATTGGATTGTTGTTTGTTGAATGATATTGTGATTGGGATAAGTTGAAATGATTGATGCATGATTTCTCAATTTCAGTGGATGTATTGGCCTTGTTGTGGGAGTTTCGGTGACTGTTGGCGTTGGAAGATATGTTTAACGTTGAATTCACTTGATGTTCATTAGTGATTGGTTTTATTTTGGTTGAGGTGAGTGTAAATTGATACTGAAATGTGATTTTGTTGTTGTTCAAGTTTTGTTTTTTGTGTGTGTAGGAATGATATCGGTGATGATTCTACCCAGCTCTCTGAGAATGATGAGCTTTTGTTTGATTCTGACGATATTTTGTTATTGATGTACTTTCTGTGGTTGATGAAACTTGTAATGGTTATTGATTGTGTGATGTAATTGTTGTTCGTGTGAATTTAGTTTAGTTTGGAGTGTTGGTGGTTAGTTATTATTTGGTTAGCGAGTGATTGGATGAGTGAGTTAGACATTGAGTGAGCGAGAGAATGACTATATAAGTGGGTGATTAAATGAATGAGTGAGTGAGTGAGTGAGTGAGTGAGTGGGTGTGTGGAGTGAGTGAGTGAGTGACTCCCTGTCAGTGGGTGGAGGATCCGCTGTTTCTCTGACGGGCTGACTAGCCCACTGCGGAATAGACTAGATGAGTGAGAGAGAGAGTGTTGAGTGATTTTGTGAATGACTGATAAATTTCTTGTGTATCTGATTGGATTGTTGTTTGTTGAATGATATTGTGATTGGGATAAGTTGAAATGATTGATGCATGATTTCTCAATTTCAGTGGATGTATTGGCCTTGTTGTGGGAGTTTCGGTGACTGTTGGCGTTGGAAGATATGTTTAACGTTGAATTCACTTGATGTTCATTAGTGATTGGTTTTATTTTGGTTGAGGTGAGTGTAAATTGATACTGAAATGTGATTTTGTTGTTGTTCAAGTTTTGTTTTTTGTGTGTGTAGGAATGATATCGGTGATGATTCTACCCAGCTCTCTGAGAATGATGAGCTTTTGTTTGATTCTGACGATATTTTGTTATTGATGTACTTTCTGTGGTTGATGAAACTTGTAATGGTTATTGATTGTGTGATGTAATTGTTGTTCGTGTGAATTTAGTTTAGTTTGGAGTGTTGGTGGTTAGTTATTATTTGGTTAGCGAGTGATTGGATGAGTGAGTTAGACATTGAGTGAGCGAGAGAATGACTATATAAGTGGGTGATTAAATGAATGAGTGAGTGAGTGAGTGAGTGAGTGAGTGGGTGTGTGGAGTGAGTGAGTGAGTGACTCCCTGTCAGTGGGTGGAGGATCCGCTGTTTTTCTGACGGGCTGACTAGCCCACTGCGGAATAGACTAGATGAGTGAGAGAGAGAGTGTTGAGTGATTTTGTGAATGACTGATAAATTTCTTGTGTATCTGATTGGATTGTTGTTTGTTGAATGATATTGTGATTGGGATAAGTTGAAATGATTGATGCATGATTTCTCAATTTCAGTGGATGTATTGGCCTTGTTGTGGGAGTTTCGGTGACTATTGGCTTTGGAAGATATGTTTAACGTTGAATTCACTTGATGTTCATTAGTGATTGGTTTTATTTTGGTTGAGGTGAGTGTAAATTGATACTGAAATGTATTTTTGTTGTTGTTCAAGTTTTGTTTTTTGTGTGTGTAGGAATGATATCGGTGATGATTCTACCCAGCTCTCTGAGAATGATGAGCTTTTGTTTGATTCTGACGATATTTTCTTATTGATGTGCTTTCTGTGGTTGATTAAACTTGTAATGGTTATTGATTGTGTGATGTAATTGTTGTTCGTGTGAATTTAGTTTAGTTTGGAGTGTTGGTGGTTAGTTATTATTTAGTTAGCGAGTGATTGGATGAGTGAGTTAGACATTGAGTGAGCGAGAGAATGACTATATAAGTGGGTGATTGAATGAGTGAGTGAGTGAGTGAGTGAGTGAGTGAGTGGGTGTGTGGAGTGAGTGAGTGAGTGACTCCCTGTCAGTGGGTGGAGGATCCGCTGTTTCTCTGACGGGCTGACTAGCCCACTGCGGAATAGACTGGATGAGTGAGAGAGAGAGAGAGAGAGAGTTGAGTGATTTTGTGAGTGACTGATAGATTTCTTGTGTATCTGATTGAATTGTTGTTTGTTGAATGATATTGTGATTGGGATAAGTTGAAATAATTGATGCATGTTTTCTCAATTTCAGTGGATGTATTGGCCTTGTTGTGGGAGTTTCGGTGACTATTGGCGTTGGAAGATATGTTTAACGTTGAATTCACTTGATGTTCATTAGTGATTGGTTTTATTTTGGTTGAGGTGAGTGTAAGTTGATACTGAAATGTGATTTTGTTGTTGTTCAAGTTTTGTTTTTTGTGTGTGTAGGAATGATATCGGTGATGATTCTACCCAGCTCTCTGAGAATGATGAGCTTTTGTTTGATTCTGACGATATTTTCATATTGATGTGCTTTCTGTGGTTGATTAAACTTGTAATGGTTATTGATTGTGTGATGTAATTGTTGTTCGTGTGAATTTAGTTTAGTTTGGAGTGTTGGTGGTTAGTTATTATTTGGTTAGCGAGTGATTGGATGAGTGAGTTAGACATTGAGTGAGCGAGAGAATGACTATATAAGTGGGTGATTAAATGAGTGAGTGAGTGAGTGAGTGAGTGAGTGGGTGAGTGACTCCATGTCAGTGGGTGGAGGATCCGCTGTTTCTCTGACGGGCTGACTAGCCCACTGCGGAATAGACTTGATGAGTGAGAGAGAGAGAGAGAGTTGAGTGATTTTGTGAGTGACTGATAGATTTCTTGTGTATCTGATTGAATTGTTGTTTGTTGAATGATATTGTGATTGGGATAAGTTGAAATGATTGATGCATGATTTCTCAATTTCAGTGGATGTATTGGCCTTGTTGTGGGAGTTTCGGTGACTATTGGCGTTGGAAGATATGTTTAACGTTGAATTCACTTGATGTTCATTAGTGATTGGTTTTATTTTGGTTGAGGTGAGTGTAAATTGATACTGAAATGTGATTTTGTTGTTGTTCAAGTTTTGTTTTTTGTGTGTGTAGGAATGATATCGGTGATGATTCTACCCAGCTCTCTGAGAATGATGAGCTTTTGTTTGATTCTGAGGATATTTTCTTATTGATGTACTTTCTGTGGTTGATTAAACTTGTAATGGTTATTGATTGTGTGATGTAATTGTTGTTCGTGTGAATTTAGTTTAGTTTGGAGTGTTGGTGGTTAGTTATTATTTAGTTAGCGAGTGATTGGATGAGTGAGTTAGACATTGAGTGAGCGAGAGAATGACTATATAAGTGGGTGATTGAATGAGTGAGTGAGTGAGTGAGTGAGTGTGTGAGTGAGTGAGTGATGGGTGTGTGTGTGGAGTGAGTGAGTGAGTGACTCCCTGTCAGTGGGTGGAGGATCCGCTGTTTCTCTGACGGGCTGACTAGCCCACTGCGGAATAGACTGGATGAGTGAGAGAGAGAGAGAGAGAGAGTTGAGTGATTTTGTGAGTGACTGATAGATTTCTTGTGTATCTGATTGAATTGTTGTTTGTTGAATGATATTGTGATTGGGATAAGTTGAAATGATTGATGCATGATTTCTCAATTTCAGTGGATGTATTGGCCTTGTTGTGGGAGTTTCGGTGACTATTGGCGTTGGAAGATATGTTTAACGTTGAATTCACTTGATGTTCATTAGTGATTGGTTTTATTTTGGTTGAGGTGAGTGTAAATTGATACTGAAATGTGATTTTGTTGTTGTTCAAGTTTTGTTTTTTGTGTGTGTAGGAATGATATCGGTGATGATTCTACCCAGCTCTCTGAGGATGATGAGCTTTTGTTTGATTCTGAGGATATTTTCTTATTGATGTACTTTCTGTGGTTGATTAAACTTGTAATGGTTATTGATTGTGTGATGTAATTGTTGTTCGTGTGAATTTAGTTTAGTTTGGAGTGTTGGTGGTTAGTTATTATTTAATTAGCGAGTGATTGGATGAGTGAGTTAGACATTGAGTGAGCGAGAGGATGACTATATAAGTGGGTGATTAAATGAATGAGTGAGTGAGTGAGTGAGTGAGTGAGTGAGTGAGTGAGTGACTCCCTGTCAGTGGGTGGAGGATCCGCTGTTTCTCTGACGGGCTGACTATGCCACTGCGGAATAGACTGGATGAGTGAGAGAGAGAGAGAGAGTTGAGTGATTTTGTGAGTGACTGATAGATTTCTTGTGTATCTGATTGAATTGTTGTTTGTTGAATGATATTGTGATTGGGATAAGTTGAAATAATTGATGCATGTTTTCTCAATTTCAGTGGATGTATAGGCCTTGTTGTGGGAGTTTCGTTGACTATTGGCGTTGGAAGATATGTTTAACGTTGAATTCACTTGATGTTCATTAGTGATTGGTTTTATTTTGGTTGAGGTGAGTGTAAATTGATACTGAAATGTGATTTTGTTGTTGTTCAAGTTTTGTTTTTTGTGTGTGTAGGAATGATATCGGTGATGATTCTACCCAGCTCTCTGAGAATGATGAGCTTTTGTTTGATTCTGACGATATTTTCTTATTGATGTACTTTCTGTGGTTGATTAAACTTGTAATGGTTATTGATTGTGTGATGTAATTGTTGTTCGTGTGAATTTAGTTTAGTTTGGAGTGTTGGTGGTTAGTTATTATTTAGTTAGCGAGTGATTGGATGAGTGAGTTAGACATTGAGTGAGCGAGAGAATGACTATATAAGTGGGTGATTAAATGAATGAGTGAGTGAGTGAGTGAGTGAGTGAGTGAGTGAGTGACTCCCTGTCAGTGGGTGGAGGATCCGCTGTTTCTCTGACGGGCTGACTACCCCACTGCGGAATAGACTTGATGAGTGAGAGAGAGAGAGTGTTGAGTGATTTTGTGAGTGACTGATAGATTTCTTGTGTATCTGATTGAATTGTTGTTTGTTGAATGATATTGTGATTGGGATAAGTTGAAATGATTGATGCATGATTTCTCAATTTCAGTGGATGTATAGGCCTTGTTGTGGGAGTTTCGGTGACTATTGGCGTTGGAAGATATGTTTAACGTTGAATTCACTTGATGTTCATTAGTGATTGGTTTTATTTTGGTTGAGGTGAGTGTAAATTGATACTGAAATGTGATTTTGTTGTTGTTCAAGTTTTGTTTTTTGTGTGTGTAGGAATGATATCGGTGATGATTCTACCCAGCTCTCTGAGAATGATGAGCTTTTGTTTGATTCTGAGGATATTTTCTTATTGATGTACTTTCTGTGGTTGATTAAACTTGTAATGGTTATTGATTGTGTGATGTAATTGTTGTTCGTGTGAATTTAGTTTAGTTTGGAGTGTTGGTGGTTAGTTATTATTTAGTTAGCGAGTGATTGGATGAGTGAGTTAGACATTGAGTGAGCGAGAGAATGACTATATAAGTGGGTGATTAAATGAATGAGTGAGTGAGTGAGTGAGTGAGTGACTCCCTGTCAGTGGGTGGAGGATCCGCTGTTTCTCTGACGGGCTGACTAGCCCACTGCGGAATAGACTTGATGAGTGAGAGAGAGAGAGAGAGTTGAGTGATTTTGTGAGTGACTGATAGATTTCTTGTGTATCTGATTGAATTGTTGTTTGTTGAATGATATTGTGATTGGGATAAGTTGAAATGATTGATGCATGATTTCTCAATTTCAGTGGATGTATTGGCCTTGTTGTGGGAGTTTCGGTGACTATTGGCGTTGGAAGATATGTTTAACGTTGAATTCACTTGATGTTCATTAGTGATTGGTTTTATTTTGGTTGAGGTGAGTGTAAATTGATACTGAAATGTGATTTTGTTGTTGTTCAAGTTTTGTTTTTTGTGTGTGTAGGAATGATATCGGTGATGATTCTACCCAGCTCTCTGAGAATGATGAGCTTTTGTTTGATTCTGACGATATTTTCTTATTGATTTACTTTCTGTGGTTGATTAAACTTGTAATGGTTATTGATTGTGTGATGTAATTGTTGTTCGTGTGAATTTAGTTTAGTTTGGAGTGTTGGTGGTTAGTTATTATTTAATTAGCGAGTGATTGGATGAGTGAGTTAGACATTGAGTGAGCGAGAGAATGACTATATAAGTGGGTGATTGAATGAGTGAGTGAGTGAGTGAGTGAGTGAGTGAGTGAGTGACTCCCTGTCAGTGGGTGGAGGATCCGCTGTTTCTCTGACGGGCTGACTACCCCACTGCGGAATAGACTTGATGAGTGAGAGAGAGAGAGAGTTGAGTGATTTTGTGAGTGACTGATAGATTTCTTGTATATCTGATTGAATTGTTGTTTGTTGAATGATATTGTGATTGGGATAAGTTGAAATGATTGATGCATGTTTTCTCAATTTCAGTGGATGTATTGGCCTTGTTGTGGGAGTTTCGGTGACTATTGGCGTTGGAAGATATGTTTAACGTTGAATTCACTTGATGTTCATTAGTGATTGGTTTTATTTTGGTTGAGGTGAGTGTAAATTGATACTGAAATGTGATTTTGTTGTTGTTCAAGTTTTGTTTTTTGTGTGTGTAGGAATGATATCGGTGATGATTCTACCCAGCTCTCTGAGAATGATGAGCTTTTGTTTGATTCTGACGATATTTTCTTATTGATGTACTTTCTGTGGTTGATTAAACTTGTAATGGTTATTGATTGTGTGATGTAATTGTTGTTCGTGTGAATTTAGTTTAGTTTGGAGTGTTGGTGGTTAGTTATTATTTAGTTAGCGAGTGATTGGATGAGTGAGTTAGACATTGAGTGAGCGAGAGAATGACTATATAAGTGGGTGATTAAATGAATGAGTGAGTGAGTGAGTGAGTGAGTGAGTGAGTGAGTGACTCCATGTCAGTGGGTGGAGGATCCGCTGTTTTTCTGACGGGCTGACTAGCCCACTGCGGAATAGACTTGATGAGTGAGAGAGAGAGAGAGTGTTGAGTGATTTTGTGAGTGACTGATAGATTTCTTGTGTATCTGATTGAATTGTTGTTTGTTGAATGATATTGTGATTGGGATAAGTTGAAATGATTGATGCATGATTTCTCAATTTCAGTGGATGTATTGGCCTTGTTGTGGGAGTTTCGGTGACTATTGGCGTTGGAAGATATGTTTAACGTTGAATTCACTTGATGTTCATTAGTGATTGGTTTTATTTTGGTTGAGGTGAGTGTAAATTGATACTGAAATGTGATTTTGTTGTTGTTCAAGTTTTGTTTTTTGTGTGTGTAGGAATGATATCGGTGATGATTCTACCCAGCTCTCTGAGAATGATGAGCTTTTGTTTGATTCTGAGGATATTTTCTTATTGATGTATTTTCTGTGGTTGATTAAACTTGTAATGGTTATTGATTGTGTGATGTAATTGTTGTTCGTGTGAATTTAGTTTAGTTTGGAGTGTTGGTGGTTAGTTATTATTTAGTTAGCGAGTGATTGGATGAGTGAGTTAGACATTGAGTGAGCGAGAGAATGACTATATAAGTGGGTGATTGAATGAGTGAGTGAGTGAGTGAGTGAGTGAGTGAGTGAGTGAGTGACTCCCTGTCAGTGGGTGGAGGATCCGCTGTTTCTCTGACGGGCTGACTACCCCACTGCGGAATAGACTGGATGAGTGAGAGAGAGAAAGAGAGAGTTGAGTGATTTTGTGAGTGACTGATAGATTTCTTGTGTATCTGATTGAATTGTTGTTTGTTGAATGATATTGTGATTGGGATAAGTTGAAATAATTGATGCATGTTTTCTCAATTTCAGTGGATGTATAGGCCTTGTTGTGGGAGTTTCGGTGACTATTGGCGTTGGAAGATATGTTTAACGTTGAATTCACTTGATGTTCATTAGTGATTGGTTTTATTTTGGTTGAGGTGAGTGTAAATTGATACTGAAATGTGATTTTGTTGTTGTTCAAGTTTTGTTTTTTGTGTGTGTAGGAATGATATCGGTGATGATTCTACCCAGCTCTCTGAGAATGATGAGCTTTTGTTTGATTCTGACGATATTTTCTTATTGATGTACTTTCTGTGGTTGATTAAACTTGTAATGGTTATTGATTGTGTGATGTAATTGTTGTTCGTGTGAATTTAGTTTAGTTTGGAGTGTTGGTGGTTAGTTATTATTTAGTTAGCGAGTGATTGGATGAGTGAGTTAGACATTGAGTGAGCGAGAGAATGACTATATAAGTGGGTGATTAAATGAGTGAGTGAGTGAGTGAGTGAGTGAGTGAGTGAGTGAGTGAGTGACTCCCTGTCAGTGGGTGGAGGATCCGCTGTTTCTCTGACGGGCTGACTAGCCCACTGCGGAATAGACTTGATGAGTGAGAGAGAGAGAGAGAGAGTTGAGTGATTTTGTGAGTGACTGATAGATTTCTTGTGTATCTGATTGAATTGTTGTTTGTTGAATGATATTGTGATTGGGATAAGTTGAAATGATTGATGCATGATTTCTCAATTTCAGTGGATGTATTGGCCTTGTTGTGGGAGTTTCGGTGACTATTGGCGTTGGAAGATATGTTTAACGTTGAATTCACTTGATGTTCATTAGTGATTGGTTTTATTTTGGTTGAGGTGAGTGTAAATTGATACTGAAATGTATTTTTGTTGTTGTTCAAGTTTTGTTTTTTGTGTGTGTAGGAATGATATCGGTGATGATTCTACCCAGCTCTCTGAGAATGATGAGCTTTTGTTTGATTCTGAGGATATTTTCTTATTGATGTACTTTCTGTGGTTGATTAAACTTGTAATGGTTATTGATTGTGTGATGTAATTGTTGTTCGTGTGAATTTAGTTTAGTTTGGAGTGTTGGTGGTTAGTTATTATTTAATTAGCGAGTGATTGGATGAGTGAGTTAGACATTGAGTGAGCGAGAGAATGACTATATAAGTGGGTGATTAAATGAATGAGTGAGTGAGTGAGTGAGTGAGTGAGTGAGTGACTCCCTGTCAGTGGGTGGAGGATCCGCTGTTTTTCTGACGGGCTGACTAGCCCACTGCGGAATAGACTAGATGAGTGAGAGAGAGAGAGTGTTGAGTGATTTTGTGAATGACTGATAAATTTCTTGTGTATCTGATTGAATTGTTGTTTGTTGAATGATATTGTGATTGGGATAAGTTGAAATAATTAATGCACGATTTCTCAATTTCAGTGGATGTATTGGCCTTGTTGTAGGAGTTTCGGTGACTATTGGCGTTGGAAGATATGTTTAACGTTGAATTCACTTGATGTTCATTAGTGATTGGTTTTATTTTGGTTGAGGTGAGTGTAAATTGATACTGAAATGTGATTTTGTTGTTGTTCAAGTTTTGTTTTTTGTGTGTGTAGGAATGATATCGGTGATGATTCTACCCAGCTCTCTGAGAATGATGAGCTTTTGTTTGATTCTGACTATATTTTCTTATTGATGTACTTTCTGTGGTTGATTAAACTTGTAATGGTTATTGATTGTGTGATGTAATTGTTGTTCGTGTGAATTTAGTTTAGTTTGGAGTGTTGGTGGTTAGTTATTATTTAGTTAGCGAGTGATTGGATGAGTGAGTTAGACATTGAGTGAGCGAGAGGATGACTATATAAGTGGGTGATTAAATGAATGAGTGAGTGAGTGAGTGAGTGAGTGACTCCCTGTCAGTGGGTGGAGGATCCGCTGTTTCTCTGACGGGCTGACTAGCCCACTGCGGAATAGACTTGATGAGTGAGAGAGAGAGAGAGTTGAGTGATTTTGTGAGTGACTGATAGATTTCTTGTGTATCTGATTGAATTGTTGTTTGTTGAATGATATTGTGATTGGGATAAGTTGAAATGATTGATTCATGATTTCTCAATTTCAGTGGATGTATTGGCCTTGTTGTGGGAGTTTCGGTGACTATTGGCGTTGGAAGATATGTTTAACGTTGAATTCACTTGATGTTCATTAGTGATTGGTTTTATTTTGGTTGAGGTGAGTGTAAATTGATACTGAAATGTATTTTTGTTGTTGTTCAAGTTTTGTTTTTTGTGTGTGTAGGAATGATATCGGTGATGATTCTACCCAGCTCTCTGAGAATGATGAGCTTTTGTTTGATTCTGAGGATATTTTCTTATTGATGTACTTTCTGTGGTTGATTAAACTTGTAATGGTTATTGATTGTGTGATGTAATTGTTGTTCGTGTGAATTTAGTTTAGTTTGGAGTGTTGGTGGTTAGTTATTATTTAGTTAGCGAGTGATTGGATGAGTGAGTTAGACATTAAGTGAGCGAGAGAATGACTATATAAGCGGGTGATTGAATGAGTGAGTGAGTGGGTGTGTGGAGTGAGTGAGTGAGTGACTCCCTGTCAGTGGGTGGAGGATCCGCTGTTTCTCTGACGGGCTGACTACCCCACTGCGGAATAGACTTGATGAGTGAGAGAGAGAGAGAGAGTTGAGTGATTTTGTGAGTGACTGATAGATTTCTTGTGTATCTGATTGAATTGTTGTTTGTTGAATGATATTGTGATTGGGATAAGTTGAAATGATTGATGCATGATTTCTCAATTTCAGTGGATGTATTGGCCTTGTTGTGGGAGTTTCGGTGACTATTGGCGTTGGAAGATATGTTTAACGTTGAATTCACTTGATGTTCATTAGTGATTGGTTTTATTTTGGTTGAGGTGAGTGTAAATTGATACTGAAATGTGATTTTGTTGTTGTTCAAGTTTTGTTTTTTGTGTGTGTAGGAATGATATCGGTGATGATTCTACCCAGCTCTCTGAGAATGATGAGTTTTTGTTTGATTCTGACGATATTTTCTTATTGATGTACTTTCTGTGGTTGATTAAACTTGTAATGGTTATTGATTGTGTGATGTAATTGTTGTTCGTGTGAATTTAGTTTGGTTTGGAGTGTTGGTGGTTAGTTATTATTTAGTTAGCGAGTGATTGGATGAGTGAGTTAGACATTGAGTGAGCGAGAGAATGACTATATAAGTGGGTGATTAAATGAATGAGTGAGTGAGTGAGTGAGTGAGTGAGTGGGTGTGTGGAGTGAGTGAGTGAGTGACTCCCTGTCAGTGGGTGGAGGATCCGCTGTTTTTCTGACGGGCTGACTAGCCCACTGCGGAATAGACTAGATGAGTGAGAGAGAGAGAGTGTTGAGTGATTTTGTGAGTGACTGATAGATTTCTTGTGTATCTGATTGAATTGTTGTTTGTTGAATGATATTGTGATTGGGATAAGTTGAAATAATTAATGCATGATTTCTCAATTTCAGTGGATGTATTGGCCTTGTTGTGGGAGTTTCGGTGACTATTGGCGTTTTTGGGATATGTTTAACGTTGAATTCACTTGATGTTCATTAGTGATTGGTTTTATTTTGGTTGAGGTGAGTGTAAATTGATACTGAAATGTATTTTTGTTGTTGTTCAATTTTTTTTTTTTTGTGTGTAGGAATGATATCGGTGATGATTCTACCCAGCTCTCTGAGAATGATGAGCTTTTGTTTGATTCTGACGATATTTTCTTATTGATGTACTTTCTGTGGTTGATTAAACTTGTAATGGTTATTGATTGTGTGATGTAATTGTTGTTCGTGTGAATTTAGTTTAGTTTGGAGTGTTGGTGGTTAGTTATTATTTAGTTAGCGAGTGATTGGATGAGTGAGTTAGACATTGAGTGAGCGAGAGAATGACTATATAAGTGGGTGATTAAATGAATGAATGAGTGAGTGAGTGAGTGAGTGAGTGAGTGGGTGAGTGATTCCCTGTCAGTGGGTGGAGGATCCGCTGTTTCTCTGACGGGCTGACTAGCCCATTGCGGAATAGACTTGATGAGTGAGAGAGAGAGAGAGAGTTGAGTGATTTCGTGAGTGACTGATAGATTTCTTGTGTATCTGATTGAATTGTTGTTTGTTGAATGATATTGTGATTGGGATAAGTTGAAATGATTGATGCATGATTTCTCAATTTCAGTGGATGTATTGGCCTTGTTGTGGGAGTTTCGGTGACTATTGGCGTTGGAAGATATGTTTAACGTTGAATTCACTTGATGTTCATTAGTGATTGGTTTTATTTTGGTTGAGGTGAGTGTAAATTGATACTGAAATGTATTTTTGTTGTTGTTCAAGTTTTGTTTTTTGTGTGTGTAGGAATGATATCGGTGATGATTCTACCCAGCTCTCTGAGAATGATGAGCTTTTGTTTGATTCTGACGATATTTTCTTATTGATTTACTTTCTGTGGTTGATTAAACTTGTAATGGTTATTGATTGTGTGATGTAATTGTTGTTCGTGTGAATTTAGTTTGGTTTGGAGTGTTGGTGGTTAATTATTATTTAGTTAGCGAGTGATTGGATGAGTGAGTTAGACATTGAATGAGCGAGAGAATGACTATATAAGTGGGTGATTGAATGAGTGAGTGACTGAGTGAGTGAGTGAGTGGGTGTGTGGAGTGAGTGAGTGAGTGACTCCCTGTCAGTGGGTGGAGGATCCGCTGTTTCTCTGACGGGCTGACTACCCCACTGCGGAATAGACTAGATGAGTGAGAGAGAGAGAGTGTTGAGTGATTTTGTGAGTGACTGATAAATTTCTTGTGTATCTGATTGAATTGTTGTTTGTTGAATGATATTGTGATTGGGATAAGTTGAAATAGTTGATGCATGATTTCTCAATTTCAGTGGATGTATTGGCCTTGTTGTGGGAATTTCGGTGACTATTGGCGTTGGAAGATATGTTTAACGTTGAATTCACTTGATGTTCATTAGTGATTGGTTTTATTTTGGTTGAGGTGAGTGTAAATTGATACTGAAATGTATTTTTGTTGTTGTTCAAGTTTTGTTTTTTGTGTGTGTAGGAATGATATCGGTGATGATTCTACCCAGCTCTCTGAGAATGATGAGCTTTTGTTTGATTCTGAGGATATTTTCTTATTGATGTACTTTCTGTGGTTGATTAAACTTGTAATGGTTATTGATTGTGTGATGTAATTGTTGTTCGTGTGAATTTAGTTTGGTTTGGAGTGTTGGTGGTTAGTTATTATTTAGTTAGCGAGTGATTGGATGAGTGAGTTAGACATTGAGTGAGCGAGAGGATGACTATATAAGTGGGTGATTGAATGAGTGAGTGAGTGAGTGAGTGAGTGAGTGGGTGAGTGACTCCCTGTCAGTGGGTGGAGGATCCGCTGTTTCTCTGACGGGCTGACTACGCCACTGCGGAATCGATTTGATGAGTGAGAGAGAGAGAGTGTTGAGTGATTTTGTGAGTGACTGATAGATTTCTTGTGTATCTGATTGAATTGTTGTTTGTTGAATGATATTGTGATTGGGATAAGTTGAAATGATTGATGCATGATTTCTCAATTTCAGTGGATGTATTGGCCTTGTTGTGGGAGTTTCGGTGACTATTGGCGTTGGAAGATATGTTTAACGTTGAATTCACTTGATGTTCATTAGTGATTGGTTTTATTTTGGTTGAGGTGAGTGTAAATTGATACTGAAATGTATTTTTGTTGTTGTTCAAGTTTTGTTTTTTGTGTGTGTAGGAATGATATCGGTGATGATTCTACCCAGCTCTCTGAGAATGATGAGCTTTTGTTTGATTCTGACTATATTTTCTTATTGATGTACTTTCTGTGGTTGATTAAACTTGTAATGGTTATTGATTGTGTGATGTAATTGTTGTTCGTGTGAATTTAGTTTAGTTTGGAGTGTTGGTGGTTAGTTATTATTTAGTTAGCGAGTGATTGGATGAGTGAGTTAGACATTGAGTGAGCGAGAGAATGACTATATAAGTGGGTGATTGAATGAGTGAGTGAGTGAGTGAATGAGTGAGTGTGTGTGTGGAGTGAGTGAGTGAGTGACTCCCTGTCAGTGGGTGGAGG
Source organism: Fasciola hepatica (assembly GCA_948099385.1). NCBI lineage: Eukaryota > Metazoa > Platyhelminthes > Trematoda > Plagiorchiida > Fasciolidae > Fasciola > Fasciola hepatica. The sequence goes on along the minus strand of CANUEZ040000019.1, from coordinate 4,674,347 downwards.
ATCCGCTGTTTCTCTGACGGGCTGACTAGCCCACTGCGGAATAGACTTGATGAGTGAGAGAGAGAGAGTGTTGAGTGATTTTGTGAGTGACTGATAGATTTCTTGTGTATCTGATTGAATTGTTGTTTGTTGAATGATATTGTGATTGGGATAAGTTGAAATGATTGATGCATGATTTCTCAATTTCAGTGGATGTATTGGCCTTGTTGTGGGAGTTTCGGTGACTATTGGCGTTGGAAGATATGTTTAACGTTGAATTCACTTGATGTTCATTAGTGATTGGTTTTATTTTGGTTGAGGTGAGTGTAAATTGATACTGAAATGTATTTTTGTTGTTGTTCAAGTTTTGTTTTTTGTGTGTGTAGGAATGATATCGGTGATGATTCTACCCAGCTCTCTGAGAATGATGAGCTTTTGTTTGATTCTGACGATATTTTCTTATTGATGTACTTTCTGTGGTTGATTAAACTTGTAATGGTTATTGATTGTGTGATGTAATTGTTGTTCGTGTGAATTTAGTTTGGTTTGGAGTGTTGGTGGGTAATTATTATTTAGTTAGCGAGTGATTGGATGAGTGAGTTAGACATTGAGTGAGTGAGAGAATGACTATATAAGTGGGTGATTGAATGAGTGAGTGAGTGAGTGAGTGATGGGTGTGTGTGTGGAGTGAGTGAGTGAGTGACTCCCTGTCAGTGGGTGGAGGATCCGCTGTTTCTCTGACGGGCTGACTAGCCCACTGCGGAATAGACTAGATGAGTGAGAGAGAGAGAGTGTTGAGTGATTTTGTGAGTGACTGATAGATTTCTTGTGTATCTGAATGAATTGTTGTTTGTTGAATGATATTGTGATTGGGATAAGTTTAAATGATTGATGCATGATTTCTCAATTTCAGTGGATGTATAGGCCTTGTTGTGGGAATTTCGGTGACTATTGGCGTTGGAAGATATGTTTAACGTTGAATTCACTTGATGTTCATTAGTGATTGGTTTTATTTTGGTTGAGGTGAGTGTAAATTGATACTGAAATGTATTTTTGTTGTTGTTCAAGTTTTGTTTTTTGTGTGTGTAGGAATGATATCGGTGATGATTCTACCCAGCTCTCTGAGAATGATGAGCTTTTGTTTGATTCTGAGGATATTTTCTTATTGATGTACTTTCTGTGGTTGATTAAACTTGTAATGGTTATTGATTGTGTGATGTAATTGTTGTTCGTGTGAATTTAGTTTAGTTTGGAGTGTTGGTGGTTAGTTATTATTTAGTTAGCGAGTGATTGGATGAGTGAGTTAGACATTGAGTGAGCGAGAGGATGACTATATAAGTGGGTGATTAAATGAATGAGTGAGTGAGTGAGTGAGTGAGTGAGTGGGTGAGTGACTCCCTGTCAGTGGGTGGAGGATCCGCTGTTTCTCTGACGGGCTGACTACGCCACTGCGGAATCGATTTGATGAGTGAGAGAGAGAGAGTGTTGAGTGATTTTGTGAGTGACTGATAGATTTCTTGTGTATCTGATTGAATTGTTGTTTGTTGAATGATATTGTGATTGGGATAAGTTGAAATGATTGATGCATGATTTCTCAATTTCAGTGGATGTATTGGCCTTGTTGTGGGAGTTTCGGTGACTATTGGCGTTGGAAGATATGTTTAACGTTGAATTCACTTGATGTTCATTAGTGATTGGTTTTATTTTGGTTGAGGTGAGTGTAAATTGATACTGAAATGTATTTTTGTTGTTGTTCAAGTTTTGTTTTTTGTGTGTGTAGGAATGATATCGGTGATGATTCTACCCAGCTCTCTGAGAATGATGAGCTTTTGTTTGATTCTGACGATATTTTCTTATTGATGTATTTTCTGTGGTTGATTAAACTTGTAATGGTTATTGATTGTGTGATGTAATTGTTGTTCGTGTGAATTTAGTTTGGTTTGGAGTGTTGGTGGTTAGTTATTATTTAGTTAGCGAGTGATTGGATGAGTGAGTTAGACATTGAGTGAGCGAGAGAATGACTATATAAGTGGGTGATTGGATGAGTGAGTGAGTGAGTGAGTGAGTGAGTGAGTGAGTGAGTGGGTGAGTGACTCCCTGTCAGTGGGTGGAGGATCCGCTGTTTTTCTGGCGGGCTGACTACGCCACTGCGGAATAGACTAGATGAGTGAGAGAGAGAGTGTGTTGAGTGATTTTGTCAGTGACTGATAGATTTCTTGTGTATCTGATTGAATTGTTGTTTGTTGAATGATATTGTGATTGGGATAAGTTGAAATGATTGATGCATGATTTCTCAACTTCAGTGGATGTATTGGCCTTGTTGTGGGAGTTTCGGTGACTATTGGCGTTGGAAGATATGTTTAACGTTGAATTCACTTGATGTTCATTAGTGATTGGTTTTATTTTGGTTGAGGTGAGTGTAAATTGATACTGAAATGTATTTTTGTTGTTGTTCAAGTTTTGTTTTTTGTGTGTGTAGGAATGATATCGGTGATGATTCTACCCAGCTCTCTGAGAATGATGAGCTTTTGTTTGATTCTGACGATATTTTCTTATTGATGTACTTTCTGTGGTTGATTAAACTTGTAATGGTTATTGATTGTGTGATGTAATTGTTGTTCGTGTGAATTTAGTTTAGTTTGGAGTGTTGGTGGTTAGTTATTATTTAGTTAGCGAGTGATTGGATGAGTGAGTTAGACATTGAGTGAGCGAGAGAATGACTATATAAGTGGGTGATTGAATGCGTGAGTGAGTGAGTGAGTGAGTGAGTGATGGGTGTGTGTGTGTGGAGTGAGTGAGTGAGTGACTCCCTGTCAGTGGGTGGAGGATCCGCTGTTTCTCTGACGGGCTGACTAGCCCACTGCGGAATAGACTAGATGAGTGAGAGAGAGAGAGAGTGTTGAGTGATTTTGTGAGTGACTGATAGATTTCTTGTGTATCTGATTGGATTGTTGTTTGTTGAATGATATTGTGATTGGGATAAGTTGAAATAATTGATGCATGATTTCTCAATTTCAGTGGATGTATTGGCCTTGTTGTGGGAGTTTCGGTGACTATTGGCGTTTTTGGGATATGTTTAACGTTGAATTCACTTGATGTTCATTAGTGATTGGTTTTATTTTGGTTGAGGTGAGTGTAGATTGATACTGAAATGTATTTTTGTTGTTGTTCAAGTTTTGTTTTTTGTGTGTGTAGGGATGATATCGGTGATGATTCTACCGAGCTCTCTGAGAATGATGAGCTTTTGTTTGATTCTGACTATATTTTCATATTGATGCACTTTTTGTGGTTGATTAAACTTGTAATGGTTATTGATTGTGTGATGTAATTGTTGTTCGTGTGAATTTAGTTTGGTTTGGAGTGTTGGTGGTTAGTTATTATTTAGTTAGCGAGTGATTGGATGAGTGAGTTAGACATTGAGTGAGCGAGAGAATGACTATATAAGTGGGTGATTAAATGAATGAGTGAGTGAGTGAGTGAGTGAGTGAGTGAGTGAGTGACTCCATGTCAGTGGGTGGAGGATCCGCTGTTTCTCTGACGGGCTGACTACCCCACTGCGGAATAGACTTGATGAGTGAGAGAGAGAGAGAGTGTTGAGTGATTTTGTGAGTGACTGATAGATTTCTTGTGTATCTGATTGAATTGTTGTTTGTTGAATGATATTGTGATTGGGATAAGTTGAAATAATTAATGCATGATTTCTCAATTTCAGTGGATGTATTGGCCTTGTTGTGGGAGTTTCGGTGACTATTGGCGTTGGAAGATATGTTTAACGTTGAATTCACTTGATGTTCATTAGTGATTGGTTTTATTTTGGTTGAGGTGAGTGTAAATTGATATTGAAATGAGGTTTTGTTGTTGTTCAAATTTTGTTTTTTGTGTGTGTAGGAATGATATCGGTGATGATTCTACCCAGCTCTCTGAGAATGATGAGCTTTTGTTTGATTCTGACGATATTTTCTTATTGATGTACTTTCTGTGGTTGATTAAACTTGTAATGGTTATTGATTGTGTGATGTAATTGTTGTTCGTGTGAATTTAGTTTAGTTTGGAGTGTTGGTGGTTAGTTATTATTTAGTTAGCGAGTGATTGGATGAGTGAGTTAGACATTGAGTGAGCAAGAGAATGACTATATAAGTGGGTGATTGAATGAGTGAGTGAGTGAGTGAGTGACTCCCTGTCAGTGGGTGGAGGATCCGCTGTTTCTCTGACGGGCTGACTAGCCCACTGCGGAATAGACTAGATGAGTGAGAGAGAGAGAGTGTTGAGTGATTTTGTGAGTGACTGATAAATTTCTTGTGTATCTGATTGAATTGTTGTTTGTTGAATGATATTGTGATTGGGATAAGTTGAAATAATTGATGCATGTTTTCTCAATTTCAGTGGATGTATTGGCCTTGTTGTGGGAGTTTCGGTGACTATTGGCGTTGGAAGATATGTTTAACGTTGAATTCACTTGATGTTCATTAGTGATTGGTTTTATTTTGGTTGAGGTGAGTGTAAATTGATACTGAAATGTATTTTTGTTGTTGTTCAAGTTTTGTTTTTTGTGTGTGTAGGAATGATATCGGTGATGATTCTATCGAGCTCTCTGAGAATGATGAGCTTTTGTTTGATTCTGACGATATTTTCTTATTGATGTACTTTCTGTGGTTGATTAAACTTGTAATGGTTATTGATTGTGTGATGTAATTGTTGTTCGTGTGAATTTAGTTTAGTTTGGAGTGTTGGTGGTTAGTTATTATTTAGTTAGCGAGTGATTGGATGAGTGAGTTAGACATTGAGTGAGTGAGAAAATGACTATATAAGTGGGTGATTGAATGAGTGAGTGAGTGAGTGAGTGACTCCCTGTCAGTGGGTGGAGGATCCGCCGTTTCTCTGACGGGCTGACTAGCCCACTGCGGAATAGACTAGATGAGTGAGAGAGAGAGAGTGTTGAGTGATTTTGTGAGTGACTGATAAATTTCTTGTGTATCTGATTGAATTGTTGTTTGTTGAATGATATTGTGATTGGGATAAGTTGAAATAATTGATGCATGTTTTCTCAATTTCAGTGGATGTATTGGCCTTGTTGTGGGAGTTTCGGTGACTATTGGCGTTGGAAGATATGTTTAACGTTGAATTCACTTGATGTTCATTAGTGATTGGTTTTATTTTGGTTGAGGTGAGTGTAAATTGATACTGAAATGTATTTTTGTTGTTGTTCAAGTTTTGTTTTTTGTGTGTGTAGGAATGATATCGGTGATGATTCTATCGAGCTCTCTGAGAATGATGAGCTTTTGTTTGATTCTGACGATATTTTCTTATTGATGTACTTTCTGTGGTTGATTAAACTTGTAATGGTTATTGATTGTGTGATGTAATTGTTGTTCGTGTGAATTTAGTTTAGTTTGGAGTGTTGGTGGTTAGTTATTATTTAGTTAGCGAGTGATTGGATGAGTGAGTTAGACATTGAGTGAGCGAGAGAATGACTATATAAGTGGGTGATTGAATGAGTGAGTGAGTGAGTGAGTGAGTGAGTGAGTGAGTGAGTGAGTGAGTGACTCCCTGTCAGTGGGTGGAGGATCCGCTGTTTCTCTGACGGGCTGACTACGCCACTGCGGAATCGATTTGATGAGTGAGAGAGAGAGAGTGTTGAGTGATTTTGTGAGTGACTGATAGATTTCTTGTGTATCTGATTGAATTGTTGTTTGTTGAATGATATTGTGATTGGGATAAGTTGAAATGATTGATGCATGATTTCTCAATTTCAGTGGATGTATTGGCCTTGTTGTGGGAGTTTCGGTGACTATTGGCGTTGGAAGATATGTTTAACGTTGAATTCACTTGATGTTCATTAGTGATTGGTTTTATTTTGGTTGAGGTGAGTGTAAATTGATACTGAAATGTATTTTTGTTGTTGTTCAAGTTTTGTTTTTTGTGTGTGTAGGAATGATATCGGTGATGATTCTACCCAGCTCTCTGAGAATGATGAGCTTTTGTTTGATTCTGACGATATTTTCTTATTGATGTATTTTCTGTGGTTGATTAAACTTGTAATGGTTATTGATTGTGTGATGTAATTGTTGTTCGTGTGAATTTAGTTTGGTTTGGAGTGTTGGTGGTTAGTTATTATTTAGTTAGCGAGTGATTGGATGAGTGAGTTAGACATTGAGTGAGCGAGAGAATGACTATATAAGTGGGTGATTGGATGAGTGAGTGAGTGAGTGAGTGAGTGAGTGAGTGAGTGAGTGGGTGGGTGACTCCCTGTCAGTGGGTGGAGGATCCGCTGTTTTTCTGGCGGGCTGACTACGCCACTGCGGAATAGACTAGATGAGTGAGAGAGAGAGTGTGTTGAGTGATTTTGTCAGTGACTGATAGATTTCTTGTGTATCTGATTGAATTGTTGTTTGTTGAATGATATTGTGATTGGGATAAGTTGAAATGATTGATGCATGATTTCTCAACTTCAGTGGATGTATTGGCCTTGTTGTGGGAGTTTCGGTGACTATTGGCGTTGGAAGATATGTTTAACGTTGAATTCACTTGATGTTCATTAGTGATTGGTTTTATTTTGGTTGAGGTGAGTGTAAATTGATACTGAAATGTGATTTTGTTGTTGTTCAAGTTTTGTTTTTTGTGTGTGTAGGAATGATATCGGTGATGATTCTACCCAGCTCTCTGAGAATGATGAGCTTTTGTTTGATTCTGACGATATTTTCTTATTGATGTATTTTCTGTGGTTGATTAAACTTGTAATGGTTATTGATTGTGTGATGTAATTGTTGTTCGTGTGAATTTAGTTTGGTTTGGAGTGTTGGTGGTTAGTTATTATTTAGTTAGCGAGTGATTGGATGAGTGAGTTAGACATTGAGTGAGCGAGAGAATGACTATATAAGTGGGTGATTGGATGAGTGAGTGAGTGAGTGAGTGAGTGAGTGAGTGAGTGGGTGAGTGACTCCCTGTCAGTGGGTGGAGGATCCGCTGTTTTTCTGGCGGGCTGACTACGCCACTGCGGAATAGACTAGATGAGTGAGAGAGAGAGTGTGTTGAGTGATTTTGTCAGTGACTGATAGATTTCTTGTGTATCTGATTGAATTGTTGTTTGTTGAATGATATTGTGATTGGGATAAGTTGAAATGATTGATGCATGATTTCTCAACTTCAGTGGATGTATTGGCCTTGTTGTGGGAGTTTCGGTGACTATTGGCGTTGGAAGATATGTTTAACGTTGAATTCACTTGATGTTCATTAGTGATTGGTTTTATTTTGGTTGAGGTGAGTGTAAATTGATACTGAAATGTATTTTTGTTGTTGTTCAAGTTTTGTTTTTTGTGTGTGTAGGAATGATATCGGTGATGATTCTACCCAGCTCTCTGAGAATGATGAGCTTTTGTTTGATTCTGACGATATTTTCTTATTGATGTATTTTCTGTGGTTGATTAAACTTGTAATGGTTATTGATTGTGTGATGTAATTGTTGTTCGTGTGAATTTAGTTTGGTTTGGAGTGTTGGTGGTTAGTTATTATTTAGTTAGCGAGTGATTGGATGAGTGAGTTAGACATTGAGTGAGCGAGAGAATGACTATATAAGTGGGTGATTGGATGAGTGAGTGAGTGAGTGAGTGAGTGAGTGAGTGAGTGAGTGGGTGAGTGACTCCCTGTCAGTGGGTGGAGGATCCGCTGTTTTTCTGGCGGGCTGACTACGCCACTGCGGAATAGACTAGATGAGTGAGAGAGAGAGTGTGTTGAGTGATTTTGTCAGTGACTGATAGATTTCTTGTGTATCTGATTGAATTGTTGTTTGTTGAATGATATTGTGATTGGGATAAGTTGAAATGATTGATGCATGATTTCTCAACTTCAGTGGATGTATTGGCCTTGTTGTGGGAGTTTCGGTGACTATTGGCGTTGGAAGATATGTTTAACGTTGAATTCACTTGATGTTCATTAGTGATTGGTTTTATTTTGGTTGAGGTGAGTGTAAATTGATACTGAAATGTGATTTTGTTGTTGTTCAAGTTTTGTTTTTTGTGTGTGTAGGAATGATATCGGTGATGATTCTACCCAGCTCTCTGAGAATGATGAGCTTTTGTTTGATTCTGACGATATTTTCTTATTGATGTATTTTCTGTGGTTGATTAAACTTGTAATGGTTATTGATTGTGTGATGTAATTGTTGTTCGTGTGAATTTAGTTTGGTTTGGAGTGTTGGTGGTTAGTTATTATTTAGTTAGCGAGTGATTGGATGAGTGAGTTAGACATTGAGTGAGCGAGAGAATGACTATATAAGTGGGTGATTGGATGAGTGAGTGAGTGAGTGAGTGAGTGAGTGAGTGAGTGGGTGAGTGACTCCCTGTCAGTGGGTGGAGGATCCGCTGTTTTTCTGGCGGGCTGACTACGCCACTGCGGAATAGACTAGATGAGTGAGAGAGAGAGTGTGTTGAGTGATTTTGTCAGTGACTGATAGATTTCTTGTGTATCTGATTGAATTGTTGTTTGTTGAATGATATTGTGATTGGGATAAGTTGAAATGATTGATGCATGATTTCTCAACTTCAGTGGATGTATTGGCCTTGTTGTGGGAGTTTCGGTGACTATTGGCGTTGGAAGATATGTTTAACGTTGAATTCACTTGATGTTCATTAGTGATTGGTTTTATTTTGGTTGAGGTGAGTGTAAATTGATACTGAAATGTATTTTTGTTGTTGTTCAAGTTTTGTTTTTTGTGTGTGTAGGAATGATATCGGTGATGATTCTACCCAGCTCTCTGAGAATGATGAGCTTTTGTTTGATTCTGACGATATTTTCTTATTGATGTATTTTCTGTGGTTGATTAAACTTGTAATGGTTATTGATTGTGTGATGTAATTGTTGTTCGTGTGAATTTAGTTTGGTTTGGAGTGTTGGTGGTTAGTTATTATTTAGTTAGCGAGTGATTGGATGAGTGAGTTAGACATTGAGTGAGCGAGAGAATGACTATATAAGTGGGTGATTGGATGAGTGAGTGAGTGAGTGAGTGAGTGAGTGAGTGAGTGAGTGAGTGAGTGGGTGAGTGACTCCCTGTCAGTGGGTGGAGGATCCGCTGTTTTTCTGGCGGGCTGACTACGCCACTGCGGAATAGACTAGATGAGTGAGAGAGAGAGTGTGTTGAGTGATTTTGTCAGTGACTGATAGATTTCTTGTGTATCTGATTGAATTGTTGTTTGTTGAATGATATTGTGATTGGGATAAGTTGAAATGATTGATGCATGATTTCTCAACTTCAGTGGATGTATTGGCCTTGTTGTGGGAGTTTCGGTGACTATTGGCGTTGGAAGATATGTTTAACGTTGAATTCACTTGATGTTCATTAGTGATTGGTTTTATTTTGGTTGAGGTGAGTGTAGATTGATACTGAAATGTATTTTTGTTGTTGTTCAAGTTTTGTTTTTTGTGTGTGTAGGAATGATATCGGTGATGATTCTACCCAGCTCTCTGAGAATGATGAGCTTTTGTTTGATTCTGACGATATTTTCTTATTGATGTACTTTCTGTGGTTGATTAAACTTGTAATGGTTATTGATTGTGTGATGTAATTGTTGTTCGTGTGAATTTAGTTTGGTTTGGAGTGTTGGTGGTTAGTTATTATTTAGTTAGCGAGTGATTGGATGAGTGAGTTAGACATTGAGTGAGCGAGAGAATGACTATATAAGTGGGTGATTAAATGAATGAGTGAGTGAGTGAGTGAGTGAGTGAGTGAGTGAGTGAGTGACTCCATGTCAGTGGGTGGAGGATCCGCTGTTTCTCTGACGGGCTGACTACCCCACTGCGGAATAGACTTGATGAGTGAGAGAGAGAGAGAGTGTTGAGTGATTTTGTGAGTGACTGATAGATTTCTTGTGTATCTGATTGAATTGTTGTTTGTTGAATGATATTGTGATTGGGATAAGTTGAAATGATTGATGCATGATTTCTCAATTTCAGTGGATGTATTGGCCTTGTTGTGGGAGTTTCGGTGACTATTGGCGTTGGAAGATATGTTTAACGTTGAATTCACTTGATGTTCATTAGTGATTGGTTTTATTTTGGTTGAGGTGAGTGTAAATTGATATTGAAATGAGGTTTTGTTGTTGTTCAAATTTTGTTTTTTGTGTGTGTAGGAATGATATCGGTGATGATTCTACCCAGCTCTCTGAGAATGATGAGCTTTTGTTTGATTCTGACGATATTTTCTTATTGATGTACTTTCTGTGGTTGATTAAACTTGTAATGGTTATTGATTGTGTGATGTAATTGTTGTTCGTGTGAATTTAGTTTAGTTTGGAGTGTTGGTGGTTAGTTATTATTTAGTTAGCGAGTGATTGGATGAGTGAGTTAGACATTGAGTGAGCAAGAGAATGACTATATAAGTGGGTGATTGAATGAGTGAGTGAGTGAGTGAGTGACTCCCTGTCAGTGGGTGGAGGATCCGCTGTTTCTCTGACGGGCTGACTAGCCCACTGCGGAATAGACTAGATGAGTGAGAGAGAGAGAGTGTTGAGTGATTTTGTGAGTGACTGATAAATTTCTTGTGTATCTGATTGAATTGTTGTTTGTTGAATGATATTGTGATTGGGATAAGTTGAAATAATTGATGCATGTTTTCTCAATTTCAGTGGATGTATTGGCCTTGTTGTGGGAGTTTCGGTGACTATTGGCGTTGGAAGATATGTTTAACGTTGAATTCACTTGATGTTCATTAGTGATTGGTTTTATTTTGGTTGAGGTGAGTGTAAATTGATACTGAAATGTATTTTTGTTGTTGTTCAAGTTTTGTTTTTTGTGTGTGTAGGAATGATATCGGTGATGATTCTATCGAGCTCTCTGAGAATGATGAGCTTTTGTTTGATTCTGACGATATTTTCTTATTGATGTACTTTCTGTGGTTGATTAAACTTGTAATGGTTATTGATTGTGTGATGTAATTGTTGTTCGTGTGAATTTAGTTTAGTTTGGAGTGTTGGTGGTTAGTTATTATTTAGTTAGCGAGTGATTGGATGAGTGAGTTAGACATTGAGTGAGTGAGAAAATGACTATATAAGTGGGTGATTGAATGAGTGAGTGAGTGAGTGAGTGACTCCCTGTCAGTGGGTGGAGGATCCGCCGTTTCTCTGACGGGCTGACTAGCCCACTGCGGAATAGACTAGATGAGTGAGAGAGAGAGAGTGTTGAGTGATTTTGTGAGTGACTGATAAATTTCTTGTGTATCTGATTGAATTGTTGTTTGTTGAATGATATTGTGATTGGGATAAGTTGAAATAATTGATGCATGTTTTCTCAATTTCAGTGGATGTATTGGCCTTGTTGTGGGAGTTTCGGTGACTATTGGCGTTGGAAGATATGTTTAACGTTGAATTCACTTGATGTTCATTAGTGATTGGTTTTATTTTGGTTGAGGTGAGTGTAAATTGATACTGAAATGTATTTTTGTTGTTGTTCAAGTTTTGTTTTTTGTGTGTGTAGGAATGATATCGGTGATGATTCTATCGAGCTCTCTGAGAATGATGAGCTTTTGTTTGATTCTGACGATATTTTCTTATTGATGTACTTTCTGTGGTTGATTAAACTTGTAATGGTTATTGATTGTGTGATGTAATTGTTGTTCGTGTGAATTTAGTTTAGTTTGGAGTGTTGGTGGTTAGTTATTATTTAGTTAGCGAGTGATTGGATGAGTGAGTTAGACATTGAGTGAGCGAGAGAATGACTATATAAGTGGGTGATTGAATGAGTGAGTGAGTGAGTGAGTGAGTGAGTGAGTGAGTGAGTGAGTGACTCCCTGTCAGTGGGTGGAGGATCCGCTGTTTTTCTGACGGGCTGACTGCCCCACTGCGGAATAGACTTGATGAGTGAGAGAGAGAGAGAGAGTTGAGTGATTTTGTGAGTGACTGATAGATTTCTTGTGTATCTGATTGAATTGTTGTTTGTTGAATGATATTGTGATTGGGATAAGTTGAAATGATTGATGCATGATTTCTCAATTTCAGTGGATGTATTGGCCTTGTTGTGGGAGTTTCGGTGACTATTGGCGTTGGAGGATATGTTTAACGTTGAATTCACTTGATGTTCATTAGTGATTGGTTTTATTTTGGTTGAGGTGAGTGTAAATTGATACTGAGATGTATTTTTGTTGTTGTTCAAGTTTTGTTTTTTTGTGTGTAGGAATGATATCGGTGATGATTCTACCCAGCTCTCTGAGAATGATGAGCTTTTGTTTGATTCTGAGGATATTTTCTTATGGATGTACTTTCTGTGGTTGATTAAACTTGTAATGGTTATTGATTGTGTGATGTAATTGTTGTTCGTGTGAATTTAGTTTGGTTTGGAGTGTTGGTGGTTAGTTATTATTTAGTTAGCGAGTGATTGGATGAGTGAGTTAGACATTGAGTGAGTGAGAGAATGACTATATAAGTGGGTGATTGAATGAGTGAGTGAGTGACTGAGTGAGTGAGTGAGTGTGTGTGTGGAGTGAGTGAGTGAGTGACTCCCTGTCAGTGGGTGGAGGATCCGCTGTTTTTCTGACGGGCTGACTACCCCACTGCGGAATAGACTTGATGAGTGAGAGAGAGAGAGAGAGAGTGTTGAGTGATTTTGGGAGTGACTGATAGATTCCTTGTGTATCTGAATGAATTGTTGTTTGTTGAATGATATTGTGATTGGGATAAGTTGAAATAATTGATGCATGATTTCTCAATTTCAGTGGATGTATTGGCCTTGTTGTGGGAGTTTCGGTGACTATTGGCGTTGGAAGATATGTTTAACGTTGAATTCACTTGATGTTCATTAGTGATTGGTTTTATTTTGGTTGAGGTGAGTGTAGATTGATACTGAAATGTATTTTTGTTGTTGTTCAAGTTTTGTTTTTTTGTGTGTAGGAATGATATCGGTGATGATTCTACCCAGCTCTCTGAGAATGATGAGCTTTTGTTTGATTCTGAGGATATTTTCTTATTGATGTACTTTCTGTGGTTGATTAAACTTGTAATGGTTATTGATTGTGTGATGTAATTGTTGTTCGTGTGAATTTAGTTTAGTTTGGAGTGTTGGTGGTTAGTTATTATTTAGTTAGCGAGTGATTGGATGAGTGAGTTAGACATTGAGTGAGCGAGAGAATGACTATATAAGTGGGTGGTTAAATGAATGAGTGAGTGAGTGAGTGAGTGAGTGAGTAAGTGAGTGAGTGATTGAGTGATTGAGTGAGTGAGTGAGTGTGTGTGTAGAGTGAGTGAGTGAGTGACTCCCTGTCAGTGGGTGGAGTATCCGCAGTTTCTCTGACGGGCTGACTACGCCACTGCGGAATAGACTAGATGAGTGAGAGAGAGAGAGTGTTGAGTGATTTTGTGAGTGACTGATAGATTTCTTGTGTATCTGATTGGATTGTTGTTTGTTGAATGATATTGTGATTGGGATAAGTTGAAATGATTGATGCATGATTTCTCAATTTCAGTGGATGTATTGGCCTTGTTGTGGGAGTTTCGGTGACTATTGGCGTTGGAAGATATGTTTAACGTTGAATTCACTTGATGTTCATTAGTGATTGGTTTTATTTTGGTTGAGGTGAGTGTAAATTGATACTGAAATGTATTTTTGTTGTTGTTCAAGTTTTGTTTTTTGTGTGTGTAGGAATGATATCGGTGATGATTCTACCCAGCTCTCTGAGAATGATGAGCTTTTGTTTGATTCTGACGATATTTTCTTATTGATGTATTTTCTGTGGTTGATTAAACTTGTAATGGTTATTGATTGTGTGATGTAATTGTTGTTCGTGTGAATTTAGTTTGGTTTGGAGTGTTGGTGGTTAGTTATTATTTAGTTAGCGAGTGATTGGATGAGTGAGTTAGACATTGAGTGAGCGAGAGAATGACTATATAAGTGGGTGGTTAAATGAATGAGTGAGTGAGTGAGTGAGTGAGTGAGTGAGTGAGTGTGTGTGTGGAGTGAGTGAGTGAGTGACTCCCTGTCAGTGGGTGGAGGATCCGCTGTTTCTCTGACGGGCTGACTAGCCCACTGCGGAATAGACTAGATGAGTGAGAGAGAGAGAGAGTGTTGAGTGATTTTGTGAGTGACTGATAGATTTCTTGTGTATCTGATTGGATTGTTGTTTGTTGAATGATATTGTGATTGGGATAAGTTGAAATAATTGATGCATGATTTCTCAATTTCAGTGGATGTATTGGCCTTGTTGTGGGAGTTTCGGTGACTATTGGCGTTGGAAGATATGTTTAACGTTGAATTCACTTGATGTTCATTAGTGATTGGTTTTATTTTGGTTGAGGTGAGTGTAAATTGATACTGAAATGTATTTTTGTTGTTGTTCAAGTTTTGTTTTTTGTGTGTGTAGGAATGGTATCGGTGATGATTCTACCCAGCTCTCTGAGAATGATGAGCTTTTGTTTGATTCTGACGATATTTTCTTATTGATGTACTTTCTGTGGTTGATTAAACTTGTAATGGTTATTGATTGTGTGATGTAATTGTTGTTCGTGTGAATTTAGTTTAGTTTGGAGTGTTGGTGGTTAGTTATTATTTAGTTAGCGAGTGATTGGATGAGTGAGTTAGACATTGAGTGAGCGAGAGAATGACTATATAAGTGGGTGATTGAATGAGTGAGTGAGTGAGTGAGTGAGTGAGTGAGTGAGTGTGTGTGTGGAGTGAGTGAGTGAGTGACTCCCTGTCAGTGGGTGGAGGATCCGCTGTTTCTCTGACGGGCTGACTACGCCACTGCGGAATAGACTGGATGAGTGAGAGAGAGAGAGAGAGAGTTGAGTGATTTTGTGAGTGACTGATAGATTCCTTGTGTATCTGAATGAATTGTTGTTTGTTGAATGATATTGTGATTGGGATAAGTTGAAATAATTGATGCATGATTTCTCAATTTCAGTGGATGTATTGGCCTTGTTGTGGGAGTTTCGGTGACTATTGGCGTTGGAAGATATGTTTAACGTTGAATTCACTTGATGTTCATTAGTGATTGGTTTTATTTTGGTTGAGGTGAGTGTAAATTGATACTGAAATGTATTTTTGTTGTTGTTCAAGTTTTGTTCTTTGTGTGTGTAGGAATGGTATCGGTGATGATTCTACCCAGCTCTCTGAGAATGATGAGCTTTTGTTTGATTCTGACGATATTTTCTTATTGATGTACTTTCTGTGGTTGATTAAACTTGTAATGGTTATTGATTGTGTGATGTAATTGTTGTTCGTGTGAATTTAGTTTAGTTTGGAGTGTTGGTGGTTAGTTATTATTTAGTTAGCGAGTGATTGGATGAGTGAGTTAGACATTGAGTGAGCGAGAGAATGACTATATAAGTGGGTGATTGAATGAGTGAGTGAGTGAGTGAGTGAGTGAGTGATGGGTGTGTGTGTGTGGAGTGAGTGAGTGAGTGACTCCCTGTCAGTGGGTGGAGGATCCGCTGTTTCTCTGACGGGCTGACTAGCCCACTGCGGAATAGACTAGATGAGTGAGAGAGAGAGAGAGTGTTGAGTGATTTTGTGAGTGACTGATAGATTTCTTGTGTATCTGAATGAATTGTTGTTTGTTGAATGATATTGTGATTGGGATAAGTTGAAATAATTGATGCATGATTTCTCAATTTCAGTGGATGTATTGGCCTTGTTGTGGGAGTTTCGGTGACTATTGGCGTTTTTGGGATATGTTTAACGTTGAATTCACTTGATGTTCATTAGTGATTGGTTTTATTTTGGTTGAGGTGAGTGTAAATTGATACTGAAATGTATTTTTGTTGTTGTTCAAGTTTTGTTTTTTGTGTGTGTAGGGATGATATCGGTGATGATTCTACCGAGCTCTCTGAGAATGATGAGCTTTTGTTTGATTCTGACTATATTTTCCTATTGATGTACTTTCTGTGGTTGATTAAACTTGTAATGGTTATTGATTGTGTGATGTAATTGTTGTTCGTGTGAATTTAGTTTGGTTTGGAGTGTTGGTGGTTAGTTATTATTTAGTTAGCGAGTGATTGGATGAGTGAGTTAGACATTGAGTGAGCGAGAGAATGACTATATAAGTGGGTGATTAAATGAATGAGTGAGTGAGTGAGTGAGTGAGTGAGTGAGTGAGTGAGTGAGTGAGTGAGTGAGTGACTCCATGTCAGTGGGTGGAGGATCCGCTGTTTCTCTGACGGGCTGACTACCCCACTGCGGAATAGACTTGATGAGTGAGAGAGAGAGAGAGTGTTGAGTGATTTTGTGAGTGACTGATAGATTTCTTGTGTATCTGATTGAATTGTTGTTTGTTGAATGATATTGTGATTGGGATAAGTTGAAATGATTGATGCATGATTTCTCAATTTCAGTGGATGTATTGGCCTTGTTGTGGGAGTTTCGGTGACTATTGGCGTTGGAAGATATGTTTAACGTTGAATTCACTTGATGTTCATTAGTGATTGGTTTTATTTTGGTTGAGGTGAGTGTCAATTGATATTGAAATGAGGTTTTGTTGTTGTTCAAATTTTGTTTTTTGTGTGTGTAGGAATGATATCGGTGATGATTCTACCCAGCTCTCTGAGAATGATGAGCTTTTGTTTGATTCTGACGATATTTTCTTATTGATGTACTTTCTGTGGTTGATTAAACTTGTAATGGTTATTGATTGTGTGATGTAATTGTTGTTCGTGTGAATTTAGTTTAGTTTGGAGTGTTGGTGGTTAGTTATTATTTAGTTAGCGAGTGATTGGATGAGTGAGTTAGACATTGAGTGAGCGAGAGAATGACTATATAAGTGGGTGATTGAATGAGTGAGTGAGTGAGTGAGTGACTCCCTGTCAGTGGGTGGAGGATCCGCCGTTTCTCTGACGGGCTGACTAGCCCACTGCGGAATAGACTAGATGAGTGAGAGAGAGAGAGTGTTGAGTGATTTTGTGAGTGACTGATAAATTTCTTGTGTATCTGATTGAATTGTTGTTTGTTGAATGATATTGTGATTGGGATAAGTTGAAATAATTGATGCATGTTTTCTCAATTTCAGTGGATGTATTGGCCTTGTTGTGGGAGTTTCGGTGACTATTGGCGTTGGAAGATATGTTTAACGTTGAATTCACTTGATGTTCATTAGTGATTGGTTTTATTTTGGTTGAGGTGAGTGTAAATTGATACTGAAATGTATTTTTGTTGTTGTTCAAGTTTTGTTTTTTGTGTGTGTAGGAATGATATCGGTGATGATTCTACCCAGCTCTCTGAGAATGATGAGCTTTTGTTTGATTCTGACGATATTTTCTTATTGATGTACTTTCTGTGGTTGATTAAACTTGTAATGGTTATTGATTGTGTGATGTAATTGTTGTTCGTGTGAATTTAGTTTAGTTTGGAGTGTTGGTGGTTAGTTATTATTTAGTTAGCGAGTGATTGGATGAGTGAGTTAGACATTGAGTGAGCGAGAGAATGACTATATAAGTGGGTGATTGAATGAGTGAGTGAGTGAGTGAGTGAGTGAGTGAGTGAGTGAGTGACTCCCTGTCAGTGGGTGGAGGATCCGCTGTTTCTCTGACGGGCTGACTGCCCCACTGCGGAATAGACTTGATGAGTGAGAGAGAGAGAGAGAGAGTTGAGTGATTTTGTGAGTGACTGATAGATTTCTTGTGTATCTGATTGGATTGTTGTTTGTTGAATGATATTGTGATTGGGATAAGTTGAAATGATTGATGCATGATTTCTCAATTTCAGTGGATGTATTGGCCTTGTTGTGGGAGTTTCGGTGACTATTGGCGTTGGAAGATATGTTTAACGTTGAATTCACTTGATGTTCATTAGTGATTGGTTTTATTTTGGTTGAGGTGAGTGTAAATTGATACTGAAATGTATTTTTGTTGTTGTTCAAGTTTTGTTTTTTGTGTGTGTAGGAATGATATCGGTGATGATTCTACCCAGCTCTCTGAGAATGATGAGCTTTTGTTTGATTCTGAGGATATTTTCTTATTGATGTACTTTCTGTGGTTGATTAAACTTGTAATGGTTATTGATTGTGTGATGTAATTGTTGTTCGTGTGAATTTAGTTTGGTTTGGAGTGTTGGTGGTTAGTTATTATTTAGTTAGCGAGTGATTGGATGAGTGAGTTAGACATTGAGTGAGTGAGAGAATGACTATATAAGTGGGTGATTGAATGAGTGAGTGAGTGAGTGAGTGAGTGAGTGAGTGACTCCCTGTCAGTGGGTGGAGGATCCGCTGTTTTTCTGACGGGCTGACTACCCCACTGCGGAATAGACTGGATGAGTGAGAGAGAGAAAAAGAGAGAGTTGAGTGATTTTGGGAGTGACTGATAGATTTCTTGTGTATCTGATTGAATTGTTGTTTGTTGAATGATATTGTGATTGGGATAAGTTGAAATAGTTGATGCATGATTTCTCAATTTCAGTGGATGTATTGGCCTTGTTGTGGGAGTTTCGGTGACTATTGGCGTTGGAGGATATGTTTAACGTTGAATTCACTTGATGTTCATTAGTGATTGGTTTTATTTTGGTTGAGGTGAGTGTAAATTGATACTGAAATGTATTTTTGTTGTTGTTCAAGTTTTGTTTTTTGTGTGTGTAGGAATGATATCGGTGATGATTCTACCCAGCTCTCTGAGAATGATGAGCTTTTGTTTGATTCTGACGATATTTTCTTATTGATGTACTTTCTGTGGTTGATTAAACTTGTAATGGTTATTGATTGTGTGATGTAATTGTTGTTCGTGTGAATTTAGTTTGGTTTGGAGTGTTGGTGGTTAGTTATTATTTAGTTAGCGAGTGATTGGATGAGTGAGTTAGACATTGAGTGAGTGAGAGAATGACTATATAAGTGGGTGATTGAATGAGTGAGTGAGTGGCTGAGTGAGTGAGTGAGTGTGTGTGTGGAGTGAGTGAGTGAGTGACTCCCTGTCAGTGGGTGGAGGATCCGCTGTTTTTCTGACGGGCTGACTACCCCACTGCGGAATAGACTTGATGAGTGAGAGAGAGAGAGAGTGTTGAGTGATTTTGGGAGTGACTGATAGATTCCTTGTGTATCTGAATGAATTGTTGTTTGTTGAATGATATTGTGATTGGGATAAGTTGAAATAATTGATGCATGATTTCTCAATTTCAGTGGATGTATTGGCCTTGTTGTGGGAGTTTCGGTGACTATTGGCGTTGGAAGATATGTTTAACGTTGAATTCACTTGATGTTCATTAGTGATTGGTTTTATGTTGGTTGAGGTGAGTGTAAATTGATACTGAAATGTATTTTTGTTGTTGTTCAAGTTTTGTTTTTTTGTGTGTAGGAATGATATCGGTGATGATTCTACCCAGCTCTCTGAGAATGATGAGCTTTTGTTTGATTCTGAGGATATTTTCTTATTGATGTACTTTCTGTGGTTGATTAAACTTGTAATGGTTATTGATTGTGTGATGTAATTGTTGTTCGTGTGAATTTAGTTTAGTTTGGAGTGTTGGTGGTTAGTTATTATTTAGTTAGCGAGTGATTGGATGAGTGAGTTAGACATTGAGTGAGCGAGAGAATGACTATATAAGTGGGTGGTTAAATGAATGAGTGGGTGAGTGAGTGAGTGAGTGAGTAAGTGAGTGAGTGATTGAGTGAGTGAGTGAGTGTGTGTGTAGAGTGAGTGAGTGAGTGACTCCCTGTCAGTGGGCGGAGGATCCGCTGTTTCTCTGACGGGCTGACTACGCCACTGCGGAATAGACTAGATGAGTGAGAGAGAGAGAGTGTTGAGTGATTTTGTGAGTGACTGATAGATTTCTTGTGTATCTGATTGAATTGTTGTTTGTTGAATGATATTGTGATTGGGATAAGTTGAAATGATTGATGCATGATTTCTCAATTTCAGTGGATGTATTGGCCTTGTTGTGGGAGTTTCGGTGACTATTGGCGTTGGAAGATATGTTTAACGTTGAATTCACTTGATGTTCATTAGTGATTGGTTTTATTTTGGTTGAGGTGAGTGTAAATTGATACTGAAATGTATTTTTGTTGTTGTTCAAGTTTTGTTTTTTGTGTGTGTAGGAATGATATCGGTGATGATTCTACCCAGCTCTCTGAGAATGATGAGCTTTTGTTTGATTCTGACGATATTTTCTTATTGATGTACTTTCTGTGGTTGATTAAACTTGTAATGGTTATTGATTGTGTGATGTAATTGTTGTTCGTGTGAATTTAGTTTGGTTTGGAGTGTTGGTGGTTAGTTATTATTTAGTTAGCGAGTGATTGGATGAGTGAGTTAGACATTGAGTGAGTGAGAGAATG
This sequence comes from Fasciola hepatica, assembly GCA_948099385.1. Taxonomy (NCBI): domain Eukaryota; kingdom Metazoa; phylum Platyhelminthes; class Trematoda; order Plagiorchiida; family Fasciolidae; genus Fasciola; species Fasciola hepatica. The sequence continues at coordinate 4,654,141 of CANUEZ040000019.1, read as the reverse complement.
ACTATATAAGTGGGTGATTGAATGAGTGAGTGAGTGACTGAGTGAGTGAGTGATGGGTGTGTGTGTGGAGTGAGTGAGTGAGTGACTCCCTGTCAGTGGGTGGAGGATCCGCTGTTTTTCTGACGGGCTGACTACCCCACTGCGGAATAGACTTGATGAGTGAGAGAGAGAGAGAGTGTTGAGTGATTTTGGGAGTGACTGATAGATTCCTTGTGTATCTGAATGAATTGTTGTTTGTTGAATGATATTGTGATTGGGATAAGTTGAAATAATTGATGCATGATTTCTCAATTTCAGTGGATGTATTGGCCTTGTTGTGGGAGTTTCGGTGACTATTGGCGTTGGAAGATATGTTTAACGTTGAATTCACTTGATGTTCATCAGTGATTGGTTTTATGTTGGTTGAGGTGAGTGTAAATTGATACTGAGATGTATTTTTGTTGTTGTTCAAGTTTTGTTTTTTTGTGTGTAGGAATGATATCGGTGATGATTCTACCCAGCTCTCTGAGAATGATGAGCTTTTGTTTGATTCTGAGGATATTTTCTTATTGATGTACTTTCTGTGGTTGATTAAACTTGTAATGGTTATTGATTGTGTGATGTAATTGTTGTTCGTGTGAATTTAGTTTAGTTTGGAGTGTTGGTGGTTAGTTATTATTTAGTTAGCGAGTGATTGGATGAGTGAGTTAGACATTGAGTGAGCGAGAGAATGACTATATAAGTGGGTGATTGAATGAATGAGTGAGTGAGTGAGTGAGTGAGTAAGTGAGTGAGTGATTGAGTGATTGAGTGAGTGAGTGAGTGTGTGTGTAGAGTGAGTGAGTGAGTGACTCCCTGTCAGTGGGCGGAGGATCCGCTGTTTCTCTGACGGGCTGACTACGCCACTGCGGAATAGACTAGATGAGTGAGAGAGAGAGAGTGTTGAGTGATTTTGTGAGTGACTGATAGATTTCTTGTGTATCTGATTGAATTGTTGTTTGTTGAATGATATTGTGATTGGGATAAGTTGAAATGATTGATGCATGATTTCTCAATTTCAGTGGATGTATTGGCCTTGTTGTGGGAGTTTCGGTGACTATTGGCGTTGGAAGATATGTTTAACGTTGAATTCACTTGATGTTCATTAGTGATTGGTTTTATTTTGGTTGAGGTGAGTGTAAATTGATACTGAAATGTATTTTTGTTGTTGTTCAAGTTTTGTTTTTTGTGTGTGTAGGAATGATATCGGTGATGATTCTACCCAGCTCTCTGAGAATGAAGAGCTTTTGTTTGATTCTGACGATATTTTCTTATTGATGTACTTTCTGTGGTTGATTAAACTTGTAATGGTTATTGATTGTGTGATGTAATTGTTGTTCGTGTGAATTTAGTTTAGTTTGGAGTGTTGGTGGTTAGTTATTATTTAGTTAGCGAGTGATTGGATGAGTGAGTTAGACATTGAGTGAGCGAGAGAATCGCTATATAAGTGGGTGATTGAATGAGTGAGTGGATGCGTGAATGAGTGAGTGAGTGAGTGAGTGAGTGAGTGAGTGAGTGAGTGTGTGGAGTGAGTGAGTTAGTTAGTTACTGATTGACTGAGTGACTCCCTGTCAGTGGGTGGAGGATCCGCTGTTTCTCTGACGGGCTGACTACGCCACTGCGGAATGGACTGGATGAGTGAGAGAGAGAGTGTTGAGTGATTTTGTGAATGACTGATAAATTTCTTGTGTATCTGATTGAATTGCTGTTTGTTGAATGATATTGTGATTGGGATAAGTTGAAATGATTGATGCATGATTTCTCAATTTCAGTGGATGTATTGGCCTTGTTGTGGGAGTTTCGGTGACTATTGGCGTTGGAAGATATGTTCAACGTTGAATTCACTTGATGTTCATTAGTGATTGGTTTTATTTTGGTTGAGGTGAGTGCACATTGATACTGAAATGTATTTTTGTTGTTGTTCAAATTTTGTTTTTTTGTGTGTGTAGGAATGATATCGGTGATGATTCTACCCAGCTCTCTGAGACTGATGAGCTTTTGTTTGATTCTGACGATTTTTTCTTATTGATGTACTTTCTGTGGTTGATTAAACTTGTAATGGTTATTTATTGTGTGATGTAATTGTTGTTCGTGTGAATTTAGTTTGGTTTGGAGTGTTGGTGGTTAGTTATTATTTAGTTAGCGAGTGATTGGATGAGTGAGTTAGACATTGAGTGAGCGAGAGAATGACTATATAAGTGGGTGATTGAATGAGTGAGTGGATGCGTGAATGAGTGAGTGAGTGAGTGAGTGAGTGAGTGAGTGAGTGAGTGATGGGTGTGTGTGTGGAGTGAGTGAGTGAGTGACTCCCTGTCAGTGGGTGGAGGATCCGCTGTTTCTCTGATGGGCTGACTAGCCCACTGCGGAATAGACTGAATGAGTGAGAGAGAGTGAGTGAGTGAGTGAGTGATGGGTGTGTGTGTGGAGTGAGTGAGTGAGTGACTCCCTGTCAGTGGGTGGAGGATACGCTGTTTCTCTGACGGGCTGACTATGCCACTGCGGAAAAGACTGGATGAGTGAGAGAGAGAGAGAGAGTTGAGTGATTTTGTGAGTGACTGATAGATTTCTTGTGTATCTGATTGAATTGTTGTTTGTTGAATGATATTGTGATTGGGATAAGTTGAAATAGTTGATGCATGATTTCTCAATTTCAGTGGATGTATTGGCCTTGTTGTGGGAATTTCGGTGACTATTGGCGTTGGAGGATATGTTGAACGTTGAATTCACTTGATGTTCATTAGTGATTGGTTTTATTTTGGTTGAGGTGAGTGTAAATTGATACTGAAATGTATTTTTGTTGTTGTTCAAGTTTTGGTTTTTTGTGTGTGTAGGAATGATATCGGTACTGGCCTTGTTGTGGGAATTTCGGTGACTATTTGCGTTGGAAGATATGTTTAACGTTGAATTCACTTGATGTTCATTAGTGATTGGTTTTATTTTGGTTGAGGTGAGTGTAAATTGATACTGAAATGTATTTTTGTTGTTGTTCAAGTTTTGTTTTTTGTGTGTGTAGGAATGATATCGGTGATGATTCTACCCAGCTCTCTGAGAATGATGAGCTTTTGTTTGATTCTGACGATATTTTCTTATTGATGTACTTTCTGTGGTTGATTAAACTTGTAATGGTTATTGATTGTGTGATGTAATTGTTGTTCGTGTGAATTTAGTTTAGTTTGGAGTGTTGGTGGTTAGTTATTATTTAGTTAGCGAGTGTTTGGATGAGTGAGTTAGACATTGAGTGAGCGAGAGAATGGCTATATAAGTGGGTGATTGAATGAGTGAGTGAGTGAGTGATGGGTGTGTGTGTGGAGTGAGTGAGTGAGTGACTCCCTGTCAGTGGGTGGAGGATACGCTGTTTCTCTGACGGGCTGTCTATGCCACTGCGGAAAAGACTTGATGAGTGAGAGAGAGAGAGAGAGTTGAGTGATTTTGTGAGTGACTGATAGATTTCTTGTGTATCTGATTGAATTGTTGTTTGTTGAATGATATTGTGATTGGGATAAGTTGAAATAATTGATGCATGATTTCTCAATTTCAGTGGATGTATTGGCCTTGTTGTGGGAGTTTCGTTGACTATTGGCGTTGGAAGATATGTTCAACGTTGAATTCACTTGATGTTCATTAGTGATTGGTTTTATTTTGTTTGAGGTGAGTGTAAATTGATATTGAAATGTATTTTTGTTGTTGTTCAAATTTTGTTTTTTGTGTGTGTAGGAATGATTTCGGTGATGATTCTACCCAGCTCTCTGAGAATGATGAGCTTTTGTTTGATTCTGAGGATATTTTCTTATTGATGTACTTTCTGTGGTTGATTAAACTTGTAATGGTTATTGATTGTGTGATGTAATTGTTGTTCGTGTGAATTTAGTTTAGTTTGGAGTGTTGGTGGTTAGTTACTATTTAGTTAGCGAGTGATTGGATGGGTGAGTTAGACATTGGGTGAGCGAGAGAATCGCTATATAAGTGGGTGATTGGATGAGTGAGTGAGTGAGTGAGTGATGTGTGTGTATGTGGAGTGAGTGAGTGAGTGAGTGAGTGATGGGTGTGTGTGTGGACTGAGTGAGTGAGTGACTCCCTGTCAGTGGGTGGAGGATCCGCTGTTTCTCTGACGGGCTGACTACCCGACCGCGGAATAGACTGGATGAGTGAGAGAGAGAGAGAGTGTTGAGTGATTTTGTGAGTGACTGATAGATTTCTTGTGTATCTGATTGAATTGTTGTTTGTTGAATGATATTGTGATTGGGATAAGTTGAAATGATTGATGCATGATTTCTCAATTTCAGTGGATGTATTGGCCTTGTTGTGGGAGTTTCGGTGACTATTGGCGTTGGAAGATATGTTTAACGTTGAATTCACTTGATGTTCATTAGTGATTGGTTTTATTTTGTTTGAGGTGAGTGTAAATTGATACTGAAATGTATTTTTGTTGTTGTTCAAGTTTTGTTTTTTGTGTGTGTAGGAATGATATCGGTGATGATTCTACCCAGCTCTCTGAGAATGATGAGCTTTTGTTTGATTCTGAGGATATTTTCTTATTGATGTACTTTCTGTGGTTGATTAAACTTGTAATGGTTATTGATTGTGTGATGTAATTGTTGTTCGTGTGAATTTAGTTTAGTTTGGAGTGTTGGTGGTTAGTTATTATTTAGTTAGCGAGTGATTGGATGAGTGAGTTAGACATTGAGTGAGCGAGAGAATGACTATTTAAGTGGGTGATTGAATGAGTAAGTGTGTGTGTGTGTGGAGTGAGTGAGTGAGTGACTCCCTGTCAGTGGGTGGAGGATCCGCTGTTTCTCTGGCGGGCTGACTACGCCACTGCGGAATAGACTGGATGAGTGAGAAAGAGAGAGAGTTGAGTGATTTTGTGAGTGACTGATAGATTTCTTGTGTATCTGATTGAATTGTTGTTTGTTGAATGATATTGTGATTGGGATAAGTTTGAATGATTGATGCATGATTTCTCAATTTCAGTGGATGTATTGGCCTTGTTGTGGGAATTTCGGTGACTATTGGCGTTGGAAAATATGTTTAACGTTGAATTTACTTGATGTTCATTAGTGATTGGTTTTATTTTGGTTGAGGTGAATGTAAATTGATACTGAAATGTATTTTTGTTGTTGTTCAAGTTTTGTTTTTTTTGTGTGTGTAAGAATGATATCGGTGATGATTCTACCCAGCTCTCTGAGAATGATGAGCTTTTGTTTGATTCTGACGATATTTTCTTATTGATGTACTTTCTGTGGTTGATTAAACTTGTAATGGTTATTGATTGTGTGATGTAATTGTTGTTCGTGTGAATTTAGTTTAGTTTGGAGTGTTGGTGGTTAGTTATTATTTAGTTAGCGAGTGATTGGATGAGTGAGTTAGACATTGAGTGAGCGAGAGAATGACTATATAAGTGGGTGATTGAATGAGTGAGTGAGTGAGTGAGTGAGTGAGTGAGTGAGTGAGTGAGTGTGTGTGTGTGTGGAGTGAGTGAGTGAGTGACTCCCTGTCAGTGGGCGGAGGATCCGCTGTTTCTCTGACGGGCTGACTATGCCACTGCGGAATAGACTGGATGAGTGAGAGAGAGAGAGAGAGTGTTGAGTGATTTTGTGAGTGACTGATAGATTTCTTGTGTATATGATTGAATTGTTGTTTGTTGAATGACATTGTGATTGGGATAAGTTGAAATAGTTGATGCATGATTTCTCAATTTCAGTGGATGTATTGGCCTTGTTGTGGGAGTTTCGTTGACTATTGGCGTTGGAGGATATGTTTAACGTTGAATTCACTTGATGTTCATTAGTGATTGGTTTTATTTTGGTTGAGGTGAGTGTACATTGATACTGAAATGTATTTTTGTTGTTGTTCAAGTTTTGTTCTTTGTGTGTGTAGGAATGATATCGGTGATGATTCTACCCAGCTCTCTGAGAATGATGAGCTTTTGTTTGATTCTGAGGATATTTTCTTATTGATGTACTTTCTGTGGTTGATTAAACTTGTAATGGTTATTGATTGTGTGATGTAATTGTTGTTCGTGTGAATTTAGTTTGGTTTGGAGTGTTGGTGGTTAGTTATTATTTAGTTAGCGAGTGATTGGATGGGTGAGTTAGACATTGAGTGAGCGAGAGAATGACTATATAAGTGGGTGATTGAATGAGTGAGTGAGTGAGTGAGTGAGTGATGGGTGTGTGTGTGGAGTGAGTGAGTGAGTGACTCCCTGTCAGTGGGCGGAGGATCCGCTGTTTCTCTGACGGGCTGACTACGCCACTGCGTAATAGACTGGATGAGTGAGAGAGAGAGAAAGAGAGAGAGTTGAGTGATTTTGTGAGTGACTGATAGATTTCTTGTGTATATGATTGAATTGTTGTTTGTTGAATGATATTGTGATTGGGATAAGTTGAAATAGTTGATGCATGATTTCTCAATTTTAGTGGATGTATTGGCCTTGTTGTGGGAATTTCGGTGACTATTGGCGTTGGAGGATATGTTTAACGTTGAATTCACTTGATGTTCATTAGTGATTGGTTTTATTTTGGTTGAGGTGAGTGTACATTGATACTGAAATGTATTTTTGTTGTTGTTCAAGTTTTGTTTTTTGTGTGTGTAGGAATGATATCGGTGATGATTCTATCGAGCTCTCTGAGAATGATGAGCTTTTGTTTGATTCTGACGATATTTTCTTATTGATGTACTTTCTGTGGTTGATTAAACTTGTAATGGTTATTGATTGTGTGATGTAATTGTTGTTCGTGTGAATTTAGTTTAGTTTGGAGTGTTGGTGGTTAGTTATTGTTTAGTTAGCGAGTGATTGGATGAGTGAGTTAGACATTGAGTGAGCGAGAGAATGACTATATAAGTGGGTGATTAAATGAATGAGTGAGTGAGTGAGTGAGTGAGTGAGTGAGTGATGGGTGTGTGTGTGGAGTGAGTGAGTGAGTGACTCCCTGTCAGTGGGTGGAGGATCCGCTGTTTCTCTGACGGGCTGACTATGCCACTGCGGAATAGACTGGATGAGTGAGACAGAGAGTGTTGAGTGATTTTGTGAGTGACTGATAGATTTCTTGTGTATCTGATTGAATTGTTTTTTGTTGAATGATATTGTGATTGGGATAAGTTGAAATAGTTGATGCATGATTTCTCAATTTCAGTGGATGTATTGGCCTTGTTGTGGGAATTTCGGTGACTATTGGCGTTGGAGGATATGTTTAACGTTGAATTCACTTGATGTTCATTAGTGATTGGTTTTATTTTGGTTGAGGTGAGTGTAAATTGATACTGAAATGTATTTTTGTTGTTGTTCAAGTTTTGTTTTTTGTGTGTGTAGGAATGATATCGGTGATGATTCTACCCAGCTCTCTGAGAATGATGAGCTTTTGTTTGATTCTGAGGATATTTTCTTATTGATGTACTTTCTGTGGTTGATTAAACTTGTAATGGTTATTGATTGTGTGATGTAATTGTTGTTCGTGTGAGTTTAGTTTGGTTTGGAGTGTTGGTGGTTAGTTATTATTTAGTTAGCGAGTGATTGGATGAGTGAGTTAGACATTGAGTGAGCGAGAGAATGACTATATAAGTGGGTGATTGAATGAGTGAGTGAGTGAGTGAGTGAGTGATGGGTGTGTGTGTGTGTGGAGTGAGTGAGTGAGTGACTCCCTGTCAGTGGGTGGAGGATCCGCTGTTTCTCTGACGGGCTGACTATGCCACTGCGGAATAGACTGGATGAGTGAGAGAGAGAAAGAGAGAGTGTTGAGTGATTTTGTGAGTGACTGATAGATTTCTTGTGTATCTGATTGAATTGTTGTTTGTTGAATGATATTGTGATTGGGATAAGTTGTAATAATTGATGCATGATTTCTCAATTTCAGTGGATGTATTGGCCTTGTTGTGGGAATTTCGGTGACTATTAGCGTTGGAGGATATGTTTAACGTTGAATTCACTTGATGTTCATTAGTGATTGGTTTTATTTTGGTTGAGGTGAGTGTACATTGATACTGAAATGTATTTTTGTTGTTGTTCAAGTTTTGTTCTTTGTGTGTGTAGGAATGATATCGGTGATGATTCTACCCAGCTCTCTGAGACTGATGAGCTTTTGTTTGATTCTGAGGATATTTTTTTATTGATGTACTTTCTGTGGTTGATTAAACTTGTAATGGTTATTGATCGTGTGATGTAATTGTTGTTCGTGTGAATTTAGTTTAGTTTGGAGTGTTGGTGGTTAGTTATTATTTAGTTAGCGAGTGATTGGATGAGTGAGTTAGACATTGAGTGAGCGAGAGAATGACTATATAAGTGGGTGATTGAATGAGTGAGTGAGTGAGTGAGTGAGTGAGTGAGTGAGTGAGTGAGTGAGTGACTCCCTGTCAGTGGGTGGAGGATCCGCTGTTTCTCTGACGAGCTGACTACGCCACTGCGTAATAGACTGGATGAGTGAGAGAGAGAAAAAGAGAGAGTTGAGTGATTTTGGGAGTGACTGATAGATTTCTTGTGTATCTGATTGAATTGTTGTTTGTTGAATGATATTGTGATTGGGATAAGTTGAAATGATTGATGCATGATTTCTCAATTTCAGTGGATGTATTGGCCTTGTTGTGGGAGTTTCGGTGACTATTGGCGTTGGAGGATATGTTTAACGTTGAATTCACTTGATGTTCATTAGTGATTGGTTTTATTTTGGTTGAGGTGAATGTAAATTGATACTGAAATGTATTTTTGTTGTTGTTCAAATTTTGTTTTTTTTTGTGTGTAAGAATGATATCGGTATTGGCCTTGTTGTGGGGATTTCGGTGACTATTGGCGTTTTTGGGATATTTTTAACGTTGAATTCACTTGATGTTCATTAGTGATTGGTTTTATTTTGGTTGAGGTGAGTGTAAATTGATACTGAAATGTATTTTTGTTGTTGTTCAAATTTTGTTTTTTTTTGTGTGTAGGAATGATATCGGTGATGATTCTACCCAGCTCTCTGAGACTGATGAGCTTTTGTTTGATTCTGACGATATTTTCTTATTGATGTACTTTCTGTGGTTGATTAAACTTGTAATGGTTATTGATTGTGTGATGTAATTGTTGTTCGTGTGAATTTAGTTTAGTTTGGAGTGTTGGTGGTTAGTTATTATTTAGTTAGCGAGTGATTGGATGAGTGAGTTAGACATTGAGTGAGCGAGAGAATGACCATATAAGTGGGTGATTGAATGAGTGAGTGAGTGAGTGAGTGAGTGAGTGAGTGAGTGAGTGAGTGATGGGTGTGTGTGTGGAGTGAGTGAGTGAGTGACTCCCTGTCAGTGGGTGGAGGATCCGCTGTTTCTCTGACGGGCTGACTACGCCACTGCGGAATAGACTGGATGAGTGAGAGAGAGAGAGAGAGTGTTGAGTGATTTTGTAAGTGACTGATAGATTTCTTGTGTATCTGATTGAATTGTTTTTTGTTGAATGATATTGTGATTGGGATAAGTTGAAATAGTTGATGCATGATTTCTCAATTTCAGTGGATGTATTGGCCTTGTTGTGGGAACTTCGGTGACTATTGGCGTTGGAGGATATGTTGAACGTTGAATTCACTTGATGTTCATTAGTGATTGGTTTTATTTTGTTTGAGGTGAGTGTACATTGATACTGAAATGTATTTTTGTTGTTGTTCAAGTTTTGTTCTTTGTGTGTGTAGGAATGATATCGGTGATGATTCTACCCAGCTCTCTGAGAATGATGAGCTTTTGTTTGATTCTGACGATATTTTCTTATTGATGTACTTTCTGTGGTTGATTAAACTTGTAATGGTTATTGATTGTGTGATGTAATTGTTGTTCGTGTGAGTTTAGTTTGGTTTGGAGTGTTGGTGGTTAGTTATTATTTAGTTAGCGAGTGATTGGATGAGTGAGTTAGACATTGAGTGAGCGAGAGAATGACTATATAAGTGGGTGATTGAATGAGTGAGTGAGTGAGTGAGTGAGTGAGTGAGTGAGTGATGGGTGTGTGTGTGGAGTGAGTGAGTGAGTGACTCCCTGTCAGTGGGTGGAGGATCCGCTGTTTCTCTGACGGGCTGACTACGCCACTGCGGAATAGACTGGATGAGTGAGAGAGAGAGAGTGTTGAGTGATTTTGTGAGTGACTGATAGATTTCTTGTGTATCTGATTGAATTGTTGTTTGTTGAATGATATTGTGATTGGGATAAGTTGTAATAATTGATGCATGATTTCTCAATTTCAGTGGATGTATTGGCCTTGTTGTGGGAATTTCGGTGACTATTGGCGTTGGAGGATATGTTGAACGTTGAATTCACTTGATGTTCATTAGTGATTGGTTTTATTTTGGTTGAGGTGAGTGTACATTGATACTGAAATGTATTTTTGTTGTTGTTCAAGTTTTGTTCTTTGTGTGTGTAGGAATGATATCGGTGATGATTCTACCCAGCTCTCTGAGACTGATGAGCTTTTGTTTGATTCTGAGGATATTTTTTTATTGATGTACTTTCTGTGGTTGATTAAACTTGTAATGGTTATTGATTGTGTGATGTAATTGTTGTTCGTGTGAATTTAGTTTAGTTTGGAGTGTTGGTGGTTAGTTATTATTTAGTTAGCGAGTGATTGGATGGGTGAGTTAGACATTGAGTGAGCGAGAGAATGACTATATAAGTGGGTGATTGAATGAGTGAGTGAGTGAGTGAGTGAGTGACTCCCTGTCAGTGGGTGGAGGATCCGCTGTTTCTCTGACGAGCTGACTACGCCACTGCGTAATAGACTGGATGAGTGAGAGAGAGAAAGAGAGAGAGTTGAGTGATTTTGTGAGTGACTGATAGATTTCTTGTGTATCTGATTGAATTGTTGTTTGTTGAATGATATTGTGATTGGGATAAGTTTGAATGATTGATGCATGATTTCTCAATTTCAGTGGATGTATTGGCCTTGTTGTGGGAGTTTCGGTGACTATTGGCGTTGGAAGATATGTTTAACGTTGAATTCACTTGATGTTCATTAGTGATTGGTTTTATTTTGGTTGAGGTGAGTGTAAATTGATACTGAAATGTATTTTTGTTGTTGTTCAAATTTTGTTTTTTTTTGTGTGTAGGAATGATATCGGTGTTGGCCTTGATGTGGGAATTTCGGTGACTATTGGCGTTTTATGATACGTTTACCGTTGAATTCACTTGATGTTCATTAGTGATTGGTTTTATTTTGGTTGAGGTGAGTGTAAATCGATACTGAAATGTATTTTTGTTGTTGTTCAAATTTTGTTTTTTTTGTGTGTAGGAATGATATCGGTGATGATTCTACCCAGCTCTCTAAGAATGATGAGCTTTTGTTTGATTCTGACGATATTTTCTTATTGATGTACTTTCTGTGATTGATTAAACTTGTAATGGTTATTGATTGTGTGATGTAATTGTTGTTCGTGTGAATTTAGTTTAGTTTGGAGTGTTGGTGGTTAGTTATTATTTAGTTAGCGATTGATTGGATGAGTGAGTTAGACATTGAGTGAGCGAGAGAATGACCATATAAGTGGGTGATTGAATGAGTGAGTGAGTGAGTGAGTGAGTGAGTGATGGGTGTGTGTGTGGAGTGAGTGAGTGAGTGACTCCCTGTCAGTGGGTGGAGGATCCGCTGTTTCTCTGACGGGCTGACTATGCCACTGCGGAATAGACTGGATGAGTGAGAGAGAGAGAGAGTGTTGAGTGATTTTGTGAGTGACTGATAGATTTCTTGTGTATCTGATTGAATTGTTGTTTGTTGAATGATATTGTGATTGGGATAAGTTGAAATAGTTGATGCATGATTTCTCAATTTCAGTGGATGTATTGGCCTTGTTGTGGGAATTTCGGTGACTATTGGCGTTGGAGGATATGTTTAACGTTGAATTCACTTGATGTTCATTAGTGATTGGTTTTATTTTGGTTGAGGTGAGTGTACATTGATACTGAAATGTATTTTTGTTGTTGTTCAAGTTTTGTTCTTTGTGTGTGTAGGAATGATATCGGTGATGATCCTACCCAGCTCTCTGAGACTGATGAGCTTTTGTTTGATTCTGAGGATATTTTCTTATTGATGTACTTTCTGTGGTTGATTAAACTTGTAATGGTTATTGATTGTGTGATGTAATTGTTGTTCGTGTGAATTTAGTTTAGTTTGGAGTGTTGGTGGTTAGTTATTATTTAGTAAGCGAGTGATTGGATGAGTGAGTTAGACATTGAGTGAGCGAGAGAATGACTATATAAGTGGGTGATTGAATGAGTGAGTGAGTGAGTGAGTGATGGGTGTATGTGTGTGGAGTGAGTGAGTGAGTAACTCCCTGTCAGTGGGTGGAGGATCCGCTGTTTCTCTGACGGGCTGACTACGCCACTGCGGAATAGACTGGATGAGTGAGAGAGAGAGAGAGTGTTGAGTGATTTTGTGAGTGACTGATAGATTTCTTGTGTATCTGATTGAATTGTTGTTTGTTGAATGATATTGTGATTGGGATAAGTTGAAATAATTGATGCATGATTTCTCAATTTCAGTGGATGTATTGGCCTTGTTGTGGGAATTTCGGTGACTATTGGCGTTGGAGGATATGTTTAACGTTGAATTCACTTGATGTTCATTAGTGATTGGTTTTATTTTGGTTGAGGTGAGTGTACATTGATACTGAAATGTATTTTTGTTGTTGTTCAAATTTTGTTTTTTTTGTGTGTAGGAATGATATCGGTGATGATTCTATCGAGCTCTCTGAGAATGATGAGCTTTTGTTTGATTCTGACGATATTTTCTTATTGATGTACTTTCTGTGGTTGATTAAACTTGTAATGGTTATTGATTGTGTGATGTAATTGTTGTTCGTGTGAGTTTAGTTTGGTTTGGTGTGTTGGTGGTTAGTTATTATTTAGTAAGCGAGTGATTGGATGAGTGAGTTAGACATTGAGTGAGCGAGAGAATGACTATATAAGTGGGTGATTGAATGAGTGAGTGAGTGAGTGAGTGATGGGTGTGTGTGTGTGGAGTGAGTGAGTGAGTGACTCCCTGTCAGTGGGCGGAGGATCCGCTGTTTCTCTGACGGGCTGACTACGCCACTGCGGAATAGACTGGATGAGTGAGAGAGAGAGAGAGTGTTGAGTGATTTTGTGAGTGACTGATAGATTTCTTGTGTATCTGATTGAATTGTTTTTTGTTGAATGATATTGTGATTGGGATAAGTTGAAATAGTTGAAGCATGATTTCTCAATTTCAGTGGATGTATTGGCCTTGTTGTGGGAATTTCGGTGACTATTGGCGTTGGAGGATATGTTTAACGTTGAATTCACTTGATGTTCATTAGTGATTGGTTTTATTTTGGTTGAGGTGAGTGTAAATTGATACTGAAATGTATTTTTGTTGTTGTTCAAATTTGTTTTTTTGTGTGTGTAGGAATGATATCGGTGATGATTCTACCCAGCTCTCTGAGACTGATGAGCTTTTGTTTGATTCTGACGATATTTTCTTATTGATGTACTTTCTGTGGTTGATTAAACTTGTAATGGTTATTGATTGTGTGATGTAATTGTTGTTCGTGTGAATTTAGTTTAGTTTGGAGTGTTGGTGGTTAGTTATTATTTAGTAAGCGAGTGATTGGATGAGTGAGTTAGACATTGAGTGAGCGAGAGAATGACTATATAAGTGGGTGATTGAATGAGTGAGTGAGTGAGTGAGTGATGGGTGTATGTGTGTGGAGTGAGTGAGTGAGTAACTCCCTGTCAGTGGGTGGAGGATCCGCTGTTTCTCTGACGGGCTGACTACGCCACTGCGGAATAGACTGGATGAGTGAGAGAGAGAGAGAGTGTTGAGTGATTTTGTGAGTGACTGATAGATTTCTTGTGTATCTGATTGAATTGTTGTTTGTTGAATGATATTGTGATTGGGATAAGTTGAAATAATTGATGCATGATTTCTCAATTTCAGTGGATGTATTGGCCTTGTTGTGGGAGTTTCGGTGACTATTGGCGTTGGAAGATATGTTCAACGTTGAATTCACTTGATGTTCATTAGTGATTGGTTTTATTTTGGTTGAGGTGAGTGTACATTGATACTGAAATGTATTTTTGTTGTTGTTCAAATTTTGTTTTTTTTGTGTGTAGGAATGATATCGGTGATGATTCTACCCAGCTCTCTGAGACTGATGAGCTTTTGTTTGATTCTGAGGATATTTTTTTATTGATGTACTTTCTGTGGTTGATTAAACTTGTAATGGTTATTGATTGTGTGATGTAATTGTTGTTCGTGTGACTTTAGTTTGGTTTGGAGTGTTGGTGGTTAGTTATTATTTAGTAAGCGAGTGATTGGATGAGTGAGTTAGACATTGAGTGAGCGAGAGAATGACTATATAAGTGGGTGATTGAATGAGTGAGCGAGGGAATGACTATATAAGTCGGTGATTGAATGAGTGAGTGAGTGAGTGACTCCCTGTCAGTGGGTGGAGGATCCGCTGTTTCTCTGACGGGCTGACTACGCCACTGCGGAATAGACTGGATGAGTGAGAGAGAGAGAGTGTGTTGAGTGATTTTGTGAGTGACTGATAGATTTCTTGTGTATCTGATTGAATTGTTGTTTGTTGAATGATATTGTGATTGGGATAAGTTGAAATAATTGATGCATGATTTCTCAATTTCAGTGGATGTATTGGCCTTGCTGTGGGAGTTTCGTTGACTATTGGCGTTGGAGGATATGTTCAACGTTGAATTCACTTGATGTTCATTAGTGATTGGTTTTATTTTGGTTGAGGTGAGTGTAAATTGATATTGAAATGAATTTTTGTTGTTGTTCAAATTTTGTTTTTTTGTGTGTGTAGGAATGATATCGGTGATGATTCTACCCAGCTCTCTGAGACTGATGAGCTTTTGTTTGATTCTGACGATATTTTCTTATTGATGTACTTTCTGTGGTTGATTAAACTTGTAATGGTTATTGATTGTATGATGTAATTGTTGTTCGTGTGAGTTTAGTTTGGTTTGGAGTGTTGGTGGTTAGTTATTATTTAGTTAGCGAGTGATTGGATGAGTGAGTTAGACATTGGGTGAGCGAGAGGATGACTATATAAGTGGGTGATTGAATGAGTGAGTGAGTGAGTGAGTGAGTGAGTGATGGGTGTGTGTGTGTGGAGTGAGTGAGTGAGTGACTCCCTGTCAGTGGGCGGAGGATCCGCTGTTTCTCTGACGGGCTGACTACGCCACTGCGGAATAGACTGGATGAGTGAGAGAGAGAGAGAGAGAGTTGAGTGATTTTGTGAGTGACTGATAGATTTCTTGTGTATATGATTGAATTGTTGTTTGTTGAATGATATTGTGATTGGGATAAGTTGAAATAGTTGAAGCATGATTTCTCAATTTCAGTGGATGTATTGGCCTTGTTGTGGGAATTTCGGTGACTATTGGCGTTGGAGGATATGTTTAACGTTGAATTCACTTGATGTTCATTAGTGATTGGTTTTATTTTGGTTGAGGTGAGTGTACATTGATACTGAAATGTATTTTTGTTGTTGTTCAAGTTTTGTTTTTTGTGTGTGTAGGAATGATATCGGTGATGATTCTATCGAGCTCTCTGAGAATGATGAGCTTTTGTTTGATTCTGACGATATTTTCTTATTGATGTGCTTTCTGTGGTTGATTAAACTTGTAATGGTTATTGATTGTGTGATGTAATTGTTGTTCGTGTGAGTTTAGTTTGGTTTGGAGTGTTGGTGGTTAGTTATTATTTAGTAAGCGAGTGATTGGATGAGTGAGTTAGACATTGAGTGAGCGAGAGAATGACTATATAAGTGGGTGATTGAATGAGTGAGTGAGTGAGTGAGTGAGTGAGTGAGTGAGTGAGTGATGGGTGTGTGTGTGTGGAGTGAGTGAGTGAGTGACTCCCTGTCAGTGGGCGGAGGATCCGCTGTTTCTCTGACGGGCTGACTACGCCACTGCGGAATAGACTGGATGAGTGAGAGCGAGAGAGAGTGTTGAGTGATTTTGTGAGTGACTGATAGATTTCTTGTGTATATGATTGAATTGTTGTTTGTTGAATGATATTGTGATTGGGATAAGTTGTAATAATTGATGCATGATTTCTCAATTTCAGTGGATGTATTGGCCTTGTTGTGGGAGTTTCGGTGACTACTGGCGTTGGAAGATATGTTTAACGTTGAATTCACTTGATGTTCATTAGTGATTGGTTTTATTTTGGTTGAGGTGAGTGTAAATTGATACTGAAATGTATTTTTGTTGTTGTTCAAATTTGTTTTTTTGTGTGTGTAGGAATGATATCGGTGATGATTCTACCCAGCTCTCTGAGACTGATGAGCTTTTGTTTGATTCTGACGATATTTTCTTATTGATGTACTTTCTGTGGTTGATTAAACTTGTAATGGTTATTGATTGTGTGATGTAATTGTTGTTCGTGTGAATTTAGTTTAGTTTGGAGTGTTGGTGGTTAGTTATTATTTAGTTAGCGAGTGATTGGATGAGTGAGTTAGACATTGGGTGAGCGAGAGAATGGCTATATAAGTGGGTGATTGAATGAGTGAGTGAGTGAGTGAGTGATGGGTGTATGTGTGTGGAGTGAGTGAGTGAGTAACTCCCTGTCAGTGGGTGGAGGATCCGCTGTTTCTCTGACGGGCTGACTACGCCACTGCGGAATAGACTGGATGAGTGAGAGAGAGAGAGAGTGTTGAGTGATTTTGTGAGTGACTGATAGATTTCTTGTGTATCTGATTGAATTGTTGTTTGTTGAATGATATTGTGATTGGGATAAGTTGAAATAATTGATGCATGATTTCTCAATTTCAGTGGATGTATTGGCCTTGCTGTGGGAGTTTCGTTGACTATTGGCGTTGGAAGATATGTTTAACGTTGAATTCACTTGATGTTCATTAGTGATTGGTTTTATTTTGTTTGAGGTGAGTGTACATTGATACTGAAATGTATTTTTGTTGTTGTTCAAATTTTGTTTTTTTGTGTGTGTAGGAATGATATCGGTGATGATTCTACCCAGCTCTCTGAGACTGATGAGCTTTTGTTTGATTCTGAGGATATTTTCTTATTGATGTACTTTCTGTGGTTGATTAAACTTGTAATGGTTATTGATTGTGTGATGTAATTGTTGTTCGTGTGACTTTAGTTTAGTTTGGAGTGTTGGTGGTTAGTTATTATTTAGTAAGCGAGTGATTGGATGAGTGAGTTAGACATTGAGTGAGCGAGAGAATGACTATATAAGTGGGTGATTGAATGAGTGAGCGAGGGAATGACTATATTATTCGGTGATTGAATGAGTGAGTGAGTGAGTGACTCCCTGTCAGTGGGTGGAGGATCCGCTGTTTCTCTGACGGGCTGACTACGCCACTGCGGAATAGACTGGATGAGTGAGAGAGAGAGAGAGAGTGTTGAGTGATTTTGTGAGTGACTGATAGATTTCTTGTGTATCTGATTGAATTGTTGTTTGTTGAATGATATTGTGATTGGGATAAGTTGAAATAATTGATGCATGATTTCTCAATTTCAGTGGATGTATTGGCCTTGTTGTGGGAGTTTCGGTGACTATTGGCGTTGGAGGATATGTTCAACGTTGAATTCACTTGATGTTCATTAGTGATTGGTTTTATTTTGGTTGAGGTGAGTGTAAATTGATACTGAAATGAATTTTTGTTGTTGTTCAAATTTTGTTTTTTTGTGTGTGTAGGAATGATATCGGTGATGATTCTACCCAGCTCTCTGAGACTGATGAGCTTTTGTTTGATTCTGACGATATTTTCTTATTGATGTACTTTCTGTGGTTGATTAAACTTGTAATGGTTATTGATTGTGTGATGTAATTGTTGTTCGTGTGAGTTTAGTTTGGTTTGGAGTGTTGGTGGTTAGTTATTATTTAGTAAGCGAGTGATTGGATGAGTGAGTTAGACATTGAGTGAGCGAGAGAATGACTATATAAGTGGGTGATTGAATGAGTGAGTGAGTGAGTGAGTGAGTGAGTGAGTGAGTGATGGGTGTGTGTGTGTGGAATGAGTGAGTGAGTGACTCCCTGTCAGTGGGCGGAGGATCCGCTGTTTCTCTGACGGGCTGACTACGCCACTGCGGAATAGACTGGATGAGTGAGAGAGAGAGAGTGTGTTGAGTGATTTTGTGAGTGACTGATAGATTTCTTGTGTATCTGATTGAATTGTTGTTTGTTGAATGATATTGTGATTGGGATAAGTTGAAATGATTGATGCATGATTTCTCAATTTCAGTGGATGTATTGGCCTTGTTGCGGGAGTTTCGGTGACTATTGGCGTTGGAAGATATGTTCAACGTTGAATTCGCTTGATGTTCATTAGTGATTGGTTTTATTTTGGTTGAGGTGAGTGTAAATTGATATTGAAATGAATTTTTGTTGTTGTTCAAATTTTGTTTTTTGTGTGTGTAGGAATGATATCGGTGATGATTCTACCCAGCTCTCTGAGAATGATGAGCTTTTGTTTGATTCTGACGATATTTTCTTATTGATGTACTTTCTGTGGTTGATTAAACTTGTAATGGTTATTGATTGTGTGATGTAATTGTTGTTCGTGTGAATTTAGTTTAGTTTGGAGTGTTGGTGGTTAGTTATTATTTAGTTAGCGAGTGATTGGATGAGTGAGTTAGACATTGAGTGAGCGAGAGAATGACCATATAAGTGGGTGATTGAATGAGTGAGTGAGTGAGTGATGGGTGTGTGTGTGTGGAGTGAGTGAGTGAGTAACTCCCTGTCAGTGGGTGGAGGATCCGCTGTTTCTCTGACGGGCTGACTACGCCACTGCGGAATAGACTGGATGAGTGAGAGAGAGAGAGAGAGAGTTGAGTGATTTTGTGAGTGACTGATAGATTTCTTGTGTATATGATTGAATTGTTGTTTGTTGAATGATATTGTGATTGGGATAAGTTGAAATAATTGATGCATGATTTCTCAATTTCAGTGGATGTATTGGCCTTGTTGTGGGAATTTCGGTGACTATTGGCGTTGGAGGATATGTTTAACGTTGAATTCACTTGATGTTCATTAGTGATTGGTTTTATTTTGGTTGAGGTGAGTGTACATTGATACTGAAATGTATTTTTGTTGTTGTTCAAGTTTTGTTTTTTGTGTGTGTAGGAATGATATCGGTGATGATTCTATCGAGCTCTCTGAGAATGATGAGCTTTTGTTTGATTCTGACGATATTTTCTTATTGATGTACTTTCTGTGGTTGATTAAACTTGTAATGGTTATTGATTGTGTGATGTAATTGTTGTTCGTGTGAGTTTAGTTTGGTTTGGTGTGTTGGTGGTTAGTTATTATTTAGTAAGCGAGTGATTGGATGAGTGAGTTAGACATTGAGTGAGCGAGAGAATGACTATATAAGTGGGTGATTGAATGAGTGAGTGAGTGAGTGAGTGATGGGTGTGTGTGTGTGGAGTGAGTGAGTGAGTGACTCCCTGTCAGTGGGCGGAGGATCCGCTGTTTCTCTGACGGGCTGACTACGCCACTGCGGAATAGACTGGATGAGTGAGAGAGAGAGAGAGTGTTGAGTGATTTTGTGAGTGACTGATAGATTTCTTGTGTATCTGATTGAATTGTTTTTTGTTGAATGATATTGTGATTGGGATAAGTTGAAATAGTTGATGCATGATTTCTCAATTTCAGTGGATGTATTGGCCTTGTTGTGGGAATTTCGGTGACTATTGGCGTTGGAGGATATGTTTAACGTTGAATTCACTTGATGTTCATTAGTGATTGGTTTTATTTTGGTTGAGGTGAGTGTAAATTGATACTGAAATGTATTTTTGTTGTTGTTCAAATTTGTTTTTTTGTGTGTGTAGGAATGATATCGGTGATGATTCTACCCAGCTCTCTGAGACTGATGAGCTTTTGTTTGATTCTGACGATATTTTCTTATTGATGTACTTTCTGTGGTTGATTAAACTTGTAATGGTTATTGATTGTGTGATGTAATTGTTGTTCGTGTGAATTTAGTTTAGTTTGGAGTGTTGGTGGTTAGTTATTATTTAGTAAGCGAGTGATTGGATGAGTGAGTTAGACATTGAGTGAGCGAGAGAATGACTATATAAGTGGGTGATTGAATGAGTGAGTGAGTGAGTGAGTGATGGGTGTATGTGTGTGGAGTGAGTGAGTGAGTAACTCCCTGTCAGTGGGTGGAGGATCCGCTGTTTCTCTGACGGGCTGACTACGCCACTGCGGAATAGACTGGATGAGTGAGAGAGAGAGAGAGTGTTGAGTGATTTTGTGAGTGACTGATAGATTTCTTGTGTATCTGATTGAATTGTTGTTTGTTGAATGATATTGTGATTGGGATAAGTTGAAATAATTGATGCATGATTTCTCAATTTCAGTGGATGTATTGGCCTTGTTGTGGGAGTTTCGGTGACTATTGGCGTTGGAAGATATGTTCAACGTTGAATTCACTTGATGTTCATTAGTGATTGGTTTTATTTTGGTTGAGGTGAGTGTACATTGATACTGAAATGTATTTTTGTTGTTGTTCAAATTTTGTTTTTTTTGTGTGTAGGAATGATATCGGTGATGATTCTACCCAGCTCTCTGAGACTGATGAGCTTTTGTTTGATTCTGAGGATATTTTTTTATTGATGTACTTTCTGTGGTTGATTAAACTTGTAATGGTTATTGATTGTGTGATGTAATTGTTGTTCGTGTGACTTTAGTTTGGTTTGGAGTGTTGGTGGTTAGTTATTATTTAGTAAGCGAGTGATTGGATGAGTGAGTTAGACATTGAGTGAGCGAGAGAATGACTATATAAGTGGGTGATTGAATGAGTGAGCGAGGGAATGACTATATAAGTCGGTGATTGAATGAGTGAGTGAGTGAGTGACTCCCTGTCAGTGGGTGGAGGATCCGCTGTTTCTCTGACGGGCTGACTACGCCACTGCGGAATAGACTGGATGAGTGAGAGAGAGAGAGTGTGTTGAGTGATTTTGTGAGTGACTGATAGATTTCTTGTGTATCTGATTGAATTGTTGTTTGTTGAATGATATTGTGATTGGGATAAGTTGAAATAATTGATGCATGATTTCTCAATTTCAGTGGATGTATTGGCCTTGTTGTGGGAGTTTCGGTGACTATTGGCGTTGGAGGATATGTTCAACGTTGAATTCACTTGATGTTCATTAGTGATTGGTTTTATTTTGGTTGAGGTGAGTGTAAATTGATATTGAAATGAATTTTTGTTGTTGTTCAAATTTTGTTTTTTTGTGTGTGTAGGATTGATATCGGTGATGATTCTACCCAGCTCTCTGAGACTGATGAGCTTTTGTTTGATTCTGACGATATTTTCTTATTGATGTACTTTCTGTGGTTGATTAAACTTGTAATGGTTATTGATTGTATGATGTAATTGTTGTTCGTGTGAATTTAGTTTGGTTTGGAGTGTTGGTGGTTAGTTATTATTTAGTTAGCGAGTGATTGGATGAGTGAGTTAGACATTGGGTGAGCGAGAGGATGACTATATAAGTGGGTGATTGAATGAGTGAGTGAGTGATGGGTGTGTGTGTGTGGAGTGAGTGAGTGAGTGACTCCCTGTCAGTGGGCGGAGGATCCGCTGTTTCTCTGACGGGCTGACTACGCCACTGCGGAATAGACTGGATGAGTGAGAGAGAGAGAGAGAGAGAGTTGAGTGATTTTGTGAGTGACTGATAGATTTTCTGTGTATCTGATTGAATTGTTGTTTGTTGAATGATATTGTGATTGGGATAGTTGAAATAGTTGAAGCATGATTTCTCAATTTCAGTGGATGTATTGGCCTTGTTGTGGGAATTTCGGTGACTATTGGCGTTGGAGGATATGTTTAACGTTGAATTCACTTGATGTTCATTAGTGATTGGTTTTATTTTGGTTGAGGTGAGTGTACATTGATACTGAAATGTATTTTTGTTGTTGTTCAAGTTTTGTTTTTTGTGTGTGTAGGAATGATATCGGTGATGATTCTATCGAGCTCTCTGAGAATGATGAGCTTTTGTTTGATTCTGACGATATTTTCTTATTGATGTGCTTTCTGTGGTTGATTAAACTTGTAATGGTTATTGATTGTGTGATGTAATTGTTGTTCGTGTGAGTTTAGTTTGGTTTGGAGTGTTGGTGGTTAGTTATTATTTAGTAAGCGAGTGATTGGATGAGTGAGTTAGACATTGAGTGAGCGAGAGAATGACTATATAAGTGGGTGATTGAATGAGTGAGTGAGTGAGTGAGTGAGTGAGTGAGTGAGTGAGTGATGGGTGTGTGTGTGTGGAGTGAGTGAGTGAGTGACTCCCTGTCAGTGGGCAGAGGATCCGATGTTTCTTTGACGGGCTGACTACGCCACTGCGGAATAGACTGGATGAGTGAGAGAGAGAGAGTGTTGAGTGATTTTGTGAGTGACTGATAGATTTCTTGTGTATCTGATTGAATTGTTGTTTGTTGAATGATATTGTGATTGGGATAAGTTGTAATAATTGATGCATGATTTCTCAATTTCAGTGGATGTATTGGCCTTGTTGTGGGAACTTCGGTGACTATTAGCGTTGGAAGATATGTTTAACGTTGAATTCACTTGATGTTCATTAGTGATTGGTTTTATTTTGGTTGAGGTGAGTGTAAATTGATACTGAAATGTATTTTTGTTGTTGTTCAAATTTGTTTTTTTGTGTGTGTAGGAATGATATCGGTGATGATTCTACCCAGCTCTCTGAGACTGATGAGCTTTTGTTTGATTCTGACGATATTTTCTTATTGATGTACTTTCTGTGGTTGATTAAACTTGTAATGGTTATTGATTGTGTGATGTAATTGTTGTTCGTGTGAATTTAGTTTAGTTTGGAGTGTTGGTGGTTAGTTATTATTTAGTTAGCGAGTGATTGGATGAGTGAGTTAGACATTGGGTGAGCGAGAGAATGACTATATAAGTGGGTGATTGAATGAGTGAGTGAGTGAGTGAGTGATGGGTGTATGTGTGTGGAGTGAGTGAGTGAGTAACTCCCTGTCAGTGGGTGGAGGATCCGCTGTTTCTCTGACGGGCTGACTACGCCACTGCGGAATAGACTGGATGAGTGAGAGAGAGAGAGAGTGTTGAGTGATTTTGTGAGTGACTGATAGATTTCTTGTGTATCTGATTGAATTGTTGTTTGTTGAATGATATTGTGATTGGGATAAGTTGAAATAATTGATGCATGATTTCTCAATTTCAGTGGATGTATTGGCCTTGCTGTGGGAGTTTCGTTGACTATTGGCGTTGGAAGATATGTTTAACGTTGAATTCACTTGATGTTCATTAGTGATTGGTTTTATTTTGGTTGAGGTGAGTGTAAATTGATATTGAAAAGTATTTTTGTTGTTGTTCAAATTTTGTTTTTTTGTGTGTGTAGGAATGATATCGGTGATGATTCTACCCAGCTCTCTGAAACTGATGAGCTTTTGTTTGATTCTGAGGATATTTTCTTATTGATGTACTTTCTGTGGTTGATTAAACTTGTAATGGTTATTGATTGTGTGATGTAATTGTTGTTCGTGTGACTTTAGTTTGGTTTGGAGTGTTGGTGGTTAGATATTTTTTAGTTAGCGAGTGATTGGATGAGTGAGTTAGACATTGGGTGAGCGAGAGAATGGCTATATAAGTGGGTGATTGAATGAGTGAGTGAGTGAGTGAGTGATGGGTGTATGTGTGTGGAGTGAGTGAGTGAGTGACTCCCTGTCAGTGGGTGGAGGATCCGCTGTTTCTCTGACGGGCTGACTACGCCACTGCGGAATAGACTGGATGAGTGAGAGAGAGAGAGAGTGTTGAGTGATTTTGTGAGTGACTGATAGATTTCTTGTGTATCTGATTGAATTGTTGTTTGTTGAATGATATTGTGATTGGGATAAGTTGAAATAATTGATGCATGATTTCTCAATTTCAGTGGATGTATTGGCCTTGCTGTGGGAGTTTCGTTGACTATTGGCGTTGGAAGATATGTTTAACGTTGAATTCACTTGATGTTCATTAGTGATTGGTTTTACTTTGTTTGAGGTGAGTGTACATTGATACTGAAATGTATTTTTGTTGTTGTTCAAATTTTGTTTTTTTGTGTGTGTAGGAATGATATCGGTGATGATTCTACCCAGCTCTCTGAGACTGATGAGCTTTTGTTTGATTCTGAGGATATTTTCTTATTGATGTACTTTCTGTGGTTGATTAAACTTGTAATGGTTATTGATTGTGTGATGTAATTGTTGTTCGTGTGAGTTTAGTTTGGTTTGGAGTGTTGGTGGTTAGTTATTATTTAGTAAGCGAGTGATTGGATGAGTGAGTTAGACATTGAGTGAGCGAGAGAATGACTATATAAGTGGGTGATTGAATGAGTGAGTGAGTGAGTGAGTGAGTGAGTGAGTGATGGGTGTGTGTGTGTGGAATGAGTGAGTGAGTGACTCCCTGTCAGTGGGCGGAGGATCCGCTGTTTCTCTGACGGGCTGACTACGCCACTGCGGAATAGACTGGATGAGTGAGAGAGAGAGAGTGTGTTGAGTGATTTTGTGAGTGACTGATAGATTTCTTGTGTATCTGATTGAATTGTTGTTTGTTGAATGATATTGTGATTGGGATAAGTTGAAATGATTGATGCATGATTTCTCAATTTCAGTGGATGTATTGGCCTTGTTGTGGGAGTTTCGGTGACTATTGGCGTTGGAAGATATGTTCAACGTTGAATTCGCTTGATGTTCATTAGTGATTGGTTTTATTTTGGTTGAGGTGAGTGTAAATTGATATTGAAATGAATTTTTGTTGTTGTTCAAATTTTGTTTTTTTTTGTGTGTAGGAATGATATCGGTGATGATTCTACCCAGCTCTCTGAAACTGATGAGCTGTTGTTTGATTCTGACGATATTTTCTTATTGATGTACTTTCTGTGGTTGATTAAACTTGTAATGGTTATTGATTGTGTGATGTAATTGTTGTTCGTGTGAATTTAGTTTAGTTTGGAGTGTTGGTGGTTAGTTATTATTTAGTTAGCGAGTGATTGGATGAGTGAGTTAGACATTGAGTGAGCGAGAGAATGACTATATAAGTGGGTGTTTGAATGAGTGAGTGAGTAAATGAGTGAGTGATGGGTGTATGTGTGTGGAGTGAGTGAGTGAGTAACTCCCTGTCAGTGGGTGGAGGATCCGCTGTTTCTCTGACGGGCTGACTACGCCACTGCGGAATAGACTGGATGAGTGAGAGAGAGAGAGAGTGTTGAGTGATTTTGTGAGTGACTGATAGATTTTCTGTGTATCTGATTGAATTGTTGTTTGTTGAATGATATTGTGATTGGGATAAGTTGAAATAGTTGAAGCATGATTTCTCAATTTCAGTGGATGTATTGGCCTTGTTGTGGGAGTTTCGGGGACTATTGGCGTTGGAAGATATGTTTAACGTTGAATTCACTTGATGTTCATTAGTGATTGGTTTTATTTTGGTTGAGGTGAGTGTAAATTGATATTGAAAAGTATTTTTGTTGTTGTTCAAATTTTGTTTTTTTGTGTGTGTAGGAATGATATCGGTGATGATTCTACCCAGCTCTCTGAAACTGATGAGCTGTTGTTTGATTCTGACGATATTTTCTTATTGATGTACTTTCTGTGGTTGATTAAACTTGTAATGGTTATTGATTGTGTGATGTAATTGTTGTTCGTGTGAATTTAGTTTAGTTTGGAGTGTTGGTGGTTAGTTATTATTTAGTTAGCGAGTGATTGGATGAGTGAGTTAGACATTGAGTGAGCGAGAGAATGACTATATAAGTGGGTGTTTGAATGAGTGAGTGAGTAAATGAGTGAGTGATGGGTGTATGTGTGTGGAGTGAGTGAGTGAGTAACTCCCTGTCAGTGGGTGGAGGATCCGCTGTTTCTCTGACGGGCTGACTACGCCACTGCGGAATAGACTGGATGAGTGAGAGAGAGAGAGAGTGTTGAGTGATTTTGTGAGTGACTGATAGATTTCTTGTGTATCTGATTGAATTGTTGTTTGTTGAATGATATTGTGATTGGGATAAGTTGAAATAATTGATGCATGATTTCTCAATTTCAGTGGATGTATTGGCCTTGCTGTGGGAGTTTCGTTGACTATTGGCGTTGGAAGATATGTTTAACGTTGAATTCACTTGATGTTCATTAGTGATTGGTTTTATTTTGGTTGAGGTGAGTGTACATTGATACTGAAATGTATTTTTGTTGTTGTTCAAATTTTGTTTTTTTTTGTGTGTAGGAATGATATCGGTGATGATTCTACCCAGCTCTCTGAGACTGATGAGCTTTTGTTTGATTCTGAGGATATTTTCTTATTGATGTACTTTCTGTGGTTGATTAAACTTGTAATGGTTATTGATTGTGTGATGTAATTGTTGTTCGTGTGAGTTTAGTTTGGTTTGGAGTGTTGGTGGTTAGTTATTATTTAGTAAGCGAGTGATTGGATGAGTGAGTTAGACATTGAGTGAGCGAGAGAATGACTATATAAGTGGGTGATTGAATGAGTGAGCGAGGGAATGACTATATAAGTCGGTGATTGAATGAGTGAGTGAGTGAGTGACTCCCTGTCAGTGGGTGGAGGATCCGCTGTTTCTCTGACGGGCTGACTACGCCACTGCGGAATAGACTGGATGAGTGAGAGAGAGAGAGAGAGTGTTGAGTGATTTTGTGAGTGACTGATAGATTTCTTGTGTATCTGATTGAATTGTTGTTTGTTGAATGATATTGTGATTGGGATAAGTTGAAATAATTGATGCATGATTTCTCAATTTCAGTGGATGTATTGGCCTTGTTGTGGGAGTTTCGGTGACTATTGGCGTTGGAGGATATGTTCAACGTTGAATTCACTTGATGTTCATTAGTGATTGGTTTTATTTTGGTTGAGGTGAGTGTAAATTGATATTGAAATGAATTTTTGTTGTTGTTCAAATTTTGTTTTTTTGTGTGTGTAGGAATGATATCGGTGATGATTCTACCCAGCTCTCTGAGACTGATGAGCTTTTGTTTGATTCTGACGATATTTTCTTATTGATGTACTTTCTGTGGTTGATTAAACTTGTAATGGTTATTGATTGTGTGATGTAATTGTTGTTCGTGTGAATTTAGTTTGGTTTGGAGTGTTGGTGGTTAGTTATTATTTAGTAAGCGAGTGATTGGATGAGTGAGTTAGACATTGAGTGAGCGAGAGAATGACTATAAAAGTGGGTGATTGAATGAGTGAGTGAGTGAGTGAGTGAGTGAGTGAGTGATGGGTGTGTGTGTGTGGAATGAGTGAGTGAGTGACTCCCTGTCAGTGGGCGGAGGATCCGCTGTTTCTCTGACGGGCTGACTACGCCACTGCGGAATAGACTGGATGAGTGAGAGAGAGAGAGTGTGTTGAGTGATTTTGTGAGTGACTGATAGATTTCTTGTGTATCTGATTGAATTGTTGTTTGTTGAATGATATTGTGATTGGGATAAGTTGAAATGATTGATGCATGATTTCTCAATTTCAGTGGATGTATTGGCCTTGTTGTGGGAGTTTCGGTGACTATTGGCGTTGGAAGATATGTTCGACGTTGAATTCGCTTGATGTTCATTAGTGATTGGTTTTATTTTGGTTGAGGTGAGTGTAAATTGATATTGAAATGAATTTTTGTTGTTGTTCAAATTTTGTTTTTTTTTGTGTGTAGGAATGATATCGGTGATGATTCTACCCAGCTCTCTGAAACTGATGAGCTGTTGTTTGATTCTGACGATATTTTCTTATTGATGTACTTTCTGTGGTTGATTAAACTTGTAATGGTTATTGATTGTGTGATGTAATTGTTGTTCGTGTGAATTTAGTTTAGTTTGGAGTGTTGGTGGTTAGTTATTATTTAGTTAGCGAGTGATTGGATGAGTGAGTTAGACATTGAGTGAGCGAGAGAATGACTATATAAGTGGGTGTTTGAATGAGTGAGTGAGTAAATGAGTGAGTGATGGGTGTATGTGTGTGGAGTGAGTGAGTGAGTAACTCCCTGTCAGTGGGTGGAGGATCCGCTGTTTCTCTGACGGGCTGACTACGCCACTGCGGAATAGACTGGATGAGTGAGAGAGAGAGAGAGTGTTGAGTGATTTTGTGAGTGACTGATAGATTTTCTGTGTATCTGATTGAATTGTTGTTTGTTGAATGATATTGTGATTGGGATAAGTTGAAATAGTTGAAGCATGATTTCTCAATTTCAGTGGATGTATTGGCCTTGTTGTGGGAGTTTCGGGGACTATTGGCGTTGGAAGATATGTTTAACGTTGAATTCACTTGATGTTCATTAGTGATTGGTTTTATTTTGGTTGAGGTGAGTGTAAATTGATATTGAAAAGTATTTTTGTTGTTGTTCAAATTTTGTTTTTTGTGTGTGTAGGAATGATATCGGTGATGATTCTACCCAGCTCTCTGAAACTGATGAGCTGTTGTTTGATTCTGACGATATTTTCTTATTGATGTACGTTCTGTGGTTGATTAAACTTGTAATGGTTATTGATTGTGTGATGTAATTGTTGTTCGTGTGAATTTAGTTTAGTTTGGAGTGTTGGTGGTTAGTTATTATTTAGTTAGCGAGTGATTGGATGAGTGAGTTAGACATTGAGTGAGCGAGAGAATGACTATATAAGTGGGTGTTTGAATGAGTGAGTGAGTAAATGAGTGAGTGATGGGTGTATGTGTGTGGAGTGAGTGAGTGAGTAACTCCCTGTCAGTGGGTGGAGGATCCGCTGTTTCTCTGACGGGCTGACTACGCCACTGCGGAATAGACTGGATGAGTGAGAGAGAGAGAGAGTGTTGAGTGATTTTGTGAGTGACTGATAGATTTCTTGTGTATCTGATTGAATTGTTGTTTGTTGAATGATATTGTGATTGGGATAAGTTGAAATAATTGATGCATGATTTCTCAATTTCAGTGGATGTATTGGCCTTGCTGTGGGAGTTTCGTTGACTATTGGCGTTGGAAGATATGTTTAACGTTGAATTCACTTGATGTTCATTAGTGATTGGTTTTATTTTGGTTGAGGTGAGTGTACATTGATACTGAAATGTATTTTTGTTGTTGTTCAAATTTTGTTTTTTTGTGTGTGTAGGAATGATATCGGTGATGATTCTACCCAGCTCTCTGAGACTGATGAGCTTTTGTTTGATTCTGAGGATATTTTCTTATTGATGTACTTTCTGTGGTTGATTAAACTTGTAATGGTTATTGATTGTGTGATGTAATTGTTGTTCGTGTGAGTTTAGTTTGGTTTGGAGTGTTGGTGGTTAGTTATTATTTAGTAAGCGAGTGATTGGATGAGTGAGTTAGACATTGAGTGAGCGAGAGAATGACTATATAAGTGGGTGATTGAATGAGTGAGCGAGGGAATGACTATATAAGTCGGTGATTGAATGAGTGAGTGAGTGAGTGACTCCCTGTCAGTGGGTGGAGGATCCGCTGTTTCTCTGACGGGCTGACTACGCCACTGCGGAATAGACTGGATGAGTGAGAGAGAGAGAGAGAGTGTTGAGTGATTTTGTGAGTGACTGATAGATTTATTGTGTATCTGATTGAATTGTTGTTTGTTGAATGATATTGTGATTGGGATAAGTTGAAATAATTGATGCATGATTTCTCAATTTCAGTGGATGTATTGGCCTTGTTGTGGGAGTTTCGGTGACTATTGGCGTTGGAGGATATGTTCAACGTTGAATTCACTTGATGTTCATTAGTGATTGGTTTTATTTTGGTTGAGGTGAGTGTAAATTGATATTGAAATGAATTTTTGTTGTTGTTCAAATTTTGTTTTTTTGTGTGTGTAGGAATGATATCGGTGATGATTCTACCCAGCTCTCTGAGACTGATGAGCTTTTGTTTGATTCTGACGATATTTTCTTATTGATGTACTTTCTGTGGTTGATTAAACTTGTAATGGTTATTGATTGTGTGATGTAATTGTTGTTCGTGTGAATTTAGTTTGGTTTGGAGTGTTGGTGGTTAGTTATTATTTAGTAAGCGAGTGATTGGATGAGTGAGTTAGACATTGAGTGAGCGAGAGAATGACTATATAAGTGGGTGATTGAATGAGTGAGTGAGTGAGTGAGTGAGTGAGTGAGTGATGGGTGTGTGTGTGTGGAATGAGTGAGTGAGTGACTCCCTGTCAGTGGGCGGAGGATCCGCTGTTTCTCTGACGGGCTGACTACGCCACTGCGGAATAGACTGGATGAGTGAGAGAGAGAGAGTGTGTTGAGTGATTTTGTGAGTGACTGATAGATTTCTTGTGTATCTGATTGAATTGTTGTTTGTTGAATGATATTGTGATTGGGATAAGTTGAAATGATTGATGCATGATTTCTCAATTTCAGTGGATGTATTGGCCTTGTTGTGGGAGTTTCGGTGACTATTGGCGTTGGAAGATATGTTCGACGTTGAATTCGCTTGATGTTCATTAGTGATTGGTTTTATTTTGGTTGAGGTGAGTGTAAATTGATATTGAAATGAATTTTTGTTGTTGTTCAAATTTTGTTTTTTTTTGTGTGTAGGAATGATATCGGTGATGATTCTACCCAGCTCTCTGAGAATGATGAGCTTTTGTTTGATTCTGACGATATTTTCTTATTGATGTACTTTCTGTGGTTGATTAAACTTGTAATGGTTATTGATTGTGTGATGTAATTGTTGTTCGTGTGAATTTAGTTTAGTTTGGAGTGTTGGTGGTTAGTTATTATTTAGTTAGCGAGTGATTGGATGAGTGAGTTAGACATTGAGTGAGCGAGAGAATGACTATATAAGTGGGTGTTTGAATGAGTGAGTGAGTAAATGAGTGAGTGATGGGTGTATGTGTGTGGAGTGAGTGAGTGAGTAACTCCCTGTCAGTGGGTGGAGGATCCGCTGTTTCTCTGACGGGCTGACTACGCCACTGCGGAATAGACTGGATGAGTGAGAGAGAGAGAGAGTGTTGAGTGATTTTGTGAGTGACTGATAGATTTTCTGTGTATCTGATTGAATTGTTGTTTGTTGAATGATATTGTGATTGGGATAAGTTGAAATAGTTGAAGCATGATTTCTCAATTTCAGTGGATGTATTGGCCTTGTTGTGGGAGTTTCGGGGACTATTGGCGTTGGAAGATATGTTTAACGTTGAATTCACTTGATGTTCATTAGTGATTGGTTTTATTTTGGTTGAGGTGAGTGTAAATTGATATTGAAAAGTATTTTTGTTGTTGTTCAAATTTTGTTTTTTGTGTGTGTAGGAATGATATCGGTGATGATTCTACCCAGCTCTCTGAAACTGATGAGCTGTTGTTTGATTCTGACGATATTTTCTTATTGATGTACTTTCTGTGGTTGATTAAACTTGTAATGGTTATTGATTGTGTGATGTAATTGTTGTTCGTGTGAATTTAGTTTAGTTTGGAGTGTTGGTGGTTAGTTATTATTTAGTTAGCGAGTGATTGGATGAGTGAGTTAGACATTGAGTGAGCGAGAGAATGACTATATAAGTGGGTGTTTGAATGAGTGAGTGAGTAAATGAGTGAGTGATGGGTGTATGTGTGTGGAGTGAGTGAGTGAGTAACTCCCTGTCAGTGGGTGGAGGATCCGCTGTTTCTCTGACGGGCTGACTACGCCACTGCGGAATAGACTGGATGAGTGAGAGAGAGAGAGAGTGTTGAGTGATTTTGTGAGTGACTGATAGATTTTCTGTGTATCTGATTGAATTGTTGTTTGTTGAATGATATTGTGATTGGGATAAGTTGAAATAATTGATGCATGATTTCTCAATTTCAGTGGATGTATTGGCCTTGTTGTGGGAGTTTCGGGGACTATTGGCGTTGGAAGATATGTTTAACGTTGAATTCACTTGATGTTCATTAGTGATTGGTTTTATTTTGGTTGAGGTGAGTGTAAATTGATATTGAAAAGTATTTTTGTTGTTGTTCAAATTTTGTTTTTTTTTGTGTGTAGGAATGATATCGGTGATGATTCTACCCAGCTCTCTGAAACTGATGAGCTGTTGTTTGATTCTGACGATATTTTCTTATTGATGTACGTTCTGTGGTTGATTAAACTTGTAATGGTTATTGATTGTGTGATGTAATTGTTGTTCGTGTGAATTTAGTTTAGTTTGGAGTGTTCGTGGTTAGTTATTATTTAGTTAGCGAGTGATTGGATGAGTGAGTTAGACATTGGGTGAGCGAGAGAATGACTATATAAGTGGTGTTTGAATGAGTGAGTGAGTAAATGAGTGAGTGATGGGTGTATGTGTGTGGAATGAGTGAGTGAGTAACTCCCTGTCAGTGGGTGGAGGATCCGCTGTTTCTCTGACGGGCTGACTACGCCACTGCGGAATAGACTGGATGAGTGAGAGAGAGAGAGAGTGTTGAGTGATTTTGTGAGTGACTGATAGATTTCTTGTGTATCTGATTGAATTGTTGTTTGTTGAATGATATTGTGATTGGGATAAGTTGAAATAATTGATGCATGATTTCTCAATTTCAGTGGATGTATTGGCCTTGTTGTGGGAGTTTCGGTGACTATTGGCGTTGGAAGATATGTTCAACGTTGAATTCGCTTGATGTTCATTAGTGATTGGTTTTATTTTGGTTGAGGTGAGTGTAAATTGATATTGAAAAGTATTTTTGTTGTTGTTCAAATTTTGTTTTTTTTGTGTGTGTAGGAATGATATCGGTGATGATTCTACCCAGCTCTCTGAGACTGATGAGCTTTTGTTTGATTCTGACGATATTTTCTTATTGATGTACTTTCTGTGGTTGATTAAACTTGTAATGGTTATTGATTGTGTGATGTAATTGTTGTTCGTGTGAATTTAGTTTAGTTTGGAGTGTTGGTGGTTAGTTATTATTTAGTTAGCGAGTGAATGGATGAGTGAGCTAGACATTGAGTGAGCGAGAGAATGACTATATAAGTGGGTGATTGAATGAGTGAGTGAGTGAGTGAGTGAGTGAGTGAGTGATGGGTGTGTGTGTGTGGAGTGAGTGAGTGAGTGACTCCCTGTCAGTGGGTGGAGGATCCGCTGTTTCTCTGACGGGCTGACTACGCCACTGCGGAATAGACTGGATGAGTGAGAGAGAGAGAGAGTGTTGAGTGATTTTGTGAGTGACTGATAGATTTCTTGTGTATCTGATTGAATTGTTGTTTGTTGAATGATATTGTGATTGGGATAAGTTGAAATAATTGATGCATGATTTCTCAATTTCAGTGGATGTATTGGCCTTGTTGTGGGAGTTTCGGTGACTATTGGCGTTGGAAGATATGTTGAACGTTGAATTCGCTTGATGTTCATTAGTGATTGGTTTTATTTTGGTTGAGGTGAGTGTAAATTGATATTGAAATGAATTTTTGTTGTTGTTCAAATTTTGTTTTTTTTTGTGTGTAGGAATGATATCGGTGATGATTCTACCCAGCTCTCTGAGAATGATGAGCTTTTGTTTGATTCTGACGATATTTTCTTATTGATGTACTTTCTGTGGTTGGTTAAACTTGTAATGGTTATTGATTGTGTGATGTAATTGTTGTTCGTGTGAATTTAGTTTAGTTTGGAGTGTTGGTGGTTAGTTATTATTTAGTTAGCGAGTGATTGGATGTGTGAGTTAGACATTGAGTGAGCGAGAGAATGACTATATAAGTGGGTGATTGAATGAGTGAGTGAGTGAGTGAGTGAGTGAGTGAGTGAGTGAGTGATGGGTGTGTGTGTGTGGAGTGAGTGAGTGAGTGACTCCCTGTCAGTGGGTGGAGGATCCGCTGTTTCTCTGACGGGCTGACTACGCCACTGCGGAATAGACTGGATGAGTGAGAGAGAGAGAGTGTGTTGAGTGATTTTGTGAGTGACTGATAGATTTCTTGTGTATCTGATTGAATTGTTGTTTGTTGAATGATATTGTGATTGGGATAAGTTGAAATAATTGATGCATGATTTCTCAATTTCAGTGGATGTATTGGCCTTGTTGTGGGAGTTTCGGTGACTATTGGCGTTGGAAGATATGTTGAACGTTGAATTCGCTTGATGTTCATTAGTGATTGGTTTTATTTTGGTTGAGGTGAGTGTAAATTGATATTGAAATGAATTTTTGTTGTTGTTCAAATTTTGTTTTTTGTGTGTGTAGGAATGATATCGGTGATGATTCTACCCAGCTCTCTGAGAATGATGAGCTTTTGTTTGATTCTGACGATATTTTCTTATTGATGTACTTTCTGTGGTTGATTAAACTTGTAATGGTTATTGATTGTGTGATGTAATTGTTGTTCGTGTGAATTTAGTTTAGTTTGGAGTGTTGGTGGTTAGTTATTATTTAGTTAGCGAGTGATTGGATGAGTGAGTTAGACATTGAGTGAACGAGAGAATGGCTATATAAGTGGGTGATTGAATGAGTGAGTGAGTGAGTGAGTGAGTGATGGGTGTGTGTGTGTGGAGTGAGTGAGTGAGTGACTCCCTGTCAGTGGGTGGAGGATCCGCTGTTTCTCTGACGGGCTGACTACGCCACTGCGGAATAGACTGGATGAGTGAGAGAGAGAGAGAGTGTTGAGTGATTTTGTGAGTGACTGATAGATTTCTTGTGTATCTGATTGAATTGTTGTTTGTTGAATGATATTGTGATTGGGATAAGTTGAAATGATTGATGCATGATTTCTCAATTTTAGTGGATGTATTGGCCTTGTTGTGGGAGTTTCGGTGACTATTGGCGTTGGAAGATATGTTTAACGTTGAATTCGCTTGATGTTCATTAGTGATTGGTTTTATTTTGTTTGAGGTGAGTGTAAATTGATATTGAAATGTATTTTTGTTGTTGTTCAAATTTTGTTTTTTTTTTGTGTGTAGGAATGATATCGGTGATGATTCTACCCAGCTCTCTGAGACTGATGAGCTTTTGTTTGATTCTGACGATATTTTCTTATTGATGTACTTTCTGTGGTTGATTAAACTTGTAATGGTTATTGATTGTGTGATGTAATTGTTGTTCGTGTGAATTTAGTTTAGTTTGGAGTGTTGGTGGTTAGTTATTATTTAGTTAGCGAGTGATTGGATGAGTGAGTTAGACATTGAGTGAGCGAGAGAATGGCTATATAAGTGGGTGTTTGAATGAGTGAGTGAGTAAATGAGTGAGTGATGGGTGTATGTGTGTGGAGTGAGTGAGTGAGTAACTCCCTGTCAGTGGGTGGAGGATCCGCTGTTTCTCTGACGGGCTGACTACGCCACTGCGGAATAGACTTGATGAGTGAGAGAGAGAGAGAGTGTTGAGTGATTTTGTGAGTGACTGATAGATTTCTTGTGTATCTGATTGAATTGTTGTTTGTTGAATGATATTGTGATTGGGATAAGTTGAAATGATTGATGCATGATTTCTCAATTTCAGTGGATGTATTGGCCTTGTTGTGGGAGTTTCGGTGACTATTGGCGTTGGAAGATATGTTGAACGTTGAATTCATTTGAGGTTCATTAGTGATTGGTTTTATTTTGTTTGAGGTGAGTGTAAATTGATATTGAAAAGTATTTTTGTTGTTGTTCAAATTTTGTTTTTTGTGTGTGTAGGAATGATATCGGTGATGATTCTACCCAGCTCTCTGAAAATGATGAGCTTTTGTTTGATTCTGAGGATATTTTCTTATTGAGGTATTTTCTGTGGTTGATTAAACTTGTAATGGTTTATGATTGTGTGATGTAATTGTTGTTCGTGTGAATTTAGTTTAGTTTGGAGTGTTGGTGGTTAGTTATTATTTAGTTAGCGAGTGATTGGATGAGTGAGTTAGACATTGAGTGAGCGAGAGAATGACTATATAAGTGGGTGATTAAATGAATGAGTGAGTGAGTGAGTGATGGGTGTGTGTGTGTGTGGAGTGAGTGAGTGAGTGAGTGAGTGACTCCCTGTCAGTGGGTGGAGGATCTGCTGTTTCTCTGACGGGCTGACTACGCCACTGCGGAATAGACTGGATGAGTAAGAGAGAGAAAGAGAGAGAGTTGAGTGATTTTGTGAGTGACTGATAGATTTCTTGTGTATCTGATTGAATTGTTGTTTGTTGAATGATATTGTGATTGGGATAAGTTGAAATAATTGATGCATGATTTCTCAATTTCAGTGGATGTATTGGCCTTGTTGTGGGAGTTTCGGTGACTATTGGCGTTGGAAGATATGTTTAACGTTGAATTCGCTTGATGTTCATTAGTGATTGGTTTTATTTTGGTTGAGGTGAGTGTAAATTGATATCGAAATGAATTTTTGTTGTTGTTCAAATTTTGTTTTTTGTGTGTGTAGGAATGATATCGGTGATGATTCTACCCAGCTCTCTGAGACTGATGAGCTGTTGTTTGATTCTGACGATATTTTCTTATTGATGTACTTTCTGTGGTTGATTAAACTTGTAATGGTTATTGATTGTGTGATGTAATTGTTGTTCGTGTGAATTTAGTTTAGTTTGGAGTGTTGGTGGTTAGTTATTATTTAGTTAGCGAGTGATTGGATGAGTGAGTTAGACATTGGGTGAACGAGAGAATGGCTATATAAGTGGGTGATGGAATGAGTGAGTGAGTGAGTGAGTGAGTGATGGGTGTGTGTGTGTGGAGTGAGTGAGTGAGTGACTCCCTGTCAGTGGGTGGAGGATCCGCTGTTTCTCTGGCGGGCTGACTACGCCACTGCGGAATAGACTGGATGAGTGAGAGAGAGAGAGAGTGTTGAGTGATTTTGTGAGTGACTGATAGATTTCTTGTGTATCTGATTGAATTGTTTTTTGTTGAATGATATTGTGATTGGGATAAGTTGAAATGATTGATGCATGATTTCTCAATTTTAGTGGATGTATTGGCCTTGTTGTGGGAGTTTCGTTGACTATTGGCGTTGGAAGATATGTTTAACGTTGAATTCGCTTGATGTTCATTAGTGATTGGTTTTATTTTGGTTGAGGTGAGTGTAAATTGATATTGAAATGAATTTTTGTTGTTGTTCAAGTTTTGTTTTTTGTGTGTGTAGGAATGATATCGGTGATGATTCTACCCAGCTCTCTGAGACTGATGAGCTTTTGTTTTATTCTGAGGATATTTTCTTATTGATGTACTTTCTGTGGTTGATTAAACTTGTAATGGTTATTGATTGTGTGATGTAATTGTTGTTCGTGTGAATTTAGTTTAGTTTGGAGTGTTGGTGGTTAGTTATTATTTAGTTAGCGAGTGATTGGATGAGTGAGTTAGACATTGGGTGAACGAGAGAATGGCTATATAAGTGGGTGATTGAATGAATGAGTGAGTGAGTGAGTGAGTGAGTGAGTTAGTGAGTGTGTATGTGTGTGGAGTGAGTGAGTGAGTGACTCCCTGTCAGTGGGTGGAGGATCTGCTGTTTCTCTGACGGGCTGACTACGCCACTGCGGAATAGACTGGATGAGTAAGAGAGAGAAAGAGAGAGAGTTGAGTGATTTTGTGAGTGACTGATAGATTTCTTGTGTATCTGATTGAATTGTTGTTTGTTGAATGATATTGTGATTGGGATAAGTTGAAATAATTGATGCATGATTTCTCAATTTCAGTGGATGTATTGGCCTTGTTGTGGGAGTTTCGGTGACTATTGGCGTTGGAAGATATGTTTAACGTTGAATTCGCTTGATGTTCATTAGTGATTGGTTTTATTTTGGTTGAGGTGAGTGTAAATTGATATTGAAATGTATTTTTGTTGTTGTTCAAATTTTGTTTTTTTTTGTGTGTAGGAATGATATCGGTGATGATTCTACCCAGCTCTCTGAGACTGATGAGCTTTTGTTTGATTCTGACGATATTTTCTTATTGATGTACTTTCTGTGGTTGATTAAACTTGTAATGGTTATTGATTGTGTGATGTAATTGTTGTTCGTGTGAATTTAGTTTAGTTTGGAGTGTTGGTGGTTAGTTATTATTTAGTTAGCGAGTGATTGGATGAGTGAGTTAGACATTGATTGAGCGAGAGAATGACTATATAAGTGGGTGATTGAATGAGTGAGTGAGTGAGTGAGTGAGTGAGTGATGGGTGTGTGTGTGTGGAGTGAGTGAGTGAGTGACTCCCTGTCAGTGGGTGGAGGATCCGCTGTTTCTCTGACGGGCTGACTACGCCACTGCGGAATAGACTGGATGAGTGAGCGAGAGAGAGAGTGTTGAGTGATGTTGTGAGTGACTGATAGATTTCTTGTGTATCTGATTGAATTGTTGTTTGTTGAATGATATTGTGATTGGGATAAGTTGAAATGATTGATGCATGATTTCTCAATTTCAGTGGATGTATTGGCCTCGTTGTGGGAATTTCGGGGACTATTGGCGTTGGAAGATATGTTGAACGTTGAATTCACTTGAAGTTCATTAGGGATTGGTTATATTTTGGTTTAGGTGAGTGTAAATTGATATTTAAATGTATTTTTGTTTTTGTTGAAATTTTTTTTTTGTGTGTAGGAATGATATCGGTGATGATTCTAACCAGCTCTCCGAGACTGATGAGCTTTTGTTTGATTCTGACGATATTTTCTTATTGATGTACTTTCTGTGGTTGATTAAACTTGTAATGGTTATTGATTGTGTGATGTAATTGTTGTTCGTGTGAATTTAGTTTAGTTAGGAGTGTTGGTGGTTAGTTATTATTTAGTTAGCGAGTGATTGGATGAGTGAGTTAGACATTGAGTGAGCGAGAGAATGGCTATATAAGTGGGTGATTGAATGAGTGAGTGGGTGAGTGAGTGAGTGAGTGAGTTAGTGAGTGATGGGTGTGTGTGTGTGGAGTGAGTGAGTGAGTGACTCCCTGTCAGTGGGTGGAGGATCCGCTGTTTTTCTGACGGGCTGACTACCTCACTGCGGAATAGACTTGATGAGTGAGCGAGAGAGAGAGTGTTGAGTGATTTTGTGAGTGACTGATAGATTTCTTGTGTATCTGATTGAATTGTTGTTTGTTGAATGATATTGTGATTGGGATAAGTTGAAATGATTGATGCATGTTTTCTCAATTTCAGTGGATGTATTGGCCTTGTTGTGGGAGTTTCGTTGACTATTGGCGTTGGAAGATATGTTTAACGTTGAATTCACTTGATGTTCATAAGTGATTGGTTTTATTTTGTTTGAGGTGAGTGTAAATTGATATTGAAATGTATTTTTGTTGTTGTTCAAATTTTTTTTTTTTTTTGTGTAGGAATGATATCGGTGATGATTCTACCCAGCTCTCTGAGACTGATGAGCTTTTGTTTGATTCTGACGATATTTTCTTATTGATGTACTTTCTGTGGTTGATTAAACTTGTAATGGTTATTGATTGTGTGATGTAATTGTTGTTCGTGTGAATTTAGTTTAGTTAGGAGTGCTGGTGGTTAGTTATTATTTAGTTAGCGAGTGATTGGATGAGTGAGTTAGACATTGAGTGAGCGAGAGAATGGCTATATAAGTGGGTGATTGAATGAGTGAGTGAGTGAGTGAGTGAGTGAGTGAGTGTGTGAGTGGGTGAGTGAGTGACTCCCTGTCAGTGGGTGGAGGATCCGCTGTTTCTCTGACGGGCTGACTACGCCACTGCGGAATAGACTTGATGAGTGAGAGAGAGAGAGAGTGTTGAGTGATTTTGTGAGTGACTGATAGATTTCTTGTGTATCTGATTGAATTGTTGTTTGTTGAATGATATTGTGATTGGGATAAGTTGAAATGATTGATGCATGATTTCTCAATTTCAGTGGATGTATTGGCCTTGTTGTGGGAGTTTCGTTGACTATTGGCGTTGGAAGATATGTTTAACGTTGAATTCATTTGAGGTTCATTAGTGATTGGTTTTATTTTGGTTGAGGTGAGTGTAAATTGATATTGAAAAGTATTTTTGTTGTTGTTCAAATTTTGTTTTTTGTGTGTGCAGGAATGATATCGGTGATGATTCTACCCAGCTCTCTGAAAATGATGAGCTTTTGTTTGATTCTGAGGATATTTTCTTATTGAGGTATTTTCTGTGGTTGATTAAACTTGTAATGGTTTATGATTGTGTGATGTAATTGTTGTTCGTGTGAATTTAGTTTAGTTTGGAGTGTTGGTGGTTAGTTATTATTTAGTTAGCGAGTGATTGGATGAGTGAGTTAGACATTAAGTGAGCGAGAGAATGACTATATAAGTGGGTGATTAAATGAACGAGTGAGTGAGTGAGTGATGGGTGTGTGTGTGTGGAGTGAGTGAGTGAGTGAGTGAGTGACTCCCTGTCAGTGGGTGGAGGATCTGCTGTTTCTCTGACGGGCTGACTACGCCACTGCGGAATAGACTGGATGAGTAAGAGAGAGAAAGAGAGAGAGAGTTGAGTGATTTTGTGAGTGACTGATAGATTTCTTGTGTATCTGATTGAATTGTTGTTTGTTGAATGATATTGTGATTGGGATAAGTTGAAATAATTGATGCATGATTTCTCAATTTCAGTGGATGTATTGGCCTTGTTGTGGGAGTTTCGGTGACTATTGGCGTTGGAAGATATGTTTAACGTTGAATTCGCTTGATGTTCATTAGTGATTGGTTTTATTTTGGTTGAGGTGAGTGTAAATTGATATCGAAATGAATTTTTGTTGTTGTTCAAATTTTGTTTTTTGTGTGTGTAGGAATGATATCGGTGATGATTCTACCCAGCTCTCTGAGACTGATGAGCTGTTGTTTGATTCTGACGATATTTTCTTATTGATGTACTTTCTGTGGTTGATTAAACTTGTAATGGTTATTGATTGTGTGATGTAATTGTTGTTCGTGTGAATTTAGTTTAGTTTGGAGTGTTGGTGGTTAGTTATTATTTAGTTAGCGAGTGATTGGATGTGTGAGTTAGACATTGAGTGAGCGAGAGAATGGCTATATAAGTGGGTGATGGAATGAGTGAGTGAGTGAGTGAGTGAGTGATGGGTGTGTGTGTGTGGAGTGAGTGAGTGAGTGACTCCCTGTCAGTGGGTGGAGGATCCGCTGTTTTTCTGGCGGGCTGACTACGCCACTGCGGAATAGACTGGATGAGTGAGAGAGAGAGAGTGTGTTGAGTGATTTTGTGAGTGACTGATAGATTTCTTGTGTATCTGATTGAATTGTTTTTTGTTGAATGATATTGTGATTGGGATAAGTTGAAATGATTGATGCATGATTTCTCAATTTTAGTGGATGTATTGGCCTTGTTGTGGGAGTTTCGGTGACTATTGGCGTTGGAAGATATGTTTAACGTTGAATTCGCTTGATGTTCATTAGTGATTGGTTTTATTTTGGTTGAGGTGAGTGTAAATTGATATTGAAATGAATTTTTGTTGTTGTTCAAATTTTTTTTTGTGTGTGTAGGAATGATATCGGTGATGATTCTACCCAGCTCTCCGAGACTGATGAGCTTTTGTTTTATTCTGAGGATATTTTCTTATTGATGTACTTTCTGTGGTTGATTAAACTTGTAATGGTTATTGATTGTGTGATGTAATTGTTGTTCGTGTGAATTTAGTTTAGTTTGGAGTGTTGGTGGTTAGTTATTATTTAGTTAGCGAGTGATTGGATGAGTGAGTTAGACATTGGGTGAACGAGAGAATGGCTATATAAGTGGGTGATTGAATGAGTGAGTGAGTGAGTTAGTGAGTGTGTATGTGTGTGGAGTGAGTGAGTGAGTGACTCCCTGTCAGTGGGTGGAGGATCTGCTGTTTCTCTGACGGGCTGACTACGCCACTGCGGAATAGACTGGATGAGTAAGAGAGAGAAAGAGAGAGAGTTGAGTGATTTTGTGAGTGACTGATAGATTTCTTGTGTATCTGATTGAATTGTTGTTTGTTGAATGATATTGTGATTGGGATAAGTTGAAATAATTGATGCATGATTTCTCAATTTCAGTGGATGTATTGGCCTTGTTGTGGGAGTTTCGGTGACTATTGGCGTTGGAAGATATGTTTAACGTTGAATTCGCTTGATGTTCATTAGTGATTGGTTTTATTTTGGTTGAGGTGAGTGTAAATTGATATTGAAATGTATTTTTGTTGTTGTTCAAATTTTGTTTTTTTGTGTGTGTAGGAATGATATCGGTGATGATTCTACCCAGCTCTCTGAGACTGATGAGCTTTTGTTTGATTCTGACGATATTTTCTTATTGATGTACTTTCTGTGGTTGATTAAACTTGTAATGGTTATTGATTGTGTGATGTAATTGTTGTTCGTGTGAATTTAGTTTAGTTTGGAGTGTTGGTGGTTAGTTATTATTTAGTTAGCGAGTGATTGGATGAGTGAGTTAGACATTGATTGAGCGAGAGAATGACTATATAAGTGGGTGATTGAATGAGTGAGTGAGTGAGTGAGTGAGTGAGTGATGGGTGTGTGTGTGTGGAGTGAGTGAGTGAGTGACTCCCTGTCAGTGGGTGGAGGATCCGCTGTTTCTCTGACGGGCTGACTACGCCACTGCGGAATAGACTGGATGAGTGAGCGAGAGAGAGAGTGTTGAGTGATGTTGTGAGTGACTGATAGATTTCTTGTGTATCTGATTGAATTGTTGTTTGTTGAATGATATTGTGATTGGGATAAGTTGAAATAATTGATGCATGATTTCTCAATTTCAGTGGATGTATTGGCCTTGTTGTGGGAGTTTCGGGGACTATTGGCGTTGGAAGATATGTTTAACGTTGAATTCACTTGAAGTTCATTAGTGATTGGTTTTATTTTGTTTGAGGTGAGTGTAAATTGATATTGAAATGTATTTTTGTTTTTGTTGAAATTTTTTTTTTGTGTGTAGGAATGATATCGGTGATGATTCTAACCAGCTCTCCGAGACTGATGAGCTTTTGTTTGATTCTGACGATATTTTCTTATTGATGTACTTTCTGTGGTTGATTAAACTTGTAATGGTTATTGATTGTGTGATGTAATTGTTGTTCGTGTGAATTTAGTTTAGTTAGGAGTGTTGGTGGTTAGTTATTATTTAGTTAGCGAGTGATTGGATGAGTGAGTTAGACATTGAGTGAGCGAGAGAATGGCTATATAAGTGGGTGATTGAATGAGTGAGTGGGTGAGTGAGTGAGTGAGTGAGTTAGTGAGTGATGGGTGTGTGTGTGTGGAGTGAGTGACTCCCTGTCAGTGGGTGGAGGATCCGCTGTTTTTCTGACGGGCTGACTACCTCACTGCGGAATAGACTTGATGAGTGAGCGAGAGAGAGAGTGTTGAGTGATTTTGTGAGTGACTGATAGATTTCTTGTGTATCTGATTGAATTGTTGTTTGTTGAATGATATTGTGATTGGGATAAGTTGAAATGATTGATGCATGTTTTCTCAATTTCAGTGGATGTATTGGCCTTGTTGTGGGAGTTTCGTTGACTATTGGCGTTGGAAGATATGTTGAACGTTGAATTCACTTGATGTTCATAAGTGATTGGTTTTATTTTGTTTGAGGTGAGTGTAAATTGATATTGAAATGTATTTTTGTTTTTGTTCAAGTTTTGTTTTTTTTGTGTGTAGGAATGATATGGGTGATGATTCTACCCAGCTCTCTGAGACTGATGAGCTTTTGTTTGATTCTGACGATATTTTCTTATTGATGTACTTTCTGTGGTTGATTAAACTTGTAATGGTTATTGATTGTGTGATGTAATTGTTGTTCGTGTGAATTTAGTTTAGTTTGGAGTGTTGGTGGTTAGTTATTATTTAGTTAGCGAGTGATTGGATGAGTGAGTTAGACATTGGGTGAACGAGAGAATGGCTATATAAGTGGGTGATTGAATGAGTGAGTGAGTGAGTGGGTGATGGGTGTGTGTGTGGAGTGAGTGAGTGAATGACTCCCTGTCAGTGGGCGGAGGATCCGCTGTTTCTCTGACGGGCTGACTACGCCACTGCGGAATAGACTGGATGAGTGAGAGAGAGAGTGTGTTGAGTGATTTTGTGAGTGACTGATAGATTTCTTGTGTATCTGATTGAATTGTTGTTCGTTAAATGACATTGTGATTGGGATAAGTTGAAATAGTTGATGCATGATTCCCCAATTTCAGTGGATGTATTGGCCTTGTTGTGGGAGTTTCGTTGACTATTGGCGTTGGAAGATATGTTTAACGTTGAATTCACTTGATGTTCATAAGTGTTTGGTGTTATTTTGGTTGAGGTGAGTGTAAATTGATA
Source organism: Fasciola hepatica (assembly GCA_948099385.1). Classification (NCBI taxonomy): domain Eukaryota; kingdom Metazoa; phylum Platyhelminthes; class Trematoda; order Plagiorchiida; family Fasciolidae; genus Fasciola; species Fasciola hepatica. Next base: position 4,610,124 of record CANUEZ040000019.1, on the reverse strand, counting down.
TTGAAATGTATTTTTGTTGTTGTTCAAATTTTGTTTTTTTTTGTGTGTAGGAATGATATCGGTGATGATTCTACCCAGCTCTCTGAGACTGATGAGCTTTTGTTTGATTCTGAGGATATTTTTTTATTGATGTACTTTCTGTGGTTGATTAAACTTGTAATGGTTATTGATTGTGTGATGTAATTGTTGTTCGTGTGAATTTAGTTTAGTTTGGAGTGTTGGTGGTTAGTTATTATTTAGTTAGCGAGTGATTGGATGAGTGAGTTAGACATTGAGTGAGCGAGAGAATGACTATATAAGTGGGTGATTGAATGAGTGAGTGAGTGAGTGAGTGAGTGAGTGAGTGAGTGCGTGAGTGTGTGAGTGGGTGAGTGAGTGACTCCCTGTCAGTGGGTGGAGGATCCGCTGTTTTTCTGACGGGCTGACTACGCCACTGCGGAATAGACTGGATGAGTGAGAGAGAGAGAGAGTGTTGAGTGATTTTGTGAGTGACTGATAGATTTCTTGTGTATCTGATTGAATTGTTGTTTGTTGAATGATATTGTGATTGGGATAAGTTGAAATAATTGATGCATGATTTCTCAATTTCAGTGGATGTATTGGCCTTGTTGTGGGAGTTTCGGTGACTATTGGCGTTGGAAGATATGTTCAACGTTGAATTCACTTGATGTTCATTAGTGATTGGTTTTATTTTGTTTGAGGTGAGTGTAAATTGATATTGAAATGTATTTTTGTTGTTGTTCAAATTTTGTTTTTTGTGTGTGTAGGAATGATATCGGTGATGATTCTACCCAGCTCTCTGAGACTGATGAGCTTTTGTTTGATTCTGACGATATTTTCTTATTGATGTACTTTCTGTGGTTGATTAAACTTGTAATGGTTATTGATTGTGTGATGTAATTGTTGTTCGTGTGAATTTAGTTTAGTTTGGAGTGTTGGTGGTTAGTTATTATTTAGTTAGCGAGTGATTGGATGAGTGAGTTAGACATTGAGTGAGCGAGAGAATGACTAAATGAGTGAGTGATTGAATGAGTGAGTGAGTGAGTGAGTGAGTTAGTGAGTGAGTGAGTGTGTGAGTGGGTGAGTGAGTGACTCCCTGTCAGTGGGTGGAGGATCCGCTGTTTCTCTGACGGGCTGACTACGCCACTGCGGAATAGACTGGATGAGTGAGAGAGAGAGAGAGTGTTGAGTGATTTTGTGAGTGACTGATAGAATTCTTGTGTATCTGATTGAATTGTTGTTTGTTGAATGATATTGTGATTGGGATAAGTTGAAATGATTGATGCATGATTTCTCAATTTTAGTGGATGTATTGGCCTTGTTGTGGGAGTTTCGTTGACTATTGGCGTTGGAAGATATGTTCAACGTTGAATTCACTTGATGTTCATTAGTGATTGGTTTTATTTTGTTTGAGGTGAGTGTAAATTGATATTGAAATGTATTTTTGTTGTTGTTCAAGTTTTGTTTTTTTTGTGTGTAGGAATGATATCGGTGATGATTCTACCCAGCTCTCTGAGACTGATGAGCTTTTGTTTGATTCTGAGGATATTTTCTTATTGATGTACTTTCTGTGGTTGATTAAACTTGTAATGGTTATTGATTGTGTGATGTAATTGTTGTTCGTGTGAATTTAGTTTAGTTTGGAGTGTTGGTGGTTAGTTATTATTTAGTTAGCGAGTGATTGGATGAGTGAGTTAGACATTGATTGAGCGAGAGAATGACTATATAAGTGGGTGATTGAATGAGTGAATGAGTGAGTGAGTGAGTGAGTGAGTGAGTGAGTGACTCCCTGTCAGTGGGTGGAGGATCCGCTGTTTCTCTGACGGGCTGACTACGCCACTGCGGAATAGACTGGATGAGTGAGAGAGAGAGAGAGTGTTGAGTGATTTTGTGAGTGACTGATAGATTTCTTGTGTATCTGATTGAATTGTTGTTTGTTGAATGATATTGTGATTGGGATAAGTTGAAATGATTGATGCATGTTTTCTCAATTTCAGTGGATGTATTGGCCTTGTTGTGGGAGTTTCGTTGACTATTGGCGTTGGAAGATATGTTCAACGTTGAATTCACTTGATGTTCATTAGTGATTGGTTTTATTTTGTTTGAGGTGAGTGTAAATTGATATTGAAATGTATTTTTGTTGTTGTTCAAGTTTTGTTTTTTTTGTGTGTAGGAATGATATCGGTGATGATTCTACCCAGCTCTCTGAGAATGATGAGCTTTTGTTTGATTCTGACGATATTTTCTTATTGATGTACTTTCTGTGGTTGATTAAACTTGTAATGGTTATTGATTGTGTGATGTAATTGTTGTTCGTGTGAATTTAGTTTAGTTTGGAGTGTTGGTGGTTAGTTATTATTTAGTTAGCGAGTGATTGGATGAGTGAGTTAGACATTGATTGAGCGAGAGAATGACTATATAAGTGGGTGATTGAATGAGTGAGTGAGTGAGTGAGTGAGTGAGTGAGTGAGTGAGTGAGTGAGTGCGTGAGTGGGTGAGTGAGTGACTCCCTGTCAGTGGGTGGAGGATCCGCTGTTTCTCTGACGGGCTGACTACGCCACTGCGGAATAGACTGGATGAGTGAGAGAGAGAGAGAGTGTTGAGTGATTTTGTGAGTGACTGATAGATTTCTTGTGTATCTGATTGAATTGTTGTTTGTTGAATGATATTGTGATTGGGATAAGTTGAAATGATTGATGCATGTTTTCTCAATTTCAGTGGATGTATTGGCCTTGTTGTGGGAGTTTCGTTGACTATTGGCGTTGGAAGATATGTTCAACGTTGAATTCACTTGATGTTCATTAGTGATTGGTTTTATTTTGGTTGAGGTGAGTGTAAATTGATATTGAAAAGTATTTTTGTTGTTGTTCAAATTTTGTTTTTTGTGTGTGTAGGAATGATATCGGTGATGATTCTACCCAGCTCTCTGAGACTGATGAGCTTTTGTTTGATTCTGAGGATATTTTCTTATTGATGTACTTTCTGTGGTTGATTAAACTTGTAATGGTTATTGATTGTGTGATGTAATTGTTGTTCGTGTGAATTTAGTTTAGTTTGGAGTGTTGGTGGTTAGTTATTATTTAGTTAGCGAGTGATTGGATGAGTGAGTTAGACATTGAGTGAGCGAGAGAATGACTAAATGAGTGAGTGATTGAATGAGTGAGTGAGTGAGTGAGTTAGTGAGTGAGTGAGTGGGTGAGTGAGTGACTCCCTGTCAGTGGGTGGAGGATCCGCTGTTTCTCTGACGGGCTGACTACGCCACTGCGGAATAGACTGGATGAGTGAGAGAGAGAGAGAGTGTTGAGTGATTTTGTGAGTGACTGATAGAATTCTTGTGTATCTGATTGAATTGTTGTTTGTTGAATGATATTGTGATTGGGATAAGTTGAAATGATTGATGCATGATTTCTCAATTTTAGTGGATGTATTGGCCTTGTTGTGGGAGTTTCGTTGACTATTGGCGTTGGAAGATATGTTCAACGTTGAATTCACTTGATGTTCATTAGTGATTGGTTTTATTTTGTTTGAGGTGAGTGTAAATTGATATTGAAATGTATTTTTGTTGTTGTTCAAGTTTTGTTTTTTTTGTGTGTAGGAATGATATCGGTGATGATTCTACCCAGCTCTCTGAGAATGATGAGCTTTTGTTTGATTCTGACGATATTTTCTTATTGATGTACTTTCTGTGGTTGATTAAACTTGTAATGGTTATTGATTGTGTGATGTAATTGTTGTTCGTGTGAATTTAGTTTAGTTTGGAGTGTTGGTGGTTAGTTATTATTTAGTTAGCGAGTGATTGGATGAGTGAGTTAGACATTGAGTGAGCGAGAGAATGACTATATAAGTGGGTGATTGAATGAGTGAATGAGTGAGTGAGTGAGTGAGTGGGTGAGTGAGTGACTCCCTGTCAGTGGGTGGAGGATCCGCTGTTTCTCTGACGGGCTGACTACGCCACTGCGGAATAGACTGGATGAGTGAGAGAGAGAGAGAGTGTTGAGTGATTTTGTGAGTGACTGATAGATTTCTTGTGTATCTGATTGAATTGTTGTTTGTTGAATGATATTGTGATTGGGATAAGTTGAAATGATTGATGCATGTTTTCTCAATTTCAGTGGATGTATTGGCCTTGTTGTGGGAGTTTCGTTGACTATTGGCGTTGGAAGATATGTTTAACGTTGAATTCACTTGATGTTCATTAGTGATTGGTTTTATTTTGTTTGAGGTGAGTGTAAATTGATATTGAAATGTATTTTTGTTGTTGTTCAAGTTTTGTTTTTTTTGTGTGTAGGAATGATATCGGTGATGATTCTACCCAGCTCTCTGAGAATGATGAGCTTTTGTTTGATTCTGACGATATTTTCTTATTGATGTACTTTCTGTGGTTGATTAAACTTGTAATGGTTATTGATTGTGTGATGTAATTGTTGTTCGTGTGAATTTAGTTTAGTTTGGAGTGTTGGTGGTTAGTTATTATTTAGTTAGCGAGTGATTGGATGAGTGAGTTAGACATTGATTGAGCGAGAGAATGACTATATAAGTGGGTGATTGAATGAGTGAGTGAGTGAGTGAGTGAGTGAGTGAGTGAGTGAGTGAGTGAGTGAGTGAGTGCGTGAGTGGGTGAGTGAGTGACTCCCTGTCAGTGGGTGGAGGATCCGCTGTTTCTCTGACGGGCTGACTACGCCACTGCGGAATAGACTGGATGAGTGAGAGAGAGAGAGAGTGTTGAGTGATTTTGTGAGTGACTGATAGATTTCTTGTGTATCTGATTGAATTGTTGTTTGTTGAATGATATTGTGATTGGGATAAGTTGAAATGATTGATGCATGTTTTCTCAATTTCAGTGGATGTATTGGCCTTGTTGTGGGAGTTTCGTTGACTATTGGCGTTGGAAGATATGTTCAACGTTGAATTCACTTGATGTTCATTAGTGATTGGTTTTATTTTGGTTGAGGTGAGTGTAAATTGATATTGAAAAGTATTTTTGTTGTTGTTCAAATTTTGTTTTTTGTGTGTGTAGGAATGATATCGGTGATGATTCTACCCAGCTCTCTGAGACTGATGAGCTTTTGTTTGATTCTGACGATATTTTCTTATTGATGTACTTTCTGTGGTTGATTAAACTTGTAATGGTTATTGATTGTGTGATGTAATTGTTGTTCGTGTGAATTTAGTTTAGTTTGGAGTGTTGGTGGTTAGTTATTATTTAGTTAGCGAGTGATTGGATGAGTGAGTTAGACATTGATTGAGCGAGAGAATGACTATATAAGTGGGTGATTGAATGAGTGAATGAGTGAGTGAGTGAGTGACTCCCTGTCAGTGGGTGGAGGATCCGCTGTTTCTCTGACGGGCTGACTACCCCACTGCGGAATAGACTGGATGAGTGAGAGAAAGAGAGAGAGTGTTGAGTGATTTTGTGAGTGACTGATAGATTTCTTGTGTATCTGATTGAATTGTTGTTTGTTGAATGATATTGTGATTGGGATAAGTTGAAATGATTGATGCATGTTTTCTCAATTTCAGTGGATGTATTGGCCTTGTTGTGGGAGTTTCGTTGACTATTGGCGTTGGAAGATATGTTTAACGTTGAATTCACTTGATGTTCATTAGTGATTGGTTTTATTTTGGTTGAGGTGAGTGTCAATTGATATTGAAATGTATTTTTGTTGTTGTTCAAGTTTTGTTTTTTTTTGTGTGTAGGAATGATATCGGTGATGATTCTACCCAGCTCTCTGAGAATGATGAGCTTTTGTTTGATTCTGACGATATTTTCTTATTGATGTACTTTCTGTGGTTGATTAAACTTGTAATGGTTATTGATTGTGTGATGTAATTGTTGTTCGTGTGAATTTAGTTTAGTTTGGAGTGTTGGTGGTTAGTTATTATTTAGTTAGCGAGTGATTGGATGAGTGAGTTAGACATTGAGTGAGCGAGAGAATGACTATATAAGTGGGTGATTGAATGAGTGAGTGAGTGAGTGAGTGAGTGAGTGAGTGCGTGAGTGTGTGAGTGGGTGAGTGAGTGACTCCCTGTCAGTGGGTGGAGGATCCGCTGTTTTTCTGACGGGCTGACTACGCCACTGCGGAATAGACTGGATGAGTGAGAGAGAGAGAGAGTGTTGAGTGATTTTGTGAGTGACTGATAGATTTCTTGTGTATCTGATTGAATTGTTGTTTGTTGAATGATATTGTGATTGGGATAAGTTGAAATAATTGATGCATGATTTCTCAATTTCAGTGGATGTATTGGCCTTGTTGTGGGAGTTTCGTTGACTATTGGCGTTGGAAGATATGTTCAACGTTGAATTCACTTGATGTTCATTAGTGATTGGTTTTATTTTGGTTGAGGTGAGTGTAAATTGATATTGAAAAGTATTTTTGTTGTTGTTCAAATTTTGTTTTTTGTGTGTGTAGGAATGATATCGGTGATGATTCTACCCAGCTCTCTGAGACTGATGAGCTTTTGTTTGATTCTGACGATATTTTCTTATTGATGTACTTTCTGTGGTTGATTAAACTTGTAATGGTTATTGATTGTGTGATGTAATTGTTGTTCGTGTGAATTTAGTTTAGTTTGGAGTGTTGGTGGTTAGTTATTATTTAGTTAGCGAGTGATTGGATGAGTGAGTTAGACATTGATTGAGCGAGAGAATGACTATATAAGTGGGTGATTGAATGAGTGAATGAGTGAGTGAGTGAGTGACTCCCTGTCAGTGGGTGGAGGATCCGCTGTTTCTCTGACGGGCTGACTACGCCACTGCGGAATAGACTGGATGAGTGAGAGAAAGAGAGAGAGTGTTGAGTGATTTTGTGAGTGACTGATAGATTTCTTGTGTATCTGATTGAATTGTTGTTTGTTGAATGATATTGTGATTGGGATAAGTTGAAATGATTGATGCATGTTTTCTCAATTTCAGTGGATGTATTGGCCTTGTTGTGGGAGTTTCGTTGACTATTGGCGTTGGAAGATATGTTTAACGTTGAATTCACTTGATGTTCATTAGTGATTGGTTTTATTTTGGTTGAGGTGAGTGTCAATTGATATTGAAATGTATTTTTGTTGTTGTTCAAGTTTTGTTTTTTTTTGTGTGTAGGAATGATATCGGTGATGATTCTACCCAGCTCTCTGAGAATGATGAGCTTTTGTTTGATTCTGACGATATTTTCTTATTGATGTACTTTCTGTGGTTGATTAAACTTGTAATGGTTATTGATTGTGTGATGTAATTGTTGTTCGTGTGAATTTAGTTTAGTTTGGAGTGTTGGTGGTTAGTTATTATTTAGTTAGCGAGTGATTGGATGAGTGAGTTAGACATTGAGTGAGCGAGAGAATGACTATATAAGTGGGTGATTGAATGAGTGAGTGAGTGAGTGAGTGAGTGAGTGAGTGCGTGAGTGTGTGAGTGGGTGAGTGAGTGACTCCCTGTCAGTGGGTGGAGGATCCGCTGTTTTTCTGACGGGCTGACTACGCCACTGCGGAATAGACTGGATGAGTGAGAGAGAGAGAGAGTGTTGAGTGATTTTGTGAGTGACTGATAGATTTCTTGTGTATCTGATTGAATTGTTGTTTGTTGAATGATATTGTGATTGGGATAAGTTGAAATAATTGATGCATGATTTCTCAATTTCAGTGGATGTATTGGCCTTGTTGTGGGAGTTTCGTTGACTATTGGCGTTGGAAGATATGTTCAACGTTGAATTCACTTGATGTTCATTAGTGATTGGTTTTATTTTGTTTGAGGTGAGTGTAAATTGATATTGAAATGTATTTTTGTTGTTGTTCAAATTTTGTTTTTTGTGTGTGTAGGAATGATTTCGGTGATGATTCTACCCAGCTCTCTGAGAATGATGAGCTTTTGTTTGATTCTGACGATATTTTCTTATTGATGTACTTTCTGTGGTTGATTAAACTTGTAATGGTTATTGATTGTGTGATGTAATTGTTGTTCGTGTGAATTTAGTTTAGTTTGGAGTGTTGGTGGTTAGTTATTATTTAGTTAGCGAGTGATTGGATGAGTGAGTTAGACATTGAGTGAGCGAGAGAATGACTATATAAGTGGGTGATTGAATCAGTGAGTGAGTGAGTGAGTGAGTGAGTGAGTGAGTGCGTGAGTGTGTGAGTGGGTGAGTGAGTGACTCCCTGTCAGTGGGTGGAGGATCCGCTGTTTTTCTGACGGGCTGACTACGCCACTGCGGAATAGACTGGATGAGTGAGAGAGAGAGAGAGTGTTGAGTGATTTTGTGAGTGGCTGATAGATTTCTTGTGTATCTGATTGAATTGTTGTTTGTTGAATGATATTGTGATTGGGATAAGTTGAAATAATTGATGCATGATTTCTCAATTTCAGTGGATGTATTGGCCTTGTTGTGGGAGTTTCGTTGACTATTGGCGTTGGAAGATATGTTCAACGTTGAATTCACTTGATGTTCATTAGTGATTGGTTTTATTTTGTTTGAGGTGAGTGTAAATTGATATTGAAATGTATTTTTGTTGTTGTTCAAATTTTGTTTTTTGTGTGTGTAGGAATGATTTCGGTGATGATTCTACCCAGCTCTCTGAGAATGATGAGCTTTTGTTTGATTCTGACGATATTTTCTTATTGATGTACTTTCTGTGGTTGATTAAACTTGTAATGGTTATTGATTGTGTGATGTAATTGTTGTTCGTGTGAATTTAGTTTAGTTTGGAGTGTTGGTGGTTAGTTATTATTTAGTTAGCGAGTGATTGGATGAGTGAGTTAGACATTGGGTGAACGAGAGAATGGCTATATAAGTGGGTGATTGAATGAATGAGTGAGTGAGTGAGTGAGTGAGTGAGTGATGGGTGTGTGTGTGTGGAGTGAGTGAGTGAGTGACTCCCTGTCAGTGGGTGGAGGATCCGCTGTTTCTCTGACGGGCTGACTACGCCACTGCGGAATAGACTGGATGAGTGAGAGAGAGAGAGTGTTGAGTGATTTTGTGAGTGACTGATAGATTCCTTGTGTATCTGATTGAATTGTTGTTTGTTGAATGATATTGTGATTGGGATAAGTTGAAATAGTTGAAGCATGATTTCTCAATTTCAGTGGATGTATTGGCCTTGTTGTGGGAGTTTCGTTGACTATTGGCGTTGGAAGATATGTTTAACGTTGAATTCACTTGATGTTCATTAGTGATTGGTTTTATTTTGTTTGAGGTGAGTGTAAATTGATATTGAAATGTATTTTTGTTGTTGTTCAAGTTTTGTTTTTTTTTTGTGTGTAGGAATGATATCGGTGATGATTCTACCCAGCTCTCTGAGACTGATGAGCTTTTGTTTGATTCTGACGATATTTTCTTATTGATGTACTTTCTGTGGTTGATTAAACTTGTAATGGTTATTGATTGTGTGATGTAATTGTTGTTCGTGTGAATTTAGTTTAGTTTGGAGTGTTGGTGGTTAGTTATTATTTAGTTAGCGAGTGATTGGATGAGTGAGTTAGACATTGAGTGAGCGAGAGAATGACTATATAAGTGGGTGATTGAATGAGTGAGTGAGTGAGTGAGTGAGTGAGTGATGGGTGTGTGTGTGTGGAGTGAGTGAGTGAGTGACTCCCTGTCAGTGGGTGGAGGATCCGCTGTTTCTCTGACGGGCTGACTACGCCACTGCGGAATAGACTGGATGAGTGAGCGAGAGAGAGAGTGTTGAGTGATGTTGTGAGTGACTGATAGATTTCTTGTGTATCTGATTGAATTGTTGTTTGTTGAATGATATTGTGATTGGGATAAGTTGAAATAGTTGATGCATGATTTCTCAATTTCAGTGGATGTATTGGCCTTGTTGTGGGAGTTTCGGTGACTGTTGGCGTTGGAAGATATGTTCAACGTTGAATTCACTTGATGTTCATTAGTGATTGGTTTTATTTTGTTTGAGGTGAGTGTAAATTGATATTGAAATGTATTTTTGTTGTTGTTCAAATTTTGTTTTTTGTGTGTGTAGGAATGATATCGGTGATGATTCTACCGAGCTCTCTGAGACTGATGAGCTTTTGTTTGATTCTGACGATACTTTCTTATTGATGTACTTTCTGTGGTTGATTAAACTTGTAATGGTTATTGATTGTGTGATGTAATTGTTGTTCGTGTGAATTTAGTTTAGTTTGGAGTGTTGGTGGTTAGTTATTATTTAGTTAGCGAGTGATTGGATGAGTGAGTTAGACATTGAGTGAGCGAGAGAATGACTAAATGAGTGAGTGATTGAATGAGTGAGTGAGTGAGTGAGTGAGTTAGTGAGTGAGTGAGTGTGTGAGTGGGTGAGTGAGTGACTCCCTGTCAGTGGGTGGAGGATCCGCTGTTTCTCTGACGGGCTGACTACGCCACTGCGGAATAGACTGGATGAGTGAGCGAGAGAGAGAGTGTTGAGTGATGTTGTGAGTGACTGATAGAATTCTTGTGTATCTGATTGAATTGTTGTTTGTTGAATGATATTGTGATTGGGATAAGTTGAAATAATTGATGCATGATTTCTCAATTTCAGTGGATGTATTGGCCTTGTTGTGGGAGTTTCGTTGACTATTGGCGTTGGAAGATATGTTCAACGTTGAATTCACTTGATGTTCATTAGTGATTGGTTTTATTTTGTTTGAGGTGAGTGTAAATTGATATTGAAATGTATTTTTGTTGTTGTTCAAGTTTTTTTTTTTGTGTGTAGGAATGATATCGGTGATGATTCTACCCAGCTCTCTGAGACTGATGAGCTTTTGTTTGATTCTGAGGATATTTTCTTATTGATGTACTTTCTGTGGTTGATTAAACTTGTAATGGTTATTGATTGTGTGATGTAATTGTTGTTCGTGTGAATTTAGTTTAGTTTGGAGTGTTGGTGGTTAGTTATTATTTAGTTAGCGAGTGATTGGATGAGTGAGTTAGACATTGATTGAGCGAGAGAATGACTATATAAGTGGGTGATTGAATGAGTGAATGAGTGAGTGAGTGAGTGAGTGAGTGAGTGAGTGAGTGAGTGACTCCCTGTCAGTGGGTGGAGGATCCGCTGTTTCTCTGACGGGCTGACTACGCCACTGCGGAATAGACTGGATGAGTGAGCGAGAGAGAGAGTGTTGAGTGATGTTGTGAGTGACTGATAGAATTCTTGTGTATCTGATTGAATTGTTGTTTGTTGAATGATATTGTGATTGGGATAAGTTGAAATAATTGATGCATGATTTCTCAATTTCAGTGGATGTATTGGCCTTGTTGTGGGAGTTTCGTTGACTATTGGCGTTGGAAGATATGTTCAACGTTGAATTCACTTGATGTTCATTAGTTATTGGTTTTATTTTGTTTGAGGTGAGTGTAAATTGATATTGAAATGTATTTTTGTTGTTGTTCAAGTTTTGTTTTTTTTTGTGTGTAGGAATGATATCGGTGATGATTCTACCCAGCTCTCTGAGACTGATGAGCTTTTGTTTGATTCTGAGGATATTTTCTTATTGATGTACTTTCTGTGGTTGATTAAACTTGTAATGGTTATTGATTGTGTGATGTAATTGTTGTTCGTGTGAATTTAGTTTAGTTTGGAGTGTTGGTGGTTAGTTATTATTTAGTTAGCGAGTGATTGGATGAGTGAGTTAGACATTGATTGAGCGAGAGAATGACTATATAAGTGGGTGATTGAATGAGTGAATGAGTGAGTGAGTGAGTGAGTGAGTGAGTGAGTGAGTGAGTGACTCCCTGTCAGTGGGTGGAGGATCCGCTGTTTCTCTGACGGGCTGACTACGCCACTGCGGAATAGACTGGATGAGTGAGAGAGAGAGAGAGTGTTGAGTGATTTTGTGAGTGACTGATAGATTTCTTGTGTATCTGATTGAATTGTTGTTTGTTGAATGATATTGTGATTGGGATAAGTTGAAATGATTGATGCATGTTTTCTCAATTTCAGTGGATGTATTGGCCTTGTTGTGGGAGTTTCGTTGACTATTGGCGTTGGAAGATATGTTTAACGTTGAATTCACTTGATGTTCATTAGTGATTGGTTTTATTTTGTTTGAGGTGAGTGTAAATTGATATTGAAATGTATTTTTGTTGTTGTTCAAATTTTGTTTTTTGTGTGTGTAGGAATGATATCGGTGATGATTCTACCCAGCTCTCTGAGAATGATGAGCTTTTGTTTGATTCTGACGATATTTTCTTATTGATGTACTTTCTGTGGTTGATTAAACTTGTAATGGTTATTGATTGTGTGATGTAATTGTTGTTCGTGTGAATTTAGTTTAGTTTGGAGTGTTGGTGGTTAGTTATTATTTAGTTAGCGAGTGATTGGATGAGTGAGTTAGACATTGATTGAGCGAGAGAATGACTACATAAGTGGGTGATTGAATGAGTGAATGAGTGAGTGAGTGAGTGAGTGAGTGAGTGAGTGAGTGAGTGAGTGAGTGAGTGAGTGAGTGAGTGCGTGAGTGGGTGAGTGAGTGACTCCCTGTCAGTGGGTGGAGGATCCGCTGTTTCTCTGACGGGCTGACTAGCCCACTGCGGAATAGACTAGATGAGTGAGAGAGAGAGAGAGTGTTGAGTGATTTTGTGAGTGACTGATAGATTTCTTGTGTATCTGATTGAATTGTTGTTTGTTGAATGATATTGTGATTGGGATAAGTTGAAATGATTGATGCATGTTTTCTCAATTTCAGTGGATGTATTGGCCTTGTTGTGGGAGTTTCGTTGACTATTGGCGTTGAAAGATATGTTCAACGTTGAATTCACTTGATGTTCATTAGTGATTGGTTTTATTTTGGTTGAGGTGAGTGTAAATTGATATTGAAAAGTATTTTTGTTGTTGTTCAAATTTTGTTTTTTGTGTGTGTAGGAATGATATCGGTGATGATTCTACCCAGCTCTCTGAGACTGATGAGCTTTTGTTTGATTCTGACGATATTTTCTTATTGATGTACTTTCTGTGGTTGATCAAACTTGTAATGGTTATTGATTGTGTGATGTAATTGTTGTTCGTGTGAATTTAGTTTAGTTTGGAGTGTTGGTGGTTAGTTATTATTTAGTTAGCGAGTGATTGGATGAGTGAGTTAGACATTGAGTGAGCGAGAGAATGACTATATAAGTGGGTGATTGAATGAGTGAGTGAGTGAGTGAGTGAGTGAGTGAGTGAGTGAGTGAGTGAGTGTGTGAGTGGGTGAGTGAGTGACTCCCTGTCAGTGGGTGTAGGATCCGCTGTTTTTCTGTCGGGCTGACTACGCCACTGCGGAATAGACTGGATGAGTGAGAGAGAGAGAGAGTGTTGAGTGATTTTGTGAGTGACTGATAGATTTCTTGTGTATCTGATTGAATTGTTGTTTGTTGAATGATATTGTGATTGGGATAAGTTGAAATGATTGATGCATGTTTTCTCAATTTCAGTGGATGTATTGGCCTTGTTGTGGGAGTTTCGGTGACTATTGGCGTTGGAAGATATGTTTAACGTTGAATTCACTTGATGTTCATTAGTGATTGGTTTTATTTTGGTTGAGGTGAGTGTCAATTGATATTGAAATGTATTTTTGTTGTTGTTCAAGTTTTGTTTTTTTTTGTGTGTAGGAATGATATCGGTGATGATTCTACCCAGCTCTCTGAGAATGATGAGCTTTTTTTTGATTCTGACGATATTTTCTTATTGATGTACTTTCTGTGGTTGATTAAACTTGTAATGGTTATTGATTGTGTGATGTAATTGTTGTTCGTGTGAATTTAGTTTAGTTTGGAGTGTTGGTGGTTAGTTATTATTTAGTTAGCGAGTGATTGGATGAGTGAGTTAGACATTGAGTGAGCGAGAGAATGACTATATAAGTGGGTGATTGAATGAGTGAGTGAGTGAGTGAGTGAGTGATGGGTGTGTGTGTGTGGAGTGAGTGAGTGAGTGACTCCCTGTCAGTGGGTGGAGGATCCGCTGTTTCTCTGACGGGCTGACTACGCCACTGCGGAATAGACTGGATGAGTGAGAGAGAGAGAGTGTTGAGTGATTTTGTGAGTGACTGATAGATTCCTTGTGTATCTGATTGAATTGTTGTTTGTTGAATGATATTGTGATTGGGATAAGTTGAAATAGTTGAAGCATGATTTCTCAATTTCAGTGGATGTATTGGCCTTGTTGTGGGAATTTCGGGGACTATTGGCGTTGGAAGATATGTTTAACGTTGAATTCACTTGATGTTCATAAGTGATTGGTTTTATTTTGGTTGAGGTGAGTGTAAATTGATATTGAAAAGTATTTTTGTTGTTGTTCAAGTTTTGTTTTTTGTGTGTGTAGGAATGATATCGGTGATGATTCTACCCAGCTCTCTGAGAATGATGAGCTTTTGTTTGATTCTGACGATATTGTCTTATTGATGTACTTTCTGTGATTGATTAAACTTGTAATGGTTATTGATTGTGTGATGTAATTGTTGTTCGTGTGAATTTAGTTTAGTTAGGAGTGTTGGTGGTTAGTTATTATTTAGTTAGCGAGTGATTGGATGAGTGAGTTAGACATTGAGTGAGCGAGAGAATGACTATATAAGTGGGTGATTGAATGAGTGAGTGAGTGAGTGAGTGAGTGAGTGAGTGAGTGTGTGTGTGTGTGTGTGTGGAGTGAGTGAGTGAGTGACTCCCTGTCAGTGGGTGGAGGATCCGCTGTTTCTCTGACGGGCTGACTACGCCACTGCGGAATAGACTGGATGAGTGAGAGAGAGAGTGTGTTGAGTGATTTTGTGAGTGACTGATAGATTTCTTGTGTATCTGATTGAATTGTTGTTTGTTAAATGACATTGTGATTGGGATAAGTTGAAATAGTTGATGCATGATTTCTCAATTTCAGTGGATGTATTGGCCTTGTTGTGGGAGTTTCGTTGACTATTGGCGTTGGAAGATATGTTTAACGTTGAATTCACTTGATGTTCATTAGTGATTGGTTTTATTTTGTTTGAGGTGAGTGTAAATTGATATTGAAATGAATTTTTGTTGTTGTTCAAATTTTGTTTTTTTTTGTGTGTAGGAATGATACCGGTGATGATTCTACCCAGCTCTCTGAGACTGATGAGCTTTTGTTTGATTCTGACGATATTTTCTTATTGATGTACTTTCTGTGGTTGATTAAACTTGTAATGGTTATTGATTGTGTGATGTAATTGTTGTTCGTGTGAATTTAGTTTAGTTTGGAGTGTTGGTGGTTAGTTATTATTTAGTTAGCGAGTGATTGGATGAGTGAGTTAGACATTGAGTGAGCGAGAGAATGACTATATAAGTGGTTGATTGAATGAGTGAGTGAGTGAGTGAGTGAGTGAGTGAGTGAGTGAGTGTGTGTGTGTGTGTGTGTGTGTGTGGAGTGAGTGAGTGAGTGACTCCCTGTCAGTGGGTGGAGGATCCGCTGTTTCTCTGACGGGCTGACTACCCCACTGCGGAATAGACTGGATGAGTGAGAGAGAGAGTGTGTTGAGTGATTTTGTGAGTGACTGATAGATTTCTTGTGTATCTGATTGAATTGTTGTTTGTTAAATGACATTGTGATTGGGATAAGTTGAAATAGTTGATGCATGATTTCTCAATTTCAGTGGATGTATTGGCCTTGTTGTGGGAGTTTCGTTGACTATTGGCGTTGGAAGATATGTTTAACGTTGAATTCGCTTGATGTTCATTAGTGATTGGTTTTATTTTGTTTGAGGTGAGTGTAAATTGATATTGAAATGAATTTTTGTTGTTGTTCAAATTTTGTTTTTTTTTGTGTGTAGGAATGATATCGGTGATGATTCTACCCAGCTCTCTGAGACTGATGAGCTTTTGTTTGATTCTGACGATATTTTCTTATTGATGTACTTTCTGTGGTTGATTAAACTTGTAATGGTTATTGATTGTGTGATGTAATTGTTGTTCGTGTGAATTTAGTTTAGTTAGGAGTGTTGGTGGTTAGTTATTATTTAGTTAGCGAGTGATTGGATGAGTGAGTTAGACATTGATTGAGCGAGAGAATGACTATATAAGTGGTTGATTGAATGAGTGAGTGAGTGAGTGAGTGAGTGAGTGAGTGAGTGTGTGTGTGTGTGTGTGTGTGGAGTGAGTGAGTGAGTGACTCCCTGTCAGTGGGTGGAGGATCCGCTGTTTCTCTGACGGGCTGACTACGCCACTGCGGAATAGACTGGATGAGTGAGAGAGAGAGAGAGTGTTGAGTGATTTTGTGAGTGACTGATAGATTTCTTGTGTATCTGATTGAATTGTTGTTTGTTGAATGATATTGTGATTGGGATAAGTTGAAATGATTGATGCATGTTTTCTCAATTTCAGTGGATGTATTGGCCTTGTTGTGGGAGTTTCGGTGACTATTGGCGTTGGAAGATATGTTTAACGTTGAATTCACTTGATGTTCATTAGTGATTGGTTTTATTTTGGTTGAGGTGAGTGTCGATTGATATTGAAATGTATTTTTGTTGTTGTTCAAGTTTTGTTTTTTTGTGTGTAGGAATGATATCGGTGATGATTCTACCCAGCTCTCTGAGACTGATGAGCTTTTGTTTGATTCTGAGGATATTTTCTTAATGATGTACTTTCTGTGGTTGATTAAACTTGTAATGGTTATTGATTGTGTGATGTAATTGTTGTTCGTGTGAATTTAGTTTAGTTTGGAGTGTTGGTGGTTAGTTATTATTTAGTTAGCGAGTGATTGGATGAGTGAGTTAGACATTGATTGAGCGAGAGAATGACTATATAAGTGGTTGATTGAATGAGTGAGTGAGTGAGTGAGTGAGTGAGTGAGTGAGTGTGTGTGTGTGTGTGTGTGTGGAGTGAGTGAGTGAGTGACTCCCTGTCAGTGGGTGGAGGATCCGCTGTTTCTCTGACGGGCTGACTACGCCACTGCGGAATAGACTGGATGAGTGAGAGAGAGAGAGAGTGTTGAGTGATTTTGTGAGTGACTGATAGATTTCTTGTGTATCTGATTGAATTGTTGTTTGTTGAATGATATTGTGATTGGGATAAGTTGAAATGATTGATGCATGTTTTCTCAATTTCAGTGGATGTATTGGCCTTGTTGTGGGAGTTTCGGTGACTATTGGCGTTGGAAGATATGTTTAACGTTGAATTCACTTGATGTTCATTAGTGATTGGTTTTATTTTGGTTGAGGTGAGTGTCGATTGATATTGAAATGTATTTTTGTTGTTGTTCAAGTTTTGTTTTTTTGTGTGTAGGAATGATATCGGTGATGATTCTACCCAGCTCTCTGAGACTGATGAGCTTTTGTTTGATTCTGAGGATATTTTCTTAATGATGTACTTTCTGTGGTTGATTAAACTTGTAATGGTTATTGATTGTGTGATGTAATTGTTGTTCGTGTGAATTTAGTTTAGTTTGGAGTGTTGGTGGTTAGTTATTATTTAGTTAGCGAGTGATTGGATGAGTGAGTTAGACATTGAGTGAGCGAGAGAATGACTATATAAGTGGGTGATTGAATGAGTGAGTGAGTGAGTGAGTGAGTGAGTGAGTGAGTGAGTGAGTGAGTGAGTGCGTGAGTGTGTGAGTGGGTGAGTGAGTGACTCCCTGTCAGTGGGTGGAGGATCCGCTGTTTTTCTGACGGGCTGACTACGCCACTGCGGAATAGACTGGATGAGTGAGAGAGAGAGAGAGTGTTGAGTGATTTTGTGAGTGACTGATAGATTTCTTGTGTATCTGATTGAATTGTTGTTTGTTGAATGATATTGTGATTGGGATAAGTTGAAATGATTGATGCATGTTTTCTCAATTTCAGTGGATGTATTGGCCTTGTTGTGGGAGTTTCGTTGACTATTGGCGTTGGAAGATATGTTTAACGTTGAATTCACTTGATGTTCATTAGTGATTGGTTTTATTTTGTTTGAGGTGAGTGTAAATTGATATTGAAATGAATTTTTGTTGTTGTTCAAATTTTGTTTTTTTTTGTGTGTAGGAATGATATCGGTGATGATTCTACCCAGCTCTCTGAGAATGATGAGCTTTTGTTTGATTCTGACGATATTTTCTTATTGATGTACTTTCTGTGGTTGATTAAACTTGTAATGGTTATTGATTGTGTGATGTAATTGTTGTTCGTGTGAATTTAGTTTAGTTAGGAGTGTTGGTGGTTAGTTATTATTTAGTTAGCGAGTGATTGGATGAGTGAGTTAGACATTGGGTGAACGAGAGAATGGCTATATAAGTGGGTGATTGAATGAGTGAGTGAGTGAGTGAGTGAGTGATGGGTGTGTGTGTGTGGAGTGAGTGAGTGAGTGACTCCCTGTCAGTGGGTGGAGGATCCGCTGTTTCTCTGACGGGCTGACTACGCCACTGCGGAATAGACTGGATGAGTGAGAGAGAGAGTGTGTTGAGTGATTTTGTGAGTGACTGATAGATTTCTTGTGTATCTGATTGAATTGTTGTTTGTTAAATGACATTGTGATTGGGATAAGTTGAAATAGTTGATGCATGATTTCTCAATTTCAGTGGATGTATTGGCCTTGTTGTGGGAATTTCGGTGACTATTGGCGTTGGAAGATATGTTTAACGTTGAATTCACTTGATGTTCATTAGTGATTGGTTTTATTTTGTTTGAGGTGAGTGTAAATTGATATTGAAATGAATTTTTGTTGTTGTTCAAATTTTGTTTTTTTGTGTGTGTAGGAATGATATCGGTGATGATTCTACCCAGCTCTCTGAGACTGATGAGCTTTTGTTTGATTCTGACGATATTTTCTTATTGATGTACTTTCTGTGATTGATTAAACTTGTAATGGTTATTGATTGTGTGATGTAATTGTTGTTCGTGTGAATTTAGTTTAGTTAGGAGTGTTGGTGGTTAGTTATTATTTAGTTAGCGAGTGATTGGATGAGTGAGTTAGACATTGATTGAGCGAGAGAATGACTATATAAGTGGGTGATTGAATGAGTGAGTGAGTGAGTGAGTGAGTGAGTGAGTGTGTGTGTGTGTGTGTGTGTGTGTGGAGTGAGTGAGTGAGTGACTCCCTGTCAGTGGGTGGAGGATCCGCTGTTTCTCTGACGGGCTGACTACCCCACTGCGGAATAGACTGGATGAGTGAGAGAGAGAGAGAGTGTTGAGTGATTTTGTGAGTGACTGATAGATTTCTTGTGTATCTGATTGAATTGTTGTTTGTTGAATGATATTGTGATTGGGATAAGTTGAAATAATTGATGCATGATTTCTCAATTTCAGTGGATGTATTGGCCTTGTTGTGGGAGTTTCGTTGACTATTGGCGTTGGAAGATATGTTCAACGTTGAATTCACTTGATGTTCATTAGTGATTGGTTTTATTTTGTTTGAGGTGAGTGTAAATTGATATTGAAATGTATTTTTGTTGTTGTTCAAATTTTGTTTTTTGTGTGTGTAGGAATGATTTCGGTGATGATTCTACCCAGCTCTCTGAGAATGATGAGCTTTTGTTTGATTCTGACGATATTTTCTTATTGATGTACTTTCTGTGGTTGATTAAACTTGTAATGGTTATTGATTGTGTGATGTAATTGTTGTTCGTGTGAATTTAGTTTAGTTTGGAGTGTTGGTGGTTAGTTATTATTTAGTTAGCGAGTGATTGGATGAGTGAGTTAGACATTGGGTGAACGAGAGAATGGCTATATAAGTGGGTGATTGAATGAGTGAGTGAGTGAGTGAGTGAGTGATGGGTGTGTGTGTGTGGAGTGAGTGAGTGAGTGACTCCCTGTCAGTGGGTGGAGGATCCGCTGTTTCTCTGACGGGCTGACTACGCCACTGCGGAATAGACTGGATGAGTAAGAGAGAGAGAGTGTTGAGTGATTTTGTGAGTGACTGATAGATTCCTTATTTATCTGATTGAATTGTTGTTTGTTGAATGATATTGTGATTGGGATAAGTTGAAATAGTTGAAGCATGATTTCTCAATTTCAGTGGATGTATTGGCCTTGTTGTGGGAATTTCGGGGACTATTGGCGTTGGAAGATATGTTTAACGTTGAATTCACTTGATGTTCATAAGTGATTGGTTTTATTTTGGTTGAGGTGAGTGTAAATTTATATTGAAAAGTATTTTTGTTGTTGTTCAAGTTTTGTTTTTTGTGTGTGTAGGAATGATATGGGTGATGATTCTACCCAGCTCTCTGAGAATGATGAGCTTTTGTTTCATTCTGACGATATTTTCTTATTGATGTACTTTCTGTGGTTGATTAAACTTGTAATGGTTATTGATTGTGTGATGTAATTGTTGTTCGTGTGAATTTAGTTTAGTTAGGAGTGTTGGTGGTTAGTTATTATTTAGTTAGCGAGTGATTGGATGAGTGAGTTAGACATTGAGTGAGCGAGAGAATGACTATATAAGTGGGTGATTGAATGAGTGAGTGAGTGAGCGAGTGAGTGAGTGAGTGTGTGTGTGTGTGTGTGTGTGTGTGTGTGTGTGTGGAGTGAGGGAGTGAGTGACTCCCTGTCAGTGGGTGGAGGATCCGCTGTTTCTCTGACGGGCTGACTACGCCACTGCGGAATAGACTGGATGAGTGAGAGAGAGAGTGTGTTGAGTGATTTTGTGAGTGACTGATAGATTTCTTGTGTATCTGATTGAATTGTTGTTTGTTAAATGACATTGTGATTGGGATAAGTTGAAATAATTGATGCATGATTTCTCAATTTCAGTGGATGTATTGGCCTTGTTGTGGGAGTTTCGTTGACTATTGGCGTTGGAAGATATGTTTAACGTTGAATTCACTTGATGTTCATTAGTGATTGGTTTTATTTTGTTTGAGGTGAGTGTAAATTGATATTGAAATGAATTTTTGTTGTTGTTCAAATTTTGTTTTTTTTTGTGTGTAGGAATGATATCGGTGATGATTCTACCCAGCTCTCTGAGAATGATGAGCTTTTGTTTGATTCTGACGATATTGTCTTATTGATGTACTTTCTGTGATTGATTAAACTTGTAATGGTTATTGATTGTGTGATGTAATTGTTGTTCGTGTGAATTTAGTTTAGTTAGGAGTGTTGGTGGTTAGTTATTATTTAGTTAGCGAGTGATTGGATGAGTGAGTTAGACATTGAGTGAGCGAGAGAATGACTATATAAGTGGTTGATTGAATGAGTGAGTGAGTGAGTGAGTGAGTGAGTGAGTGTGTGTGTGTGTGTGTGTGTGTGTGTGTGGAGTGAGTGAGTGAGTGACTCCCTGTCAGTGGGTGGAGGATCCGCTGTTTCTCTGACGGGCTGACTACCCCACTGCGGAATAGACTGGATGAGTGAGAGAGAGAGAGAGTGTTGAGTGATTTTGTGAGTGACTGATAGATTTCTTGTGTATCTGATTGAATTGTTGTTTGTTGAATGATATTGTGATTGGGATAAGTTGAAATGATTGATGCATGTTTTCTCAATTTCAGTGGATGTATTGGCCTTGTTGTGGGAGTTTCGTTGACTATTGGCGTTGGAAGATATGTTTAACGTTGAATTCACTTGATGTTCATTAGTGATTGGTTTTATTTTGTTTGAGGTGAGTGTAAATTGATATTGAAATGAATTTTTGTTGTTGTTCAAATTTTGTTTTTTTTTGTGTGTAGGAATGATATAGGTGATGATTCTACCCAGCTCTCTGAGAATGATGAGCTTTTGTTTGATTCTGACGATATTGTCTTATTGATGTACTTTCTGTGATTGATTAAACTTGTAATGGTTATTGATTGTGTGATGTAATTGTTGTTCGTGTGAATTTAGTTTAGTTAGGAGTGTTGGTGGTTAGTTATTATTTAGTTAGCGAGTGATTGGATGAGTGAGTTAGACATTGAGTGAGCGAGAGAATGACTAAATAAGTGGTTGATTGAATGAGTGAGTGAGTGAGTGAGTGAGTGAGTGAGTGTGTGTGTGTGTGTGTGTGTGTGGAGTGAGTGAGTGAGTGACTCCCTGTCAGTGGGTGGAGGATCCGCTGTTTCTCTGACGGGCTGACTACCCCACTGCGGAATAGACTGGATGAGTGAGAGAGAGAGAGAGTGTTGAGTGATTTTGTGAGTGACTGATAGATTTCTTGTGTATCTGATTGAATTGTTGTTTGTTGAATGATATTGTGATTGGGATAAGTTGAAATGATTGATGCATGTTTTCTCAATTTCAGTGGATGTATTGGCCTTGTTGTGGGAGTTTCGTTGACTATTGGCGTTGGAAGATATGTTCAACGTTGAATTCACTTGATGTTCATTAGTGATTGGTTTTATTTTGTTTGAGGTGAGTGTAAATTGATATTGAAAAGTATTTTTGTTGTTGTTCAAGTTTTGTTTTTTGTGTGTGTAGGAATGATATCGGTGATGATTCTACCCAGCTCTCTGAGACTGATGAGCTTTTGTTTGATTCTGACGATATTTTCTTATTGATGTACTTTCTGTGGTTGATTAAACTTGTAATGGTTATTGATTGTGTGATGTAATTGTTGTTCGTGTGAAATTAGTTTAGTTTGGAGTGTTGGTGGTTAGTTATTATTTAGTTAGCGAGTGATTGGATGAGTGAGTTAGACATTGGGTGAACGAGAGAATGACTATATAAGTGGGTGATTGAATGAGTGAGTGAGTGAGTGAGTGAGTGAGTGAGTGATGGGTGTGTGTGTGTGGAGTGAGTGAGTGAGTGACTCCCTGTCAGTGGGTGGAGGATCCGCTGTTTCTCTGACGGGCTGACTACGCCACTGCGGAATAGACTGGATGAGTGAGAGAGAGAGAGAGTGTTGAGTGATTTTGTGAGTGACTGATAGATTTCTTGTGTATCTGATTGAATTGTTGTTTGTTGAATGATATTGTGATTGGGATAAGTTGAAATAATTGATGCATGTTTTCTCAATTTCAGTGGATGTATTGGCCTTGTTGTGGGAATTTCGGGGACTATTGGCGTTGGAAGATATGTACAACGGTGAATTCACTTGATGTTCATTAGTGATTGGTTTTATTTTGTTTGAGGTGAGTGTAAATTGATATTGAAAAGTATTTTTGTTGTTGTTCAAGTTTTGTTTTTTGTGTGTGTAGGAATGATATCGGTGATGATTCTACCCAGCTCTCTGAGACTGATGAGCTTTTGTTTGATTCTGACGATATTTTCCTATTGATGTACTTTCTGTGGTTGATTAAACTTGTAATGGTTATTGATTGTGTGATGTAATTGTTGTTCGTGTGAATTTAGTTTAGTTTGGAGTGTTGGTGGTTAGTTATTATTTAGTTAGCGAGTGATTGGATGAGTGAGTTAGACATTGATTGAGCGAGACAATGACTATATAAGTGGGTGATTGAATGAGTGAGTGAGTGAGTGAGTGAGTGAGTGTGTGTGTGTGTGGAGTGAGTGAGTGAGTGACTCCCTGTCAGTGGGTGGAGGATCCGCTGTTTCTCTGACGGGCCGACTACCCCACTGCGGATAAGACTGGATGAGTGAGAGAGAGAGAGAGAGTGTTGAGTGATTTTGTGAGTGACTGATAGATTTCTTGTGTATCTGATTGAATTGTTGTTTGTTAAATGACATTGTGATTGGGATAAGTTGAAATAATTGATGCATGATTTCTCAATTTCAGTGGATGTATTGGCCTTGTTGTGGGAGTTTCGGTGACTATTGGCGTTGGAAGATATGTTCAACGTTGAATTCACTTGATGTTCATTAGTGATTGGTTTTATTTTGTTTGAGGTGAGTGTAAATTGATATTGAAATGAATTTTTGTTGTTGTTCAAATTTTGTTTTTTGTGTGTGTAGGAATGATATCGGTGATGATTCTACCCAGCTCTCTGAGAATGATGAGCTTTTGTTTGATTCTGACGATATTGTCTTATTGATGTACTTTCTGTGATTGATTCAACTTGTAATGGTTATTGATTGTGTGATGTAATTGTTGTTCGTGTGAGTTTAGTTTAGTTTGGGGTGTTGTGGTTAGTTATTATTTAGTTAGCGAGTGATTGGATGAGTGAGTTAGACATTGAGTGAGCGAGAGAATGACTATATAAGTGGGTGATTGAATGAGTGAGTGAGTGAGTGAGTGACTCCCTGTCAGTGGGTGGAGGATCCGCTGTTTCTCTGACGGGCTGACTACGCCACTGCGGAATAGACTGGATGAGTGAGAGAGAGAGAGAGTGTTGAGTGATTTTGTGAGTGACTGATAGATTTCTTGTGTATCTGATTGAATTGTTGTTTGTTGAATGATATTGTGATTGGGATAAGTTGAAATGATTGATGCATGTTTTCTCAATTTCAGTGGATGTATTGGCCTTGTTGTGGGAGTTTCGTTGACTATTGGCGTTAAAAGATATGTTTAACGTTGAATTCACTTGATGTTCATAAGTGATTGGTTTTATTTTGGTTGAGGTGAGTGTCAATTGATATTGAAATGTATTTTTGTTGTTGTTCAAGTTTTGTTTTTTTGTGTGTAGGAATGATATGGGTGATGATTCTACCCAGCTCTCTGAGAATGATGAGCTTTTTTTTGATTCTGACGATATTTTCTTATTGATGTACTTTCCGTGTGTGTGTGTGTGTGTGTGTGTGTGTGTGTGTGTTTCGTTTTGTTTGATTGAACTTGTAATGATTATTGATCGTGTGATGTATTTGATCTTCTTGTGAAATTAAATGGGTTTGGAGTGATTGTTGTTAATTGTTAGTTAGTGATTGAGTGTGTAAGTGGGTTGAGTGAGTGAGTGAGTGACTGGTTGACTGGGTGAGTGCATCTTAGTGGGTGAATGATTGCCTGTTTGGCTGACGGGCTCACTACCCCACTGTGAGATAGACTGGGTTAGTGAGAGAGTGTTTGAGTGATTTTGAGAGTGACTGATAGAATTCTTGTTTGTCTGATTGAATTGTTGTTTGTTGAATGATATTGTGATTGGGATAAGTTGAAATAATTGATGCATGATTTTTCGATTTCAGTGGATGTATTGGCCTTGTTGTGGGAGTTTCGGGGACTATTGGCGTTGGAAGATATGTTTAACGTTGGATTCACTTGATGTTCGTTAGTGATTGGTTTTATTTTGGTTGAGGTGAGTGTAAATTGATACTGAAATGTATTTTTGTTGTTGTTCAAGTTTGTTTTTTTGTCTTTAGGAATGATATCGGTGATGATTCTACCCAGCTCTCTGAGAATGATGAGCTTTTGTTTGATTCTGACTATATTTTCTTATTGATGTACTTTCCGTGTGTGTGTGTGTGTGTGTGTGTGTGTGTGTGTGTGTGTTTCGTTTTGTTTGATTGAACTTGTAATGATTATTGATCGTGTGATGTATTTGATCTTCTTGTGAAATAATATGGGTTTGGAGTGATCGTTGTTAATTGTTAGTTAGTGATTGAGTGTGTAAGTGGGTTGAGTGAGTGAGTGACTGGTTGACTGGGTGAGTGCATCTTAGTGGGTGAATGATTGCCTGTTTGGCTGACGGGCTCACTACCCCACTGTGAGATAGACTGGGTTAGTGAGAGAGTGTTTGAGTGATTTTGTGAGTGACTGATAGATTTCTTGTTTGTCTGATTGAATTGTTGTTTGTTGAATGATATTGTGATTGGGATAAGTTGAAATAATTGATGCATGATTTTTCGATTTCAGTGGATGTATTGGCCTTGTTGTGGGAGTTTCGGGGACTATTGGCGTTGGAAGATATGTTTAACGTTGGATTCACTTGATGTTCGTTAGTGATTGGTTTTATTTTGGTTGAGGTGAGTGTAAATTGATACTGAAATGTATTTTTGATGTTGTTCAAGTTTTGTTTTTTTGTGTGTGTAGGAATGATATCGGTGATGATTCTACCCAGCTCTCTGAGAATGATGAGCTTTTGTTTGATTCTGACTATATTTTCTGATTGATGTACTTTCCGTGTGTGTGTGTGTGTGTGTGTGTGTGTGTTTCGTTTTGTTTGATTGAACTTGTAATGGTTATTGATCGTGTGATGTATTTGATCTTCTTGTGAAATTAAATGGGTTTGGAGTGATTGTTGTTAATTGTTAGTTAGTGATTGAGTGTGTAAGTGGGTTGAGTGAGTGAGTGACTGGTTGACTGGGTGAGTGCATCTTAGTGGGTGAATGATTGCCTGTTTGGCTGACGGGCTCACTACCCCACTGTGAGATAGACTGGGTTAGTGAGAGAGTGTTTGAGTGATTTTGAGAGTGACTGATAGAATTCTTGTTTGTCTGATTGAATTGTTGTTTGTTGAATGATATTGTGATTGGGATAAGTTGAAATAATTGATGCATGATTTTTCGATTTCAGTGGATGTATTGGCCTTGTTGTGGGAGTTTCGGGGACTATTGGCGTTGGAAGATATGTTTAACGTTGGATTCACTTGATGTTCGTTAGTGATTGGTTTTATTTTGGTTGAGGTGAGTGTAAATTGATACTGAAATGTATTTTTGTTGTTGTTCAAGTTTGTTTTTTTGTCTTTAGGAATGATATCGGTGATGATTCTACCCAGCTCTCTGAGAATGATGAGCTTTTGTTTGATTCTGACTATATTTTCTTATTGATGTACTTTCCGTGTGTGTGTGTGTGTGTGTGTGTGTGTGTGTGTTTCGTTTTGTTTGATTGAACTTGTAATGGTTATTGATCGTGTGATGTATTTGATCTTCTTGTGAAATTAAATGGGTTTGGAGTGATTGTTGTTACTTGTTAGTTAGTGATTGAGTGTGTAAGTGGGTTGAGTGAGTGAGTGACTGGTTGACTGGGTGAGTGCATCTTAGTGGGTGAATGATGGCCTGTTTGGCTGACGGGCTCACTACCCCACTGTGAGATAGACTGGGTTAGTGAGAGAGTGTTTGAGTGATTTTGAGAGTGACTGATAGAATTCTTGTTTGTCTGATTGAATTGTTGTTTGTTGAATGATATTGTGATTGGGATAAGTTGAAATAATTGATGCATGATTTTTCGATTTCAGTGGATGTATTGGCCTTGTTGTGGGAGTTTCGGGGACTATTGGCGTTGGAAGATATGTTTAACGTTGGATTCACTTGATGTTCGTTAGTGATTGGTTTTATTTTGGTTGAGGTGAGTGTAAATTGATACTGAAATGTATTTTTGTTGTTGTTCAAGTTTTGTTTTTTTGTGTGTAGGAATGATATCGGTGATGATTCTACCCAGCTCTCTGAGAATGATGAGCTTTTGTTTGATTCTGACGATATTTTCTTATTGATGTACTTTCCGTGTGTGTGTGTGTGTGTGTGTGTGTGTGTTTCGTTTTGTTTGATTGAACTTGTAATGATTATTGATCGTGTGATGTATTTGATCTTCTTGTGAAATAATATGGGTTTGGAGTGATCGTTGTTAATTGTTAGTTAGTGATTGAGTGTGTAAGTGGGTTGAGTGAGTGAGTGACTGGTTGACTGGGTGAGTGCATCTTAGTGGGTGAATGATTGCCTGTTTGGCTGACGGGCTCACTACCCCACTGTGAGATAGACTGGGTTAGTGAGAGAGTGTTTGAGTGATTTTGTGAGTGACTGATAGATTTCTTGTTTGTCTGATTGAATTGTTGTTTGTTGAATGATATTGTGATTGGGATAAGTTGAAATAATTGATGCATGATTTTTCGATTTCAGTGGATGTATTGGCCTTGTTGTGGGAGTTTCGGGGACTATTGGCGTTGGAAGATATGTTTAACGTTGGATTCACTTGATGTTCGTTAGTGATTGGTTTTATTTTGGTTGAGGTGAGTGTAAATTGATACTGAAATGTATTTTTGTTGTTGTTTAAGTTTTGTTTTTTTGTGTGTGTAGGAATGATATCGGTGATGATTCTACCCAGCTCTCTGAGAATGATGAGCTTTTGTTTGATTCTGACTATATTTTCTTATTGATGTACTTTCCGTGTGTGTGTGTGTGTGTGTGTGTGTGTGTGTTTCGTTTTGTTTGATTGAACTTGTAATGGTTATTGATCGTGTGATGTATTTGATCTTCTTGTGAAATTAAATGGGTTTGGAGTGATTGTTGTTAATTGTTAGTTAGTGATTGAGTGTGTAAGTGGGTTGAGTGAGTGAGTGACTGGTTGACTTGGTGAGTGCATCTTAGTGGGTGTATGATTGCCTGTTTGACTGACGGGCTCACTACCCCACTGTGAGATAGACTGGGTTAGTGAGAGAGTGTTTGAGTGATTTTGAGAGTGACTGATAGAATTCTTGTTTGTCTGATTGAATTGTTGTTTGTTGAATGATATTGTGATTGGGATAAGTTGAAATAATTGATGCATGATTTTTCGACTTCATTGGATGTATTGGCCTTGTTGTGGGAGTTTCGGGGACTATTGGCGTTGGAAGATATGTTTAACGTTGGATTCACTTGATGTTCGTTAGTGATTGGTTTTATTTTGGTTGAGGTGAGTGTAAATTGATACTGAAATGTATTTTTGTTGTTGTTTAAGTTTTGTTTTTTTGTGTGTGTAGGAATGATATCGGTGATGATTCTACCCAGCTCTCTGAGAATGATGAGCTTTTGTTTGATTCTGACTATATTTTCTTATTGATGTACTTTCCGTGTGTGTGTGTGTGTGTGTGTGTGTGTGTGTTTCGTTTTGTTTGATTGAACTTGTAATGATTATTGATCGTGTGATGTATTTGATCTTCTTGTGAAATTAAATGGGTTTGGAGTGATCGTTGTTAATTGTTAGTTAGTGATTGAGTGTGTAAGTGGGTTGAGTGAGTGAGTGACTGGTTGACTGGGTGAGTGCATCTTAGTGGGTGAATGATTGCCTGTTTGGCTGACGGGCTCACTACCCCACTGTGAGATAGACTGGGTTAGTGAGAGAGTGTTTGAGTGATTTTGAGAGTGACTGATAGAATTCTTGTTTGTCTGATTGAATTGTTGTTTGTTGAATGATATTGTGATTGGGATAAGTTGAAATAATTGATGCATGATTTTTCGATTTCAGTGGATGTATTGGCCTTGTTGTGGGAGTTTCGGGGACTATTGGCGTTGGAAGATATGTTTAACGTTGGATTCACTTGATGTTCGTTAGTGATTGGTTTTATTTTGGTTGAGGTGAGTGTAAATTGATACTGAAATGTATTTTTGTTGTTGTTCAAGTTTGTTTTTTTGTGTGTAGGAATGATATCGGTGATGATTCTACCCAGCTCTCTGAGAATGATGAGCTTTTGTTTGATTCTGACTATATTTTCTTATTGATGTACTTTCCGTGTGTGTGTGTGTGTGTGTGTGTGTGTGTGTGTTTCGTTTTGTTTGATTGAACTTGTAATGGTTATTGATCGTGTGATGTATTTGATCTTCTTGTGAAATTAAATGGGTTTGGAGTGATTGTTGTTAATTGTTAGTTAGTGATTGAGTGTGTAAGTGGGTTGAGTGAGTGAGTGACTGGTTGACTGGGTGAGTGCATCTTAGTGGGTGTATGATTGCCTGTTTGGCTGACGGGCTCACTACCCCACTGTGAGATAGACTGGGTTAGTGAGAGAGTGTTTGAGTGATTTTGAGAGTGACTGATAGAATTCTTGTTTGTCTGATTGAATTGTTGTTTGTTGAATGATATTGTGATTGGGATAAGTTGAAATAATTGATGCATGATTTTTCGACTTCAGTGGATGTATTGGCCTTGTTGTGGGAGTTTCGGGGACTATTGGCGTTGGAAGATATGTTTAACGTTGGATTCACTTGATGTTCGTTAGTGATTGGTTTTATTTTGGTTGAGGTGAGTGTAAATTGATACTGAAATGTATTTTTGTTGTTGTTCAAGTTTTGTTTTTTTGTGTGTAGGAATGATATCGGTGATGATTCTACCCAGCTCTCTGAGAATGATGAGCTTTTGTTTGATTCTGACTATATTTTCTTATTGATGTACTTTCCGTGTGTGTGTGTGTGTGTGTGTTTCGCTTTGTTTGATTGAACTTGTAATGGTTATTGATCGTGTGATGTATTTGATCTTCTTGTGAAATTAAATGGGTTTGGAGTGATTGTTGTTAATTGTTAGTTAGTGATTGAGTGTGTAAGTGGGTTGAGTGAGTGAGTGACTGGTTGACTGGGTGAGTGCATCTTAGTGGGTGAATGATTGCCTGTTTGGCTGACGGGCTCACTACCCCACTGTGAGATAGACTGGGTTAGTGAGAGAGTGTTTGAGTGATTTTGAGAGTGACTGATAGAATTCTTGTTTGTCTGATTGAATTGTTGTTTGTTGAATGATATTGTGATTGGGATAAGTTGAAATAATTGATGCATGATTTTTCGATTTCAGTGGATGTATTGGCCTTGTTGTGGGAGTTTCGGGGACTATTGGCGTTGGAAGATATGTTTAACGTTGGATTCACTTGATGTTCGTTAGTGATTGGTTTTATTTTGGTTGAGGTGAGTGTAAATTGATACTGAAATGTATTTTCGTTGTTGTTCAAGTTTTGTTTTTTTGTGTGTGTAGGAATGATATCGGTGATGATTCTACCCAGCTCTCTGAGAACGATGAGCTTTTGTTTGATTCTGACGATATTTTCTTATTGATGTACTTTCCGTGTGTGTGTGTGTGTGTGTGTGTGTGTGTGTGTGTGTGTTTCGTTTTGTTTGATTGAACTTGTAATGGTTATTGATCGTGTGATGTATTTGATCTTCTTGTGAAATTAAAAGGGTTTGGAGTGGTTGTTGTTAATTGTTAGTTAGTGATTGAGTGTGAAAATGGGTTGAGTGAGTGAGTGACTGGTTGACTGGGTGAGTGCATCTTAGTGGGTGAATGATTGCCTGTTTGGCTGACGGGCTCACTACCCCACTGTGAGATAGACTGGGTTAGTGAGAGAGTGTTTGAGTGATTTTGTGAGTGACTGATAGATTTCTTGTTTGTCTGATTGAATTGTTGTTTGTTGAATGATATTGTGATTGGGATAAGTTGAAATAATAGGTGCATGATTTTTCGATTTCAGTGGATGTATTGGCCTTGTTGTGGGAGTTTCGGGGACTATTGGCGTTGGAAGATATGTTTAACGTTGGATTCACTTGATGTTCGTTAGTGATTGGTTTTATTTTGGTTGAGGTGAGTGTAAATTGATACTGAAATGTATTTTTGTTGTTGTTCAAGTTTTGTTTTTTTGTGTGTGTAGGAATGATATCGGTGATGATTCTACCCAGCTCTCTGAGAATGATGAGCTTTTGTTTGATTCTGACGATATTTTCTTATTGATGTACTTTCCGTGTGTGTGTGTGTGTGTGTGTGTTTCGCTTTGTTTGATTGAACTTGTAATGGTTATTGATCGTGTGATGTATTTGATCTTCTTGTGAAATTAAATGGGTTTGGAGTGATTGTTGTTAATTGTTAGTTAGTGATTGAGTGTGTAAGTGGGTTGAGTGAGTGAGTGACTGGTTGACTGGGTGAGTGCATCTTAGTGGGTGAATGATTGCCTGTTTGGCTGACGGGCTCACTACCCCACTGTGAGATAGACTGGGTTAGTGAGAGAGTGTTTGAGTGATTTTGAGAGTGACTGATAGAATTCTTGTTTGTCTGATTGAATTGTTGTTTGTTGAATGATATTGTGATTGGGATAAGTTGAAATAATTGATGCATGATTTTTCGATTTCAGTGGATGTATTGGCCTTGTTGTGGGAGTTTCGGGGACTATTGGCGTTGGAAGATATGTTTAACGTTGGATTCACTTGATGTTCGTTAGTGATTGGTTTTATTTTGGTTGAGGTGAGTGTAAATTGATACTGAAATGTATTTTTGTTGTTGTTCAAGTTTTGTTTTTTGTGTGTAGGAATGATATCGGTGATGATTCTACCCAGCTCTCTGAGAACGAAGAGCTTTTGTTTGATTCTGACTATATTTTCTTATTGATGTACTTTCCGTGTGTGTGTGTGTGTGTGTGTGTGTGTTTCGTTTTGTTTGATTGAACTTGTAATGGTTATTGATCGTGTGATGTATTTGATCTTCTTGTGAAATTAAATGGGTTTGGAGTGATTGTTGTTAATTGTTAGTTAGTGATTGAGTGTGTAAGTGGGTTGAGTGAGTGAGTGACTGGTTGACTGGGTGAGTGCATCTTAGTGGGTGAATGATTGCCTGTTTGGCTGACGGGCTCACTACCCCACTGTGAGATAGACTGGGTTAGTGAGAGAGTGTTTGAGTGATTTTGAGAGTGACTGATAGAATTCTTGTTTGTCTGATTGAATTGTTGTTTGTTGAATGATATTGTGATTGGGATAAGTTGAAATAATTGGTGCATGATTTTTCGATTTCAGTGGATGTATTGGCCTTGTTGTGGGAGTTTCGGGGACTATTGGCGTTTGAAGATATGTTTAACGTTGGATTCACTTGATGTTCGTTAGTGATTGGTTTTATTTTGGTTGAGGTGAGTGTAAATTGATACTGAAATGTATTTTTGTTGTTGTTCAAGTTTTGTTTTTTGTGTGTGTAGGAATGATATCGGTGATGATTCTACCCAGCTCTCTGAGAATGATGAGCTTTTGTTTGATTCTGACTATATTTTCTTATTGATGTACTTTCCGTGTGCGTGTGTGTGTGTGTGTGTGTGTGTGTGTGTGTGTGTTTCGCTTTGTTTGATTGAACTTGTAATGGTTATTGATCGTGTGATGTATTTGATCTTCTTGTGAAATTAAATGGGTTTGGAGTGATTGTTGTTAATTGTTAGTTAGTGATTGAGTGTGTAAGTGGGTTGAGTGAGTGAGTGACTGGTTGACTGGGTGAGTGCATCTTAGTGGGTGAATGATTGCCTGTTTGGCTGACGGGCTCACTACCCCACTGTGAGATAGACTGGGTTAGTGAGAGAGTGTTTGAGTGATTTTGAGAGTGACTGATAGAATTCTTGTTTGTCTGATTGAATTGTTGTTTGTTGAATGATATTGTGATTGGGATAAGTTGAAATAATTGATGCATGATTTTTCGATTTCAGTGGATGTATTGGCCTTGTTGTGGGAGTTTCGGGGACTATTGGCGTTGGAAGATATGTTTAACGTTGGATTCACTTGATGTTCGTTAGTGATTGGTTTTATTTTGGTTGAGGTGAGTGTAAATTGATACTGAAATGTATTTTTGTTGTTGTTTAAGTTTTGTTTTTTTGTGTGTGTAGGAATGATATCGGTGATGATTCTACCCAGCTCTCTGAGAATGATGAGCTTTTGTTTGATTCTGACTATATTTTCTTATTGATGTACTTTCCGTGTGTGTGTGTGTGTGTGTGTGTGTGTGTGTGTGTGTTTCGTTTTGTTTGATTGAACTTGTAATGGTTATTGATCATGTGATGTATTTGATCTTCTTGTGAAATTAAATGGGTTTGGAGTGATTGTTGTTAATTGTTAGTTAGTGATTGAGTGTGTAAGTGGGTTGAGTGAGTGAGTGACTGGTTGACTGGGTGAGTGCATCTTAGTGGGTGAATGATTGCCTGTTTGGCTGACGGGCTCACTACCCCACTGTGAGATAGACTGGGTTAGTGAGAGAGTGTTTGAGTGATTTTGAGAGTGACTGATAGAATTCTTGTTTGTCTGATTGAATTGTTGTTTGTTGAATGATATTGTGATTGGGATAAGTTGAAATAATTGATGCATGATTTTTCGACTTCAGTGGATGTATTGGCCTTGTTGTGGGAGTTTCGGGGACTATTGGCGTTGGAAGATATGTTTAACGTTGGATTCACTTGATGTTCGTTAGTGATTGGTTTTATTTTGGTTGAGGTGAGTGTAAATTGATACTGAAATGTATTTTTGTTGTTGTTCAAGTTTTGTTTTTTTGTGTGTGTAGGAATGATATCGGTGATGATTCTACCCAGCTCTCTGAGAATGATGAGCTTTTGTTTGATTCTGACTATATTTTCTTATTGATGTACTTTCCGTGTGTGTGTGTGTGTGTGTGTGTGTGTGTGTGTGTGTGTGTGTGTTTCGTTTTGTTTGATTGAACTTGTAATGGTTATTGATCGTGTGATGTATTTGATCTTCTTGTGAAATTAAATGGGTTTGGAGTGATTGTTGTTAATTGTTAGTTAGTGATTGAGTGTGTAAGTGGGTTGAGTGAGTGAGTGACTGGTTGACTGGGTGAGTGCATCTTAGTGGGTGAATGATTGCCTGTTTGGCTGACGGGCTCACTACCCCACTGTGAGATAGACTGGGTTAGTGAGAGAGTGTTTGAGTGATTTTGAGAGTGACTGATAGAATTCTTGTTTGTCTGATTGAATTGTTGTTTGTTGAATGATATTGTGATTGGGATAAGTTGAAATAATTGATGCATGATTTTTCGATTTCAGTGGATGTATTGGCCTTGTTGTGGGAGTTTCGGGGACTATTGGCGTTGGAAGATATGTTTAACGTTGGATTCACTTGATGTTCGTTAGTGATTGGTTTTATTTTGGTTGAGGTGAGTGTAAATTGATACTGAAATGTATTTTTGTTGTTGTTTAAGTTTTGTTTTTTTGTGTGTGTAGGAATGATATCGGTGATGATTCTACCCAGCTCTCTGAGAACGATGAGCTTTTGTTTGATTCTGACTATATTTTCTTATTGATGTACTTTCCGTGTGTGTGTGTGTGTGTGTGTGTGTGTGTGTGTGTGTTTCGTTTTGTTTGATTGAACTTGTAATGGTTATTGATCGTGTGATGTATTTGATCTTCTTGTGAAATTAAATGGGTTTGGAGTGATTGTTGTTAATTGTTAGTTAGTGATTGAGTGTGTAAGTGGGTTGAGTGAGTGAGTGACTGGTTGACTGGGTGAGTGCATCTTAGTGGGTGAATGATTGCCTGTTTGGCTGACGGGCTCACTACCCCACTGTGAGATAGACTGGGTTAGTGAGAGAGTGTTTGAGTGATTTTGAGAGTGACTGATAGAATTCTTGTTTGTCTGATTGAATTGTTGTTTGTTGAATGATATTGTGATTGGGATAAGTTGAAATAATTGATGCATGATTTTTCGATTTCAGTGGATGTATTGGCCTTGTTGTGGGATTTTCGGGGACTATTGGCGTTGGAAGATATGTTTAACGTTGGATTCACTTGATGTTCGTTAGTGATTGGTTTTATTTTGGTTGAGGTGAGTGTAAATTGATACTGAAATGTATTTTTGTTGTTGTTCAAGTTTTGTTTTTTTGTGTGTGTAGGAATGATATCGGTGATGATTCTACTCAGCTCTCTGAGAATGATGAGCTTTTGTTTGATTCTGACTATATTTTCTTATTGATGTACTTTCCGTGTGTGTGTGTGTGTGTGTGTGTGTGTCGTTTTGTTTGATTGAACTTGTAATGGTTATTGATCGTGTGATGTATTTGATCTTCTTGTGAAATTAAATGGGTTTGGAGTGATTGTTGTTAATTGTTAGTTAGTGATTGAGTGTGTAAGTGGGTTGAGTGAGTGAGTGAGTGACTGGTTGACTGGGTGAGTGCATCTTAGTGGGTGAATGATTGCCTGTTTGGCTGACGGGCTCACTACCCCACTGTGAGATAGACTGGGTTAGTGAGAGAGTGTTTGAGTGATTTTGAGAGTGACTGATAGAATTCTTGTTTGTCTGATTGAATTGTTGTTTGTTGAATGATATTGTGATTGGGATAAGTTGAAATAATTGATGCATGATTTTTCGATTTCAGTGGATGTATTGGCCTTGTTGTGGGAGTTTCGGGGACTATTGGCGTTGGAAGATATGTTTAACGTTGGATTCACTTGATGTTCGTTAGTGATTGGTTTTATTTTGGTTGAGGTGAGTGTAAATTGATACTGAAATGTATTTTTGTTGTTGTTTAAGTTTTGTTTTTTTGTGTGTGTAGGAATGATATCGGTGATGATTCTACCCAGCTCTCTGAGAACGATGAGCTTTTGTTTGATTCTGACTATATTTTCTTATTGATGTACTTTCCGTGTGTGTGTGTGTGTGTGTGTGTGTGTGTGTGTGTGTGTGTTTCGTTTTGTTTGATTGAACTTGTAATGGTTATTGATCGTGTGATGTATTTGATCTTCTTGTGAAATTAAATGGGTTTGGAGTGATTGTTGTTAATTGTTAGTTAGTGATTGAGTGTGTAAGTGGGTTGAGTGAGTGAGTGACTGGTTGACTGGGTGAGTGCATCTTAGTGGGTGAATGATTGCCTGTTTGGCTGACGGGCTCACTACCCCACTGTGAGATAGACTGGGTTAGTGAGAGAGTGTTTGAGTGATTTTGAGAGTGACTGATAGAATTCTTGTTTGTCTGATTGAATTGTTGTTTGTTGAATGATATTGTGATTGGGATAAGTTGAAATAATTGATGCATGATTTTTCGATTTCAGTGGATGTATTGGCCTTGTTGTGGGAGTTTCGGGGACTATTGGCGTTGGAAGATATGTTTAACGTTGGATTCACTTGATGTTCGTTAGTGATTGGTTTTATTTTGGTTGAGGTGAGTGTAAATTGATACTGAAATGTATTTTTGTTGTTGTTCAAGTTTTGTTTTTTTGTGTGTAGGAATGATATCGGTGATGATTCTACTCAGCTCTCTGAGAATGATGAGCTTTTGTTTGATTCTGACTATATTTTCTTATTGATGTACTTTCCGTGTGTGTGTGTGTGTGTGTGTGTGTGTGTCGTTTTGTTTGATTGAACTTGTAATGGTTATTGATCGTGTGATGTATTTGATCTTCTTGTGAAATTAAATGGGTTTGGAGTGATTGTTGTTAATTGTTAGTTAGTGATTGAGTGTGTAAGTGGGTTGAGTGAGTGAGTGAGTGACTGGTTGACTGGGTGAGTGCATCTTAGTGGGTGAATGATTGCCTGTTTGGCTGACGGGCTCACTACCCCACTGTGAGATAGACTGGGTTAGTGAGAGAGTGTTTGAGTGATTTTGAGAGTGACTGATAGAATTCTTGTTTGTCTGATTGAATTGTTGTTTGTTGAATGATATTGTGATTGGGATAAGTTGAAATAATTGATGCATGATTTTTCGACTTCAGTGGATGTATTGGCCTTGTTGTGGGAGTTTCGGGGACTATTGGCGTTGGGAGATATGTTTAACGTTGGATTCACTTGATGTTCGTTAGTGATTGGTTTTATTTTGGTTGAGGTGAGTGTAAATTGATACTGAAATGTATTTTTGTTGTTGTTCAAGTTTTGTTTTTTGTGTGTAGGAATGATATCGGTGATGATTCTACCCAGCTCTCTGAGAATGATGAGCTTTTGTTTGATTCTGACTATATTTTCTTATTGATGTACTTTCCGTGTGTGTGTGTGTGTGTGTGTGTGTGTGTGTGTGTGTGTTTCGTTTTGTTTGATTGAACTTGTAATGGTTATTGATCGTGTGATGTATTTGATCTTCTTGTGAAATTAAATGGGTTTGGAGTGATTGTTGTTAATTGTTAGTTAGTGATTGAGTGTGTAAGTGGGTTGAGTGAGTGAGTGACTGGTTGACTGGGTGAGTGCATCTTAGTGGGTGAATGATTGCCTGTTTGGCTGACGGGCTCACTACCCCACTGTGAGATAGACTGGGTTAGTGAGAGAGTGTTTGAGTGATTTTGAGAGTGACTGATAGATTTCTTGTTTGTCTGATTGAATTGTTGTTTGTTGAACGATATTGTGATTGGGATAAGTTGAAATAATTGATGCATGATTTTTCGATTTCAGTGGATGTATTGGCCTTGTTGTGGGAGTTTCGGGGACTATTGGCGTTGGAAGATATGTTTAACGTTGGATTCACTTGATGTTCGTTAGTGATTGGTTTTATTTTGGTTGAGGTGAGTGTAAATTGATACTGAAATGTATTTTTGTTGTTGTTTAAGTTTTGTTTTTTTGTGTGTGTAGGAATGATATCGGTGATGATTCTACCCAGCTCTCTGAGAATGATGAGCTTTTGTTTGATTCTGACTATATTTTCTTATTGATGTACTTTCCGTGTGTGTGTGTGTGTGTGTGTGTTTCGTTTTGTTTGATTGAACTTGTAATGGTTATTGATCGTGTGATGTATTTGATCTTCTTGTGAAATTAAATGGGTTTGGAGTGATTGTTGGTAATTGTTAGTTAGTGATTGAGTGTGTAAGTGGGTTGAGTGAGTGAGTGACTGGTTGACTGGGTGAGTGCATCTTAGTGGGTGAATGATTGCCTGTTTGGCTGACGGGCTCACTACCCCACTGTGAGATAGACTGGGTTAGTGAGAGAGTGTTTGAGTGATTTTGAGAGTGACTGATAGAATTCTTGTTTGTCTGATTGAATTGTTGTTTGTTGAATGATATTGTGATTGGGATAAGTTGAAATAATTGATGCATGATTTTTCGATTTCAGTGGATGTATTGGCCTTGTTGTGGGAGTTTCGGGGACTATTGGCGTTGGAAGATATGTTTAACGTTGGATTCACTTGATGTTCGTTAGTGATTGGTTTTATTTTGGTTGATGTGAGTGTAAATTGATACTGAAATGTATTTTTGTTGTTGTTCAAGTTTTGTTTTTTTGTGTGTAGGAATGATATCGGTGATGATTCTACCCAGCTCTCTGAGAATGATGAGCTTTTGTTTGATTCTGACTATATTTTCTTATTGATGTACTTTCCGTGTGTGTGTGTGTGTGTGTGTGTGTGTTTCGCTTTGTTTGATTGAACTTGTAATGGTTATTGATCGTGTGATGTATTTGATCTTCTTGTGAAATTAAATGGGTTTGGAGTGATTGTTGTTAATTGTTAGTTAGTGATTGAGTGTGTAAGTGGGTTGAGTGAGTGAGTGACTGGTTGACTGGGTGAGTGCATCTTAGTGGGTGAATGATTGCCTGTTTGGCTGACGGGCTCACTACCCCACTGTGAGATAGACTGGGTTAGTGAGAGAGTGTTTGAGTGATTTTGAGAGTGACTGATAGAATTCTTGTTTATCTGATTAAATTGTTGTTTGTTGAATGATATTGTGATTGGGATAAGTTGAAATAATTGATGCATGATTTTTCGATTTCAGTGGATGTATTGGCCTTGTTGTGGGAGTTTCGGGGACTATTGGCGTTGGAAGATATGTTTAACGTTGGATTCACTTGATGTTCGTTAGTGATTGGTTTTATTTTGGTTGAGGTGAGTGTAAATTGATACTGAAATGTATTTTTGTTGTTGTTTAAGTTTTGTTTTTTTGTGTGTGTAGGAATGATATCGGTGATGATTCTACCCAGCTCTCTGAGAATGATGAGCTTTTGTTTGATTCTGACTATATTTTCTTATTGATGTACTTTCCGTGTGTGTGTGTGTGTGTGTGTGTGTGTGTCGTTTTGTTTGATTGAACTTGTAATGGTTATTGATCGTGTGATGTATTTGATCTTCTTGTGAAATTAAATGGGTTTGGAGTGATTGTTGTTAATTGTTAGTTAGTGATTGAGTGTGTAAGTGGGTTGAGTGAGTGAGTGAGTGACTGGTTGACTGGGTGAGTGCATCTTAGTGGGTGAATGATTGCCTGTTTGGCTGACGGGCTCACTACCCCACTGTGAGATAGACTGGGTTAGTGAGAGAGTGTTTGAGTGATTTTGAGAGTGACTGATAGAATTCTTGTTTGTCTGATTGAATTGTTGTTTGTTGAATGATATTGTGATTGGGATAAGTTGAAATAATTGATGCATGATTTTTCGACTTCAGTGGATGTATTGGCCTTGTTGTGGGAGTTTCGGGGACTATTGGCGTTGGAAGATATGTTTAACGTTGGATTCACTTGATGTTCGTTAGTGATTGGTTTTATTTTGGTTGAGGTGAGTGTAAATTGATACTGAAATGTATTTTTGTTGTTGTTTAAGTTTTGTTTTTTGTGTGTAGGAATGATATCGGTGATGATTCTACCCAGCTCTCTGAGAATGATGAGCTTTTGTTTGATTCTGACTATATTTTCTTATTGATGTACTTTCCGTGTGTGTGTGTGTGTGTGTGTGTGTGTGTGTGTGTGTGTGTGTGTTTCGTTTTGTTTGATTGAACTTGTAATGGTTATTGATCGTGTGATGTATTTGATCTTCTTGTGAAATTAAATGGGTTTGGAGTGATTGTTGTTAATTGTTAGTTAGTGATTGAGTGTGTAAGTGGGTTGAGTGAGTGAGTGAGTGACTGGTTGACTGGGTGAGTGCATCTTAGTGGGTGAATGATTGCCTGTTTGGCTGACGGGCTCACTACCCCACTGTGAGATAGACTGGGTTAGTGAGAGAGTGTTTGAGTGATTTTGTGAGTGACTGATAGATTTCTTGTGTATCTGATTGAATTGTTGTTTGTTGAATGATATTGTGATTGGGATAAGTTGAAATAATTGGTGCATGATTTTTCGATTTCAGTGGATGTATTGGCCTTGTTGTGGGAGTTTCGGGGACTATTGGCGTTGGAAGATATGTTTAACGTTGGATTCACTTGATGTTCGTTAGTGATTGGTTTTATTTTGGTTGATGTGAGTGTAAATTGATACTGAAATGTATTTTTGTTGTTGTTCAAGTTTTGTTTTTTGTGTGTAGGAATGATATCGGTGATGATTCTACCCAGCTCTCTGAGAATGATGAGCTTTTGTTTGATTCTGACTATATTTTCTTATTGATGTACTTTCCGTGTGTGTGTGTGTGTGTGTGTGTTTCGTTTTGTTTGATTGAACTTGTAATGGTTATTGATCGTGTGATGTATTTGATCTTCTTGTGAAATTAAATGGGTTTGGAGTGATTGTTGTTAATTGTTAGTTAGTGATTGAGTGTGTAAGTGGGTTGAGTGAGTGAGTGACTGGTTGACTGGGTGAGTGCATCTTAGTGGGTGAATGATTGCCTGTTTGGCTGACGGGCTCACTACCCCACTGTGAGATATACTGGGTTAGTGAGAGAGTGTTTGAGTGATTTTGAGAGTGACTGATAGAATTCTTGTTTGTCTGATTGAATTGTTGTTTGTTGAATGATATTGTGATTGGGATAAGTTGAAATAATTGATGCATGATTTTTCGACTTCAGTGGATGTATTGGCCTTGTTGTGGGAGTTTCGGGGACTATTGGCGTTGGAAGATATGTTTAACGTTGGATTCACTTGATGTTCGTTAGTGATTGGTTTTATTTTGGTTGAGGTGAGTGTAAATTGATACTGAAATGTATTTTTGTTGTTGTTCAAGTTTGTTTTTTTGTCTTTAGGAATGATATCGGTGATGATTCTACCCAGCTCTCTGAGAATGATGAGCTTTTGTTTGATTCTGACTATATTTTCTTATTGATGTACTTTCCGTGTGTGTGTGTGTGTGTGTGTGTGTGTGTGTTTCGTTTTGTTTGATTGAACTTGTAATGGTTATTGATCGTGTGATGTATTTGATCTTCTTGTGAAATTAAATGGGTTTGGAGTGATTGTTGTTAATTGTTAGTTAGTGATTGAGTGTGTAAGTGGGTTGAGTGAGTGAGTGAGTGACTGGTTGACTGGGTGAGTGCATCTTAGTGGGTGAATGATTGCCTGTTTGGCTGACGGGCTCACTACCCCACTGTGAGATAGACTGGGTTAGTGAGAGAGTGTTTGAGTGATTTTGTGAGTGACTGATAGATTTCTTGTGTATCTGATTGAATTGTTGTTTGTTGAATGATATTGTGATTGGGATAAGTTGAAATAATTGGTGCATGATTTTTCGATTTCAGTGGATGTATTGGCCTTGTTGTGGGAGTTTCGGGGACTATTGGCGTTGGAAGATATGTTTAACGTTGGATTCACTTGATGTTCGTTAGTGATTGGTTTTATTTTGGTTGATGTGAGTGTAAATTGATACTGAAATGTATTTTTGTTGTTGTTCAAGTTTTGTTTTTTGTGTGTAGGAATGATATCGGTGATGATTCTACCCAGCTCTCTGAGAATGATGAGCTTTTGTTTGATTCTGACTATATTTTCTTATTGATGTACTTTCCGTGTGTGTGTGTGTGTGTGTGTGTTTCGTTTTGTTTGATTGAACTTGTAATGGTTATTGATCGTGTGATGTATTTGATCTTCTTGTGAAATTAAATGGGTTTGGAGTGATTGTTGTTAATTGTTAGTTAGTGATTGAGTGTGTAAGTGGGTTGAGTGAGTGAGTGACTGGTTGACTGGGTGAGTGCATCTTAGTGGGTGAATGATTGCCTGTTTGGCTGACGGGCTCACTACCCCACTGTGAGATAGACTGGGTTAGTGAGAGAGTGTTTGAGTGATTTTGAGAGTGACTGATAGAATTCTTGTTTGTCTGATTGAATTGTTGTTTGTTGAATGATATTGTGATTGGGATAAGTTGAAATAATTGATGCATGATTTTTCGACTTCAGTGGATGTATTGGCCTTGTTGTGGGAGTTTCGGGGACTATTGGCGTTGGAAGATATGTTTAACGTTGGATTCACTTGATGTTCGTTAGTGATTGGTTTTATTTTGGTTGAGGTGAGTGTAAATTGATACTGAAATGTATTTTTGTTGTTGTTCAAGTTTTGTTTTTTTGTGTGTGTAGGAATGATATCGGTGATGATTCTACCCAGCTCTCTGAGAATGATGAGCTTTTGTTTGATTCTGACTATATTTTCTTATTGATGTACTTTCCGTGTGTGTGTGTGTGTGTGTGTGTGTGTGTGTGTGTTTCGTTTTGTTTGATTGAACTTGTAATGGTTATTGATCGTGTGATGTATTTGATCTTCTTGTGAAATTAAATGGGTTTGGAGTGATTGTTGTTAATTGTTAGTTAGTGATTGAGTGTGTAAGTGGGTTGAGTGAGTGAGTGACTGGTTGACTGGGTGAGTGCATCTTAGTGGGTGAATGATTGCCTGTTTGGCTGACGGGCTCACTACCCCACTGTGAGATAGACTGGGTTAGTGAGAGAGTGTTTGAGTGATTTTGTGAGTGACTGATAGATTTCTTGTGTATCTGATTGAATTGTTGTTTGTTGAATGATATTGTGATTGGGATAAGTTGAAATAATTGATGCATGATTTTTCGACTTCAGTGGATGTATTGGCCTTGTTGTGGGAGTTTCGGGGACTATTGGCGTTGGAAGATATGTTTAACGTTGGATTCACTTGATGTTCGTTAGTGATTGGTTTTATTTTGGTTGAGGTGAGTGTAAATTGATACTGAAATGTATTTTTGTTGTTGTTTAAGTTTTGTTTTTTGTGTGTAGGAATGATATCGGTGATGATTCTACCCAGCTCTCTGAGAATGATGAGCTTTTGTTTGATTCTGA
The DNA here is from genome assembly GCA_948099385.1 of Fasciola hepatica. Classification (NCBI taxonomy): domain Eukaryota; kingdom Metazoa; phylum Platyhelminthes; class Trematoda; order Plagiorchiida; family Fasciolidae; genus Fasciola; species Fasciola hepatica. The sequence continues at coordinate 4,567,191 of CANUEZ040000019.1, read as the reverse complement.
CTATATTTTCTTATTGATGTACTTTCCGTGTGTGTGTGTGTGTGTGTGTGTGTGTGTGTGTGTGTTTCGTTTTGTTTGATTGAACTTGTAATGGTTATTGATCGTGTGATGTATTTGATCTTCTTGTGAAATTAAATGGGTTTGGAGTGATTGTTGTTAATTGTTAGTTAGTGATTGAGTGTGTAAGTGGGTTGAGTGAGTGAGTGAGTGACTGGTTGACTGGGTGAGTGCATCTTAGTGGGTGAATGATTGCCTGTTTGGCTGACGGGCTCACTACCCCACTGTGAGATAGACTGGGTTAGTGAGAGAGTGTTTGAGTGATTTTGAGAGTGACTGATAGATTTCTTGTGTATCTGATTGAATTGTTGTTTGTTGAATGATATTGTGATTGGGATAAGTTGAAATAATTGGTGCATGATTTTTCGATTTCAGTGGATGTATTGGCCTTGTTGTGGGAGTTTCGGGGACTATTGGCGTTGGAAGATATGTTTAACGTTGGATTCACTTGATGTTCGTTAGTGATTGGTTTTATTTTGGTTGATGTGAGTGTAAATTGATACTGAAATGTATTTTTGTTGTTGTTCAAGTTTTGTTTTTTGTGTGTAGGAATGATATCGGTGATGATTCTACCCAGCTCTCTGAGAATGATGAGCTTTTGTTTGATTCTGACTATATTTTCTTATTGATGTACTTTCCGTGTGTGTGTGTGTGTGTGTGTTTCGTTTTGTTTGATTGAACTTGTAATGGTTATTGATCGTGTGATGTATTTGATCTTCTTGTGAAATTAAATGGGTTTGGAGTGATTGTTGTTAATTGTTAGTTAGTGATTGAGTGTGTAAGTGGGTTGAGTGAGTGAGTGACTGGTTGACTGGGTGAGTGCATCTTAGTGGGTGAATGATTGCCTGTTTGGCTGACGGGCTCACTACCCCACTGTGAGATAGACTGGGTTAGTGAGAGAGTGTTTGAGTGATTTTGAGAGTGACTGATAGAATTCTTGTTTGTCTGATTGAATTGTTGTTTGTTGAATGATATTGTGATTGGGATAAGTTGAAATAATTGATGCATGATTTTTCGACTTCAGTGGATGTATTGGCCTTGTTGTGGGAGTTTCGGGGACTATTGGCGTTGGAAGATATGTTTAACGTTGGATTCACTTGATGTTCGTTAGTGATTGGTTTTATTTTGGTTGAGGTGAGTGTAAATTGATACTGAAATGTATTTTTGTTGTTGTTTAAGTTTTGTTTTTTGTGTGTAGGAATGATATCGGTGATGATTCTACCCAGCTCTCTGAGAATGATGAGCTTTTGTTTGATTCTGACTATATTTTCTTATTGATGTACTTTCCGTGTGTGTGTGTGTGTGTGTGTGTGTGTGTGTGTGTGTGTTTCGTTTTGTTTGATTGAACTTGTAATGGTTATTGATCGTGTGATGTATTTGATCTTCTTGTGAAATTAAATGGGTTTGGAGTGATTGTTGTTAATTGTTAGTTAGTGATTGAGTGTGTAAGTGGGTTGAGTGAGTGAGTGAGTGACTGGTTGACTGGGTGAGTGCATCTTAGTGGGTGAATGATTGCCTGTTTGGCTGACGGGCTCACTACCCCACTGTGAGATAGACTGGGTTAGTGAGAGAGTGTTTGAGTGATTTTGTGAGTGACTGATAGATTTCTTGTGTATCTGATTGAATTGTTGTTTGTTGAATGATATTGTGATTGGGATAAGTTGAAATAATTGGTGCATGATTTTTCGATTTCAGTGGATGTATTGGCCTTGTTGTGGGAGTTTCGGGGACTATTGGCGTTGGAAGATATGTTTAACGTTGGATTCACTTGATGTTCGTTAGTGATTGGTTTTATTTTGGTTGATGTGAGTGTAAATTGATACTGAAATGTATTTTTGTTGTTGTTCAAGTTTTGTTTTTTGTGTGTAGGAATGATATCGGTGATGATTCTACCCAGCTCTCTGAGAATGATGAGCTTTTGTTTGATTCTGACTATATTTTCTTATTGATGTACTTTCCGTGTGTGTGTGTGTGTGTGTGTTTCGTTTTGTTTGATTGAACTTGTAATGGTTATTGATCGTGTGATGTATTTGATCTTCTTGTGAAATTAAATGGGTTTGGAGTGATTGTTGTTAATTGTTAGTTAGTGATTGAGTGTGTAAGTGGGTTGAGTGAGTGAGTGACTGGTTGACTGGGTGAGTGCATCTTAGTGGGTGAATGATTGCCTGTTTGGCTGACGGGCTCACTACCCCACTGTGAGATAGACTGGGTTAGTGAGAGAGTGTTTGAGTGATTTTGAGAGTGACTGATAGAATTCTTGTTTGTCTGATTGAATTGTTGTTTGTTGAATGATATTGTGATTGGGATAAGTTGAAATAATTGATGCATGATTTTTCGACTTCAGTGGATGTATTGGCCTTGTTGTGGGAGTTTCGGGGACTATTGGCGTTGGAAGATATGTTTAACGTTGGATTCACTTGATGTTCGTTAGTGATTGGTTTTATTTTGGTTGAGGTGAGTGTAAATTGATACTGAAATGTATTTTTGTTGTTGTTCAAGTTTGTTTTTTTGTCTTTAGGAATGATATCGGTGATGATTCTACCCAGCTCTCTGAGAATGATGAGCTTTTGTTTGATTCTGACTATATTTTCTTATTGATGTACTTTCCGTGTGTGTGTGTGTGTGTGTGTGTGTGTGTGTTTCGTTTTGTTTGATTGAACTTGTAATGGTTATTGATCGTGTGATGTATTTGATCTTCTTGTGAAATTAAATGGGTTTGGAGTGATTGTTGTTAATTGTTAGTTAGTGATTGAGTGTGTAAGTGGGTTGAGTGAGTGAGTGACTGGTTGACTGGGTGAGTGCATCTTAGTGGGTGAATGATTGCCTGTTTGGCTGACGGGCTCACTACCCCACTGTGAGATAGACTGGGTTAGTGAGAGAGTGTTTGAGTGATTTTGTGAGTGACTGATAGATTTCTTGTGTATCTGATTGAATTGTTGTTTGTTGAATGATATTGTGATTGGGATAAGTTGAAATAATTGGTGCATGATTTTTCGATTTCAGTGGATGTATTGGCCTTGTTGTGGGAGTTTCGGGGACTATTGGCGTTTGAAGATATGTTTAACGTTGGATTCACTTGATGTTCGTTAGTGATTGGTTTTATTTTGGTTGAGGTGAGTGTAAATTGATACTGAAATGTATTTTTGTTGTTGTTCAAGTTTTGTTTTTTGTGTGTGTAGGAATGATATCGGTGATGATTCTACCCAGCTCTCTGAGAATGATGAGCTTTTGTTTGATTCTGACTATATTTTCTTATTGATGTACTTTCCGTGTGTGTGTGTGTGTGTGTGTGTGTTTCGCTTTGTTTGATTGAACTTGTAATGGTTATTGATCGTGTGATGTATTTGATCTTCTTGTGAAATTAAATGGGTTTGGAGTGATTGTTGTTAATTGTTAGTTAGTGATTGAGTGTGTAAGTGGGTTGAGTGAGTGAGTGACTGGTTGACTGGGTGAGTGCATCTTAGTGGGTGAATGATTGCCTGTTTGGCTGACGGGCTCACTACCCCACTGTGAGATAGACTGGGTTAGTGAGAGAGTGTTTGAGTGATTTTGAGAGTGACTGATAGAATTCTTGTTTGTCTGATTGAATTGTTGTTTGTTGAATGATATTGTGATTGGGATAAGTTGAAATAATTGATGCATGATTTTTCGATTTCAGTGGATGTATTGGCCTTGTTGTGGGAGTTTCGGGGACTATTGGCGTTGGAAGATATGTTTAACGTTGGATTCACTTGATGTTCGTTAGTGATTGGTTTTATTTTGGTTGAGGTGAGTGTAAATTGATACTGAAATGTATTTTTGTTGTTGTTTAAGTTTTGTTTTTTTGTGTGTGTAGGAATGATATCGGTGATGATTCTACCCAGCTCTCTGAGAATGATGAGCTTTTGTTTGATTCTGACTATATTTTCTTATTGATGTACTTTCCGTGTGTGTGTGTGTGTGTGTGTTTCGTTTTGTTTGATTGAACTTGTAATGGTTATTGATCGTGTGATGTATTTGATCTTCTTGTGAAATTAAATGGGTTTGGAGTGATTGTTGTTAATTGTTAGTTAGTGATTGAGTGTGTAAGTGGGTTGAGTGAGTGAGTGAGTGACTGGTTGACTGGGTGAGTGCATCTTAGTGGGTGAATGATTGCCTGTTTGGCTGACGGGCTCACTACCCCACTGTGAGATAGACTGGGTTAGTGAGAGAGTGTTTGAGTGATTTTGAGAGTGACTGATAGAATTCTTGTTTGTCTGATTGAATTGTTGTTTGTTGAATGATATTGTGATTGGGATAAGTTGAAATAATTGATGCATGATTTTTCGACTTCAGTGGATGTATTGGCCTTGTTGTGGGAGTTTCGGGGACTATTGGCGTTGGAAGATATGTTTAACGTTGGATTCACTTGATGTTCGTTAGTGATTGGTTTTATTTTGGTTGAGGTGAGTGTAAATTGATACTGAAATGTATTTTTGTTGTTGTTTAAGTTTTGTTTTTTGTGTGTAGGAATGATATCGGTGATGATTCTACCCAGCTCTCTGAGAATGATGAGCTTTTGTTTGATTCTGACTATATTTTCTTATTGATGTACTTTCCGTGTGTGTGTGTGTGTGTGTGTGTGTGTGTGTGTGTTTCGTTTTGTTTGATTGAACTTGTAATGGTTATTGATCGTGTGATGTATTTGATCTTCTTGTGAAATTAAATGGGTTTGGAGTGATTGTTGTTAATTGTTAGTTAGTGATTGAGTGTGTAAGTGGGTTGAGTGAGTGAGTGACTGGTTGACTGGGTGAGTGCATCTTAGTGGGTGAATGATTGCCTGTTTGGCTGACGGGCTCACTACCCCACTGTGAGATAGACTGGGTTAGTGAGAGAGTGTTTGAGTGATTTTGAGAGTGGCTGATAGAATTCTTGTTTGTCTGATTGAATTGTTGTTTGTTGAATGATATTGTGATTGGGATAAGTTGAAATAATTGATGCATGATTTTTCGATTTCAGTGGATGTATTGGCCTTGTTGTGAGAGTTTCGGGGACTATTGGCGTTGGAAGATATGTTTAACGTTGGATTCACTTGATGTTCGTTAGTGATTGGTTTTATTTTGGTTGAGGTGAGTGTAAATTGATACTGAAATGTATTTTTGTTGTTGTTTAAGTTTTGTTTTTTTGTGTGTGTAGGAATGATATCGGTGATGATTCTACCCAGCTCTCTGAGAACGATGAGCTTTTGTTTGATTCTGACTATATTTTCTTATTGATGTACTTTCCGTGTGTGTGTGTGTGTGTGTGTGTGTGTGTGTGTGTGTGTTTCGTTTTGTTTGATTGAACTTGTAATGGTTATTGATCGTGTGATGTATTTGATCTTCTTGTGAAATTAAATGGGTTTGGAGTGATTGTTGTTAATTGTTAGTTAGTGATTGAGTGTGTAAGTGGGTTGAGTGAGTGAGTGACTGGTTGACTGGGTGAGTGCATCTTAGTGGGTGAATGATTGCCTGTTTGGCTGACGGGCTCACTACCCCACTGTGAGATAGACTGGGTTAGTGAGAGAGTGTTTGAGTGATTTTGTGAGTGACTGATAGATTTCTTGTGTATCTGATTGAATTGTTGTTTGTTGAATGATATTGTGATTGGGATAAGTTGAAATAATTGGTGCATGATTTTTCGATTTCAGTGGATGTATTGGCCTTGTTGTGGGAGTTTCGGGGACTATTGGCGTTTGAAGATATGTTTAACGTTGGATTCACTTGATGTTCGTTAGTGATTGGTTTTATTTTGGTTGAGGTGAGTGTAAATTGATACTGAAATGTATTTTTGTTGTTGTTCAAGTTTTGTTTTTTGTGTGTGTAGGAATGATATCGGTGATGATTCTACCCAGCTCTCTGAGAATGATGAGCTTTTGTTTGATTCTGACTATATTTTCTTATTGATGTACTTTCCGTGTGTGTGTGTGTGTGTGTGTGTGTTTCGCTTTGTTTGATTGAACTTGTAATGGTTATTGATCGTGTGATGTATTTGATCTTCTTGTGAAATTAAATGGGTTTGGAGTGATTGTTGTTAATTGTTAGTTAGTGATTGAGTGTGTAAGTGGGTTGAGTGAGTGAGTGACTGGTTGACTGGGTGAGTGCATCTTAGTGGGTGAATGATTGCCTGTTTGGCTGACGGGCTCACTACCCCACTGTGAGATAGACTGGGTTAGTGAGAGAGTGTTTGAGTGATTTTGAGAGTGACTGATAGAATTCTTGTTTGTCTGATTGAATTGTTGTTTGTTGAATGATATTGTGATTGGGATAAGTTGAAATAATTGATGCATGATTTTTCGATTTCAGTGGATGTATTGGCCTTGTTGTGGGAGTTTCGGGGACTATTGGCGTTGGAAGATATGTTTAACGTTGGATTCACTTGATGTTCGTTAGTGATTGGTTTTATTTTGGTTGAGGTGAGTGTAAATTGATACTGAAATGTATTTTTGTTGTTGTTTAAGTTTTGTTTTTTTGTGTGTGTAGGAATGATATCGGTGATGATTCTACCCAGCTCTCTGAGAATGATGAGCTTTTGTTTGATTCTGACTATATTTTCTTATTGATGTACTTTCCGTGTGTGTGTGTGTGTGTGTGTGTGTGTGTTTCGTTTTGTTTGATTGAACTTGTAATGGTTATTGATCGTGTGATGTATTTGATCTTCTTGTGAAATTAAATGGGTTTGGAGTGATTGTTGTTAATTGTTAGTTAGTGATTGAGTGTGTAAGTGGGTTGAGTGAGTGAGTGACTGGTTGACTGGGTGAGTGCATCTTAGTGGGTGAATGATTGCCTGTTTGGCTGACGGGCTCACTACCCCACTGTGAGATAGACTGGGTTAGTGAGAGAGTGTTTGAGTGATTTTGAGAGTGACTGATAGAATTCTTGTTTGTCTGATTGAATTGTTGTTTGTTGAATGATATTGTGATTGGGATAAGTTGAAATAATTGATGCATGATTTTTCGACTTCAGTGGATGTATTGGCCTTGTTGTGGGAGTTTCGGGGACTATTGGCGTTGGAAGATATGTTTAACGTTGGATTCACTTGATGTTCGTTAGTGATTGGTTTTATTTTGGTTGAGGTGAGTGTAAATTGATACTGAAATGTATTTTTGTTGTTGTCTAAGTTTTGTTTTTTTGTGTGTGTAGGAATGATATCGGTGATGATTCTACCCAGCTCTCTGAGAATGATGAGCTTTTGTTTGATTCTGACTATATTTTCTTATTGATGTACTTTCCGTGTGTGTGTGTGTGTGTGTGTGTGTGTGTGTGTGTGTTTCGTTTTGTTTGATTGAACTTGTAATGGTTATTGATCGTGTGATGTATTTGATCTTCTTGTGAAATTAAATGGGTTTGGAGTGATTGTTGTTAATTGTTAGTTAGTGATTGAGTGTGTAAGTGGGTTGAGTGAGTGAGTGAGTGACTGGTTGACTGGGTGAGTGCATCTTAGTGGGTGAATGATTGCCTGTTTGGCTGACGGGCTCACTACCCCACTGTGAGATAGACTGGGTTAGTGAGAGAGTGTTTGAGTGATTTTGAGAGTGACTGATAGAATTCTTGTTTGTCTGATTGAATTGTTGTTTGTTGAATGATATTGTGATTGGGATAAGTTGAAATAATTGATGCATGATTTTTCGATTTCAGTGGATGTATTGGCCTTGTTGTGGGAGTTTCGGGGACTATTGGCGTTGGAAGATATGTTTAACGTTGGATTCACTTGATGTTCGTTAGTGATTGGTTTTATTTTGGTTGAGGTGAGTGTAAATTGATACTGAAATGTATTTTTGTTGTTGTTCAAGTTTTGTTTTTTTGTGTGTGTAGGAATGATATCGGTGATGATTCTACCCAGCTCTCTGAGAATGATGAGCTTTTGTTTGATTCTGACTATATTTTCTTATTGATGTACTTTCCGTGTGTGTGTGTGTGTGTGTGTGTGTGTGTGTCGTTTTGTTTGATTGAACTTGTAATGGTTATTGATCGTGTGATGTATTTGATCTTCTTGTGAAATTAAATGGGTTTGGAGTGATTGTTGTTAATTGTTAGTTAGTGATTGAGTGTGTAAGTGGGTTGAGTGAGTGAGTGACTGGTTGACTGGGTGAGTGCATCTTAGTGGGTGAATGATTGCCTGTTTGGCTGACGGGCTCACTACCCCACTGTGAGATAGACTGGGTTAGTGAGAGAGTGTTTGAGTGATTTTGAGAGTGACTGATAGAATTCTTGTTTGTCTGATTGAATTGTTGTTTGTTGAATGATATTGTGATTGGGATAAGTTGAAATAATTGATGCATGATTTTTCGACTTCAGTGGATGTATTGGCCTTGTTGTGGGAGTTTCGGGGACTATTGGCGTTGGAAGATATGTTTAACGTTGGATTCACTTGATGTTCGTTAGTGATTGGTTTTATTTTGGTTGAGGTGAGTGTAAATTGATACTGAAATGTATTTTTGTTGTTGTTCAAGTTTTGTTTTTTGTGTGTAGGAATGATATCGGTGATGATTCTACCCAGCTCTCTGAGAATGATGAGCTTTTGTTTGATTCTGACTATATTTTCTTATTGATGTACTTTCCGTGTGTGTGTGTGTGTGTGTGTGTGTGTGTGTGTGTGTGTTTCGTTTTGTTTGATTGAACTTGTAATGGTTATTGATCGTGTGATGTATTTGATCTTCTTGTGAAATTAAATGGGTTTGGAGTGATTGTTGTTAATTGTTAGTTAGTGATTGAGTGTGTAAGTGGGTTGAGTGAGTGAGTGAGTGACTGGTTGACTGGGTGAGTGCATCTTAGTGGGTGAATGATTGCCTGTTTGGCTGACGGGCTCACTACCCCACTGTGAGATAGACTGGGTTAGTGAGAGAGTGTTTGAGTGATTTTGAGAGTGACTGATAGAATTCTTGTTTGTCTGATTGAATTGTTGTTTGTTGAACGATATTGTGATTGGGATAAGTTGAAATAATTGATGCATGATTTTTCGATTTCAGTGGATGTATTGGCCTTGTTGTGGGAGTTTCGGGGACTATTGGCGTTGGAAGATATGTTTAACGTTGGATTCACTTGATGTTCGTTAGTGATTGGTTTTATTTTGGTTGAGGTGAGTGTAAATTGATACTGAAATGTATTTTTGTTGTTGTTCAAGTTTTGTTTTTTGTGTGTAGGAATGATATCGGTGATGATTCTACCCAGCTCTCTGAGAATGATGAGCTTTTGTTTGATTCTGACTATATTTTCTTATTGATGTACTTTCCGTGTGTGTGTGTGTGTGTGTGTGTGTTTCGTTTTGTTTGATTGAACTTGTAATGGTTATTGATCGTGTGATGTATTTGATCTTCTTGTGAAATTAAATGGGTTTGGAGTGATTGTTGTTAATTGTTAGTTAGTGATTGAGTGTGTAAGTGGGTTGAGTGAGTGAGTGACTGGTTGACTGGGTGAGTGCATCTTAGTGGGTGAATGATTGCCTGTTTGGCTGACGGGCTCACTACCCCACTGTGAGATAGACTGGGTTAGTGAGAGAGTGTTTGAGTGATTTTGAGAGTAACTGATAGAATTCTTGTTTGTCTGATTGAATTGTTGTTTGTTGAATGATATTGTGATTGGGATAAGTTGAAATAATTGATGCATGATTTTTCGATTTCAGTGGATGTATTGGCCTTGTTGTGGGAGTTTCGGGGACTATTGGCGTTGGAAGATATGTTTAACGTTGGATTCACTTGATGTTCGTTAGTGATTGGTTTTATTTTGGTTGATGTGAGTGTAAATTGATACTGAAATGTATTTTTGTTGTTGTTCAAGTTTTGTTTTTTTGTGTGTAGGAATGATATCGGTGATGATTCTACCCAGCTCTCTGAGAATGATGAGCTTTTGTTTGATTCTGACTATATTTTCTTATTGATGTACTTTCCGTGTGTGTGTGTGTGTTTCGTTTTGTTTGATTAAACTTGTAATGGTTATTGATCGTGTGATGTATTTGATCTTCTTGTGAAATTAAATGGGTTTGGAGTGATTGTTGTTAATTGTTAGTTAGTGATTGAGTGTGTAAGTGGGTTGAGTGAGTGAGTGACTGGTTGACTGGGTGAGTGCATCTTAGTGGGTGAATGATTGCCTGTTTGGCTGACGGGCTCACTACCCCACTGTGAGATAGACTGGGTTAGTGAGAGAGTGTTTGAGTGATTTTGAGAGTGACTGATAGAATTCTTGTTTATCTGATTAAATTGTTGTTTGTTGAATGATATTGTGATTGGGATAAGTTGAAATAATTGATGCATGATTTTTCGATTTCAGTGGATGTATTGGCCTTGTTGTGGGAGTTTCGGGGACTATTGGCGTTGGAAGATATGTTTAACGTTGGATTCACTTGATGTTCGTTAGTGATTGGTTTTATTTTGGTTGAGGTGAGTGTAAATTGATACTGAAATGTATTTTTGTTGTTGTTCAAGTTTTGTTTTTTGTGTGTAGGAATGATATCGGTGATGATTCTACCCAGCTCTCTGAGAATGATGAGCTTTTGTTTGATTCTGACTATATTTTCTTATTGATGTACTTTCCGTGTGTGTGTGTGTGTGTGTGTTTCGTTTTGTTTGATTGAACTTGTAATGGTTATTGATCGTGTGATGTATTTGATCTTCTTGTGAAATTAAATGGGTTTGGAGTGATTGTTGTTAATTGTTAGTTAGTGATTGAGTGTGTAAGTGGGTTGAGTGAGTGAGTGAGTGACTGGTTGACTGGGTGAGTGCATCTTAGTGGGTGAATGATTGCCTGTTTGGCTGACGGGCTCACTACCCCACTGTGAGATAGACTGGGTTAGTGAGAGAGTGTTTGAGTGATTTTGAGAGTGACTGATAGAATTCTTGTTTGTCTGATTGAATTGTTGTTTGTTGAACGATATTGTGATTGGGATAAGTTGAAATAATTGATGCATGATTTTTCGATTTCAGTGGATGTATTGGCCTTGTTGTGGGAGTTTCGGGGACTATTGGCGTTGGAAGATATGTTTAACGTTGGATTCACTTGATGTTCGTTAGTGATTGGTTTTATTTTGGTTGAGGTGAGTGTAAATTGATACTGAAATGTATTTTTGTTGTTGTTTAAGTTTTGTTTTTTTGTGTGTGTAGGAATGATATCGGTGATGATTCTACCCAGCTCTCTGAGAATGATGAGCTTTTGTTTGATTCTGACTATATTTTCTTATTGATGTACTTTCCGTGTGTGTGTGTGTGTGTGTGTGTTTCGTTTTGTTTGATTGAACTTGTAATGGTTATTGATCGTGTGATGTATTTGATCTTCTTGTGAAATTAAATGGGTTTGGAGTGATTGTTGTTAATTGTTAGTTAGTGATTGAGTGTGTAAGTGGGTTGAGTGAGTGAGTGACTGGTTGACTGGGTGAGTGCATCTTAGTGGGTGAATGATTGCCTGTTTGGCTGACGGGCTCACTACCCCACTGTGAGATAGACTGGGTTAGTGAGAGAGTGTTTGAGTGATTTTGAGAGTGACTGATAGAATTCTTGTTTGTCTGATTGAATTGTTGTTTGTTGAATGATATTGTGATTGGGATAAGTTGAAATAATTGATGCATGATTTTTCGATTTCAGTGGATGTATTGGCCTTGTTGTGGGAGTTTCGGGGACTATTGGCGTTGGAAGATATGTTTAACGTTGGATTCACTTGATGTTCGTTAGTGATTGGTTTTATTTTGGTTGATGTGAGTGTAAATTGATACTGAAATGTATTTTTGTTGTTGTTCAAGTTTTGTTTTTTTGTGTGTAGGAATGATATCGGTGATGATTCTACCCAGCTCTCTGAGAATGATGAGCTTTTGTTTGATTCTGACTATATTTTCTTATTGATGTACTTTCCGTGTGTGTGTGTGTTTCGTTTTGTTTGATTAAACTTGTAATGGTTATTGATCGTGTGATGTATTTGATCTTCTTGTGAAATTAAATGGGTTTGGAGTGATTGTTGTTAATTGTTAGTTAGTGATTGAGTGTGTAAGTGGGTTGAGTGAGTGAGTGAGTGACTGGTTGACTGGGTGAGTGCATCTTAGTGGGTGAATGATTGCCTGTTTGGCTGACGGGCTCACTACCCCACTGTGAGATAGACTGGGTTAGTGAGAGAGTGTTTGAGTGATTTTGAGAGTGACTGATAGAATTCTTGTTTATCTGATTAAATTGTTGTTTGTTGAATGATATTGTGATTGGGATAAGTTGAAATAATTGATGCATGATTTTTCGATTTCAGTGGATGTATTGGCCTTGTTGTGGGAGTTTCGGGGACTATTGGCGTTGGAAGATATGTTTAACGTTGGATTCACTTGATGTTCGTTAGTGATTGGTTTTATTTTGGTTGAGGTGAGTGTAAATTGATACTGAAATGTATTTTTGTTGTTGTTCAAGTTTTGTTTTTTGTGTGTAGGAATGATATCGGTGATGATTCTACCCAGCTCTCTGAGAATGATGAGCTTTTGTTTGATTCTGACTATATTTTCTTATTGATGTACTTTCCGTGTGTGTGTGTGTGTGTGTGTTTCGTTTTGTTTGATTGAACTTGTAATGGTTATTGATCGTGTGATGTATTTGATCTTCTTGTGAAATTAAATGGGTTTGGAGTGATTGTTGTTAATTGTTAGTTAGTGATTGAGTGTGTAAGTGGGTTGAGTGAGTGAGTGACTGGTTGACTGGGTGAGTGCATCTTAGTGGGTGAATGATTGCCTGTTTGGCTGACGGGCTCACTACCCCACTGTGAGATAGACTGGGTTAGTGAGAGAGTGTTTGAGTGATTTTGAGAGTGACTGATAGAATTCTTGTTTGTCTGATTGAATTGTTGTTTGTTGAATGATATTGTGATTGGGATAAGTTGAAATAATTGATGCATGATTTTATCGATTTCAGTGGATGTATTGGCCTTGTTGTGGGAGTTTCGGGGACTATTGGCGTTGGAAGATATGTTTAACGTTGGATTCACTTGATGTTCGTTAGTGATTGGTTTTATTTTGGTTGAGGTGAGTGTAAATTGATACTGAAATGTATTTTTGTTGTTGTTTAAGTTTTGTTTTTTTGTGTGTGTAGGAATGATATCGGTGATGATTCTACCCAGCTCTCTGAGAACGATGAGCTTTTGTTTGATTCTGACTATATTTTCTTATTGATGTACTTTCCGTGTGTGTGTGTGTGTGTGTGTGTGTGTGTGTGTGTGTGTGTGTGTTTCGTTTTGTTTGATTGAACTTGTAATGGTTATTGATCGTGTGATGTATTTGATCTTCTTGTGAAATTAAATGGGTTTGGAGTGATTGTTGTTAATTGTTAGTTAGTGATTGAGTGTGTAAGTGGGTTGAGTGAGTGAGTGACTGGTTGACTGGGTGAGTGCATCTTAGTGGGTGAATGATTGCCTGTTTGGCTGACGGGCTCACTACCCCACTGTGAGATAGACTGGGTTAGTGAGAGAGTGTTTGAGTGATTTTGAGAGTGACTGATAGAATTCTTGTTTGTCTGATTGAATTGTTGTTTGTTGAATGATATTGTGATTGGGATAAGTTGAAATAATTGATGCATGATTTTTCGATTTCAGTGGATGTATTGGCCTTGTTGTGGGAGTTTCGGGGACTATTGGCGTTGGAAGATATGTTTAACGTTGGATTCACTTGATGTTCGTTAGTGATTGGTTTTATTTTGGTTGAGGTGAGTGTAAATTGATACTGAAATGTATTTTTGTTGTTGTTCAAGTTTTGTTTTTTTGTGTGTGTAGGAATGATATCGGTGATGATTCTACCCAGCTCTCTGAGAATGATGAGCTTTTGTTTGATTCTGACTATATTTTCTTATTGATGTACTTTCCGTGTGTGTGTGTGTGTGTGTGTGTGTGTGTCGTTTTGTTTGATTGAACTTGTAATGGTTATTGATCGTGTGATGTATTTGATCTTCTTGTGAAATTAAATGGGTTTGGAGTGATTGTTGTTAATTGTTAGTTAGTGATTGAGTGTGTAAGTGGGTTGAGTGAGTGAGTGACTGGTTGACTGGGTGAGTGCATCTTAGTGGGTGAATGATTGCCTGTTTGGCTGACGGGCTCACTACCCCACTGTGAGATAGACTGGGTTAGTGAGAGAGTGTTTGAGTGATTTTGAGAGTGACTGATAGAATTCTTGTTTGTCTGATTGAATTGTTGTTTGTTGAATGATATTGTGATTGGGATAAGTTGAAATAATTGATGCATGATTTTTCGACTTCAGTGGATGTATTGGCCTTGTTGTGGGAGTTTCGGGGACTATTGGCGTTGGAAGATATGTTTAACGTTGGATTCACTTGATGTTCGTTAGTGATTGGTTTTATTTTGGTTGAGGTGAGTGTAAATTGATACTGAAATGTATTTTTGTTGTTGTTCAAGTTTTGTTTTTTGTGTGTAGGAATGATATCGGTGATGATTCTACCCAGCTCTCTGAGAATGATGAGCTTTTGTTTGATTCTGACTATATTTTCTTATTGATGTACTTTCCGTGTGTGTGTGTGTGTGTGTGTGTGTGTGTGTTTCGTTTTGTTTGATTGAACTTGTAATGGTTATTGATCGTGTGATGTATTTGATCTTCTTGTGAAATTAAATGGGTTTGGAGTGATTGTTGTTAATTGTTAGTTAGTGATTGAGTGTGTAAGTGGGTTGAGTGAGTGAGTGACTGGTTGACTGGGTGAGTGCATCTTAGTGGGTGAATGATTGCCTGTTTGGCTGACGGGCTCACTACCCCACTGTGAGATAGACTGGGTTAGTGAGAGAGTGTTTGAGTGATTTTGAGAGTGACTGATAGAATTCTTGTTTGTCTGATTGAATTGTTGTTTGTTGAATGATATTGTGATTGGGATAAGTTGAAATAATTGATGCATGATTTTTCGACTTCAGTGGATGTATTGGCCTTGTTGTGGGAGTTTCGGGGACTATTGGCGTTGGAAGATATGTTTAACGTTGGATTCACTTGATGTTCGTTAGTGATTGGTTTTATTTTGGTTGAGGTGAGTGTAAATTGATACTGAAATGTATTTTTGTTGTTGTTCAAGTTTTGTTTTTTGTGTGTAGGAATGATATCGGTGATGATTCTACCCAGCTCTCTGAGAATGATGAGCTTTTGTTTGATTCTGACTATATTTTCTTATTGATGTACTTTCCGTGTGTGTGTGTGTGTGTGTGTGTGTGTGTGTGTGTGTGTTTCGTTTTGTTTGATTGAACTTGTAATGGTTATTGATCGTGTGATGTATTTGATCTTCTTGTGAAATTAAATGGGTTTGGAGTGATTGTTGTTAATTGTTAGTTAGTGATTGAGTGTGTAAGTGGGTTGAGTGAGTGAGTGACTGGTTGACTGGGTGAGTGCATCTTAGTGGGTGAATGATTGCCTGTTTGGCTGACGGGCTCACTACCCCACTGTGAGATAGACTGGGTTAGTGAGAGAGTGTTTGAGTGATTTTGAGAGTGACTGATAGAATTCTTGTTTGTCTGATTGAATTGTTGTTTGTTGAACGATATTGTGATTGGGATAAGTTGAAATAATTGATGCATGATTTTTCGATTTCAGTGGATGTATTGGCCTTGTTGTGGGAGTTTCGGGGACTATTGGCGTTGGAAGATATGTTTAACGTTGGATTCACTTGATGTTCGTTAGTGATTGGTTTTATTTTGGTTGAGGTGAGTGTAAATTGATACTGAAATGTATTTTTGTTGTTGTTTAAGTTTTGTTTTTTTGTGTGTGTAGGAATGATATCGGTGATGATTCTACCCAGCTCTCTGAGAATGATGAGCTTTTGTTTGATTCTGACTATATTTTCTTATTGATGTACTTTCCGTGTGTGTGTGTGTTTCGTTTTGTTTGATTAAACTTGTAATGGTTATTGATCGTGTGATGTATTTGATCTTCTTGTGAAATTAAATGGGTTTGGAGTGATTGTTGTTAATTGTTAGTTAGTGATTGAGTGTGTAAGTGGGTTGAGTGAGTGAGTGACTGGTTGACTGGGTGAGTGCATCTTAGTGGGTGAATGATTGCCTGTTTGGCTGACGGGCTCACTACCCCACTGTGAGATAGACTGGGTTAGTGAGAGAGTGTTTGAGTGATTTTGAGAGTGACTGATAGAATTCTTGTTTATCTGATTAAATTGTTGTTTGTTGAATGATATTGTGATTGGGATAAGTTGAAATAATTGATGCATGATTTTTCGATTTCAGTGGATGTATTGGCCTTGTTGTGGGAGTTTCGGGGACTATTGGCGTTGGAAGATATGTTTAACGTTGGATTCACTTGATGTTCGTTAGTGATTGGTTTTATTTTGGTTGAGGTGAGTGTAAATTGATACTGAAATGTATTTTTGTTGTTGTTCAAGTTTTGTTTTTTTGTGTGTGTAGGAATGATATCGGTGATGATTCTACCCAGCTCTCTGAGAATGATGAGCTTTTGTTTGATTCTGACTATATTTTCTTATTGATGTACTTTCCGTGTGTGTGTGTGTGTGTGTGTGTGTGTGTGTGTGTGTGTCGTTTTGTTTGATTGAACTTGTAATGGTTATTGATCGTGTGATGTATTTGATCTTCTTGTGAAATTAAATGGGTTTGGAGTGATTGTTGTTAATTGTTAGTTAGTGATTGAGTGTGTAAGTGGGTTGAGTGAGTGAGTGAGTGACTGGTTGACTGGGTGAGTGCATCTTAGTGGGTGAATGATTGCCTGTTTGGCTGACGGGCTCACTACCCCACTGTGAGATAGACTGGGTTAGTGAGAGAGTGTTTGAGTGATTTTGAGAGTGACTGATAGAATTCTTGTTTGTCTGATTGAATTGTTGTTTGTTGAATGATATTGTGATTGGGATAAGTTGAAATAATTGATGCATGATTTTTCGATTTCAGTGGATGTATTGGCCTTGTTGTGGGAGTTTCGGGGACTATTGGCGTTGGAAGATATGTTTAACGTTGGATTCACTTGATGTTCGTTAGTGATTGGTTTTATTTTGGTTGAGGTGAGTGTAAATTGATACTGAAATGTATTTTTGTTGTTGTCTAAGTTTTGTTTTTTTGTGTGTGTAGGAATGATATCGGTGATGATTCTACCCAGCTCTCTGAGAATGATGAGCTTTTGTTTGATTCTGACTATATTTTCTTATTGATGTACTTTCCGTGTGTGTGTGTGTGTGTGTGTGTGTGTGTGTGTGTGTGTGTGTGTTTCGTTTTGTTTGATTGAACTTGTAATGGTTATTGATCGTGTGATGTATTTGATCTTCTTGTGAAATTAAATGGGTTTGGAGTGATTGTTGTTAATTGTTAGTTAGTGATTGAGTGTGTAAGTGGGTTGAGTGAGTGAGTGACTGGTTGACTGGGTGAGTGCATCTTAGTGGGTGAATGATTGCCTGTTTGGCTGACGGGCTCACTACCCCACTGTGAGATAGACTGGGTTAGTGAGAGAGTGTTTGAGTGATTTTGAGAGTGACTGATAGAATTCTTGTTTGTCTGATTGAATTGTTGTTTGTTGAATGATATTGTGATTGGGATAAGTTGAAATAATTGATGCATGATTTTTCGATTTCAGTGGATGTATTGGCCTTGTTGTGGGAGTTTCGGGGACTATTGGCGTTGGAAGATATGTTTAACGTTGGATTCACTTGATGTTCGTTAGTGATTGGTTTTATTTTGGTTGAGGTGAGTGTAAATTGATACTGAAATGTATTTTTGTTGTTGTTTAAGTTTTGTTTTTTTGTGTGTGTAGGAATGATATCGGTGATGATTCTACCCAGCTCTCTGAGAACGATGAGCTTTTGTTTGATTCTGACTATATTTTCTTATTGATATACTTTCCGTGTGTGTGTGTGTGTGTGTGTGTGTGTGTGTGTTTCGTTTTGTTTGATTGAACTTGTAATGGTTATTGATCGTGTGATGTATTTGATCTTCTTGTGAAATTAAATGGGTTTGGAGTGATTGTTGTTAATTGTTAGTTAGTGATTGAGTGTGTAAGTGGGTTGAGTGAGTGAGTGACTGGTTGACTGGGTGAGTGCATCTTAGTGGGTGAATGATTGCCTGTTTGGCTGACGGGCTCACTACCCCACTGTGAGATAGACTGGGTTAGTGAGAGAGTGTTTGAGTGATTTTGAGAGTGACTGATAGAATTCTTGTTTGTCTGATTGAATTGTTGTTTGTTGAATGATATTGTGATTGGGATAAGTTGAAATAATTGATGCATGATTTTTCGATTTCAGTGGATGTATTGGCCTTGTTGTGGGAGTTTCGGGGACTATTGGCGTTGGAAGATATGTTTAACGTTGGATTCACTTGATGTTCGTTAGTGATTGGTTTTATTTTGGTTGAGGTGAGTGTAAATTGATACTGAAATGTATTTTTGTTGTTGTTCAAGTTTTGTTTTTTTGTGTGTGTAGGAATGATATCGGTGATGATTCTACCCAGCTCTCTGAGAATGATGAGCTTTTGTTTGATTCTGACTATATTTTCTTATTGATGTACTTTCCGTGTGTGTGTGTGTGTGTGTGTGTGTGTGTGTCGTTTTGTTTGATTGAACTTGTAATGGTTATTGATCGTGTGATGTATTTGATCTTCTTGTGAAATTAAATGGGTTTGGAGTGATTGTTGTTAATTGTTAGTTAGTGATTGAGTGTGTAAGTGGGTTGAGTGAGTGAGTGAGTGACTGGTTGACTGGGTGAGTGCATCTTAGTGGGTGAATGATTGCCTGTTTGGCTGACGGGCTCACTACCCCACTGTGAGATAGACTGGGTTAGTGAGAGAGTGTTTGAGTGATTTTGAGAGTGACTGATAGAATTCTTGTTTGTCTGATTGAATTGTTGTTTGTTGAATGATATTGTGATTGGGATAAGTTGAAATAATTGATGCATGATTTTTCGACTTCAGTGGATGTATTGGCCTTGTTGTGGGAGTTTCGGGGACTATTGGCGTTGGAAGATATGTTTAACGTTGGATTCACTTGATGTTCGTTAGTGATTGGTTTTATTTTGGTTGAGGTGAGTGTAAATTGATACTGAAATGTATTTTTGTTGTTGTTCAAGTTTTGTTTTTTGTGTGTAGGAATGATATCGGTGATGATTCTACCCAGCTCTCTGAGAATGATGAGCTTTTGTTTGATTCTGACTATATTTTCTTATTGATGTACTTTCCGTGTGTGTGTGTGTGTGTGTGTGTGTGTGTGTGTGTTTCGTTTTGTTTGATTGAACTTGTAATGGTTATTGATCGTGTGATGTATTTGATCTTCTTGTGAAATTAAATGGGTTTGGAGTGATTGTTGTTAATTGTTAGTTAGTGATTGAGTGTGTAAGTGGGTTGAGTGAGTGAGTGACTGGTTGACTGGGTGAGTGCATCTTAGTGGGTGAATGATTGCCTGTTTGGCTGACGGGCTCACTACCCCACTGTGAGATAGACTGGGTTAGTGAGAGAGTGTTTGAGTGATTTTGAGAGTGACTGATAGAATTCTTGTTTGTCTGATTGAATTGTTGTTTGTTGAACGATATTGTGATTGGGATAAGTTGAAATAATTGATGCATGATTTTTCGATTTCAGTGGATGTATTGGCCTTGTTGTGGGAGTTTCGGGGACTATTGGCGTTGGAAGATATGTTTAACGTTGGATTCACTTGATGTTCGTTAGTGATTGGTTTTATTTTGGTTGAGGTGAGTGTAAATTGATACTGAAATGTATTTTTGTTGTTGTTTAAGTTTTGTTTTTTTGTGTGTGTAGGAATGATATCGGTGATGATTCTACCCAGCTCTCTGAGAATGATGAGCTTTTGTTTGATTCTGACTATATTTTCTTATTGATGTACTTTCCGTGTGTGTGTGTGTGTGTGTTTCGTTTTGTTTGATTGAACTTGTAATGGTTATTGATCGTGTGATGTATTTGATCTTCTTGTGAAATTAAATGGGTTTGGAGTGATTGTTGTTAATTGTTAGTTAGTGATTGAGTGTGTAAGTGGGTTGAGTGAGTGAGTGACTGGTTGACTGGGTGAGTGCATCTTAGTGGGTGAATGATTGCCTGTTTGGCTGACGGGCTCACTACCCCACTGTGAGATAGACTGGGTTAGTGAGAGAGTGTTTGAGTGATTTTGAGAGTGACTGATAGAATTCTTGTTTGTCTGATTGAATTGTTGTTTGTTGAATGATATTGTGATTGGGATAAGTTGAAATAATTGATGCATGATTTTTCGACTTCAGTGGATGTATTGGCCTTGTTGTGGGAGTTTCGGGGACTATTGGCGTTGGAAGATATGTTTAACGTTGGATTCACTTGATGTTCGTTAGTGATTGGTTTTATTTTGGTTGAGGTGAGTGTAAATTGATACTGAAATGTATTTTTGTTGTTGTTTAAGTTTTGTTTTTTGTGTGTGTGTAGGAATGATATCGGTGATGATTCTACCCAGCTCTCTGAGAATGATGAGCTTTTGTTTGATTCTGACTATATTTTCTTATTGATGTACTTTCCGTGTGTGTGTGTGTGTGAGTGTGTGTGTGTGTGTGTGTTTCGTTTTGTTTGATTGAACTTGTGATGGTTATTGATCGTGTGATGTATTTGATCTTCTTGTGAAATTAAAAGGGTTTGGAGTGGTTGTTGGTAATTGTTAGTTAGTGATTGAGTGTGTAAGTGGGTTGAGTGAGTGAGTGACTGGTTGACTGGGTGAGTGCATCTTAGTGGGTGAATGATTGCCTGTTTGGCTGACGGGCTCACTACCCCACTGTGAGATAGACTGGGTTAGTGAGAGAGTGTTTGAGTGATTTTGAGAGTGACTGATAGAATTCTTGTTTGTCTGATTGAATTGTTGTTTGTTGAATGATATTGTGATTGGGATAAGTTGAAATAATTGATGCATGATTTTTCGACTTCAGTGGATGTATTGGCCTTGTTGTGGGAGTTTCGGGGACTATTGGCGTTGGAAGATATGTTTAACGTTGGATTCACTTGATGTTCGTTAGTGATTGGTTTTATTTTGGTTGAGGTGAGTGTAAATTGATACTGAAATGTATTTTTGTTGTTGTTCAAGTTTTGTTTTTTTGTGTGTAGGAATGATATCGGTGATGATTCTACCCAGCTCTCTGAGAATGATGAGCTTTTGTTTGATTCTGACTATATTTTCTTATTGATGTACTTTCCGTGTGTGTGTGTGTGTGTGTGTTTCGTTTTGTTTGATTGAACTTGTAATGGTTATTGATCGTGTGATGTATTTGATCTTCTTGTGAAATTAAATGGGTTTGGAGTGATTGTTGTTAATTGTTAGTTAGTGATTGAGTTTGTAAGTGGGTTGAGTGAGTGAGTGACTGGTTGACTGGGTGAGTGCATCTTAGTGGGTGAATGATTGCCTGTTTGGCTGACGGGCTCACTACCCCACTGTGAGATAGACTGGGTTAGTGAGAGAGTGTTTGAGTGATTTTGAGAGTGACTGATAGAATTCTTGTTTGTCTGATTGAATTGTTGTTTGTTGAATGATATTGTGATTGGGATAAGTTGAAATAATTGATGCATGATTTTTCGATTTCAGTGGATGTATTGGCCTTGTTGTGTGAGTTTCGGGGACTATTGGCGTTGGAAGATATGTTTAACGTTGGATTCACTTGATGTTCGTTAGTGATTGGTTTTATTTTGGTTGAGGTGAGTGTAAATTGATACTGAAATGTATTTTTGTTGTTGTTTAAGTTTTGTTTTTTGTGTGTGTAGGAATGATATCGGTGATGATTCTACCCAGCTCTCTGAGAATGATGAGCTTTTGTTTGATTCTGACTATATTTTCTTATTGATGTACTTTCCGTGTGTGTGTGTGTGAGTGTGTGTGTGTGTGTGTGTGTGTGTTTCGTTTTGTTTGATTGAACTTGTGATGGTTATTGATCGTGTGATGTATTTGATCTT
Source organism: Fasciola hepatica (assembly GCA_948099385.1). Classification (NCBI taxonomy): domain Eukaryota; kingdom Metazoa; phylum Platyhelminthes; class Trematoda; order Plagiorchiida; family Fasciolidae; genus Fasciola; species Fasciola hepatica. The sequence continues at coordinate 4,545,292 of CANUEZ040000019.1, read as the reverse complement.
CTTGTGAAATTAAAAGGGTTTGGAGTGGTTGTTGTTAATTGTTAGTTAGTGATTGAGTGTGTAAGTGGGTTGAGTGAGTGAGTGACTGGTTGACTGGGTGAGTGCATCTTAGTGGGTGAATGATTGCCTGTTTGGCTGACGGGCTCACTACCCCACTGTGAGATAGACTGGGTTAGTGAGAGAGTGTTTGAGTGATTTTGAGAGTGACTGATAGAATTCTTGTTTGTCTGATTGAATTGTTGTTTGTTGAATGATATTGTGATTGGGATAAGTTGAAATAATTGATGCATGATTTTTCGACTTCAGTGGATGTATTGGCCTTGTTGTGGGAGTTTCGGGGACTATTGGCGTTGGAAGATATGTTTAACGTTGGATTCACTTGATGTTCGTTAGTGATTGGTTTTATTTTGGTTGAGGTGAGTGTAAATTGATACTGAAATGTATTTTTGTTGTTGTTCAAGTTTTGTTTTTTTGTGTGTGTAGGAATGATATCGGTGATGATTCTACCCAGCTCTCTGAGAATGATGAGCTTTTGTTTGATTCTGACTATATTTTCTTATTGATGTACTTTCCGTGTGTGTGTGTGTGTGTGTGTGTGTGTGTGTGTGTGTTTCGTTTTGTTTGATTGAACTTGTAATGGTTATTGATCGTGTGATGTATTTGATCTTCTTGTGAAATTAAATGGGTTTGGAGTGATTGTTGTTAATTGTTAGTTAGTGATTGAGTGTGTAAGTGGGTTGAGTGAGTGAGTGACTGGTTGACTGGGTGAGTGCATCTTAGTGGGTGAATGATTGCCTGTTTGGCTGACGGGCTCACTACCCCACTGTGAGATAGACTGGGTTAGTGAGAGAGTGTTTGAGTGATTTTGAGAGTGACTGATAGAATTCTTGTTTGTCTGATTGAATTGTTGTTTGTTGAATGATATTGTGATTGGGATAAGTTGAAATAATTGATGCATGATTTTTCGATTTCAGTGGATGTATTGGCCTTGTTGTGGGAGTTTCGGGGACTATTGGCGTTGGAAGATATGTTTAACGTTGGATTCACTTGATGTTCGTTGGTGATTGGTTTTATTTTGGTTGAGGTGAGTGTAAATTGATACTGAAATGTATTTTTGTTGTTGTTCAAGTTTTGTTTTTTTGTGTGTAGGAATGATATCGGTGATGATTCTACCCAGCTCTCTGAGAATGATGAGCTTTTGTTTGATTCTGACTATATTTTCTTATTGATGTACTTTCCGTGTGTGTGTGTGTGTGTGTGTGAGTGTGTGTGTGTGTGTGTTTCGTTTTGTTTGATTGAACTTGTGATGGTTATTGATCGTGTGATGTATTTGATCTTCTTGTGAAATTAAAAGGGTTTGGAGTGGTTGTTGTTAATTGTTAGTTAGTGATTGAGTGTGTAAGTGGGTTGAGTGAGTGAGTGACTGGTTGACTGGGTGAGTGCATCTTAGTGGGTGAATGATTGCCTGTTTGGCTGACGGGCTCACTACCCCACTGTGAGATAGACTGGGTTAGTGAGAGAGTGTTTGAGTGATTTTGAGAGTGACTGATAGAATTCTTGTTTGTCTGATTGAATTGTTGTTTGTTGAATGATATTGTGATTGGGATAAGTTGAAATAATTGATGCATGATTTTTCGATTTCAGTGGATGTATTGGCCTTGTTGTGGGAGTTTCGGGGACTATTGGCGTTGGAAGATATGTTTAACGTTGGATTCACTTGATGTTCGTTAGTGATTGGTTTTATTTTGGTTGAGGTGAGTGTAAATTGATACTGAAATGTATTTTTGTTGTTGTTTAAGTTTTGTTTTTTTGTGTGTGTAGGAATGATATCGGTGATGATTCTACCCAGCTCTCTGAGAATGATGAGCTTTTGTTTGATTCTGACTATATTTTCTTATTGATGTACTTTCCGTGTGTGTGTGTGTGTGTGTGTGTGTGTGTGTGTTTCGTTTTGTTTGATTGAACTTGTAATGGTTATTGATCGTGTGATGTATTTGATCTTCTTGTGAAATTAAATGGGTTTGGAGTGATTGTTGTTAATTGTTAGTTAGTGATTGAGTGTGTAAGTGGGTTGAGTGAGTGAGTGACTGGTTGACTGGGTGAGTGCATCTTAGTGGGTGAATGATTGCCTGTTTGGCTGACGGGCTCACTACCCCACTGTGAGATAGACTGGGTTAGTGAGAGAGTGTTTGAGTGATTTTGAGAGTGACTGATAGAATTCTTGTTTGTCTGATTGAATTGTTGTTTGTTGAATGATATTGTGATTGGGATAAGTTGAAATAATTGATGCATGATTTTTCGATTTCAGTGGATGTATTGGCCTTGTTGTGGGAGTTTCGGGGACTATTGGCGTTGGAAGATATGTTTAACGTTGGATTCACTTGATGTTCGTTAGTGATTGGTTTTATTTTGGTTGAGGTGAGTGTAAATTGATACTGAAATGTATTTTTGTTGTTGTTTAAGTTTTGCTTTTTTGTGTGTGTAGGAATGATATCGGTGATGATTCTACCCAGCTCTCTGAGAATGATGAGCTTTTGTTTGATTCTGACTATATTTTCTTATTGATGTACTTTCCGTGTGTGTGTGTGTGTGTGTGTGTGTGTGTGTGTGTGTGTGTGTTTCGTTTTGTTTGATTGAACTTGTAATGGTTATTGATCGTGTGATGTATTTGATCTTCTTGTGAAATTAAATGGGTTTGGAGTGATTGTTGTTAATTGTTAGTTAGTGATTGAGTGTGTAAGTGGGTTGAGTGAGTGAGTGACTGGTTGACTGGGTGAGTGCATCTTAGTGGGTGAATGATTGCCTGTTTGGCTGACGGGCTCACTACCCCACTGTGAGATAGACTGGGTTAGTGAGAGAGTGTTTGAGTGATTTTGAGAGTGACTGATAGAATTCTTGTTTGTCTGATTGAATTGTTGTTTGTTGAATGATATTGTGATTGGGATAAGTTGAAATAATTGATGCATGATTTTTCGACTTCAGTGGATGTATTGGCCTTGTTGTGGGAGTTTCGGGGACTATTGGCGTTGGAAGATATGTTTAACGTTGGATTCACTTGATGTTCGTTAGTGATTGGTTTTATTTTGGTTGAGGTGAGTGTAAATTGATACTGAAATGTATTTTTGTTGTTGTTTAAGTTTTGTTTTTTTGTGTGTGTAGGAATGATATCGGTGATGATTCTACCCAGCTCTCTGAGAATGATGAGCTTTTGTTTGATTCTGACTATATTTTCTTATTGATGTACTTTCCGTGTGTGTGTGTGTGTGTGTGTGTGTGTGTGTGTGTGTTTCGTTTTGTTTGATTGAACTTGTGATGGTTATTGATCGTGTGATGTATTTGATCTTCTTGTGAAATTAAATGGGTTTGGAGTGGTTGTTGTTAATTGTTAGTTAGTGATTGAGTGTGTAAGTGGGTTGAGTGAGTGAGTGACTGGTTGACTGGGTGAGTGCATCTTAGTGGGTGAATGATTGCCTGTTTGGCTGACGGGCTCACTACCCCACTGTGAGATAGACTGGGTTAGTGAGAGAGTGTTTGAGTGATTTTGAGAGTGACTGATAGAATTCTTGTTTATCTGATTGAATTGTTGTTTGTTGAATGATATTGTGATTGGGATAAGTTGAAATAATTGATGCATGATTTTTCGATTTCAGTGGATGTATTGGCCTTGTTGTGGGAGTTTCGGGGACTATTGGCGTTGGAAGATATGTTTAACGTTGGATTCACTTGATGTTCGTTAGTGATTGGTTTTATTTTGGTTGAGGTGAGTGTAAAGTGATACTGAAATGTATTTTTGTTGTTGTTCAAGTTTTGTTTTTTGTGTGTAGGAATGATATCGGTGATGATTCTACCCAGCTCTCTGAGAATGATGAGCTTTTGTTTGATTCTGACTATATTTTCTTATTGATGTACTTTCCGTGTGTGTGTGTGTGTGAGTGTGTGTGTGTGTGTTTCGTTTTGTTTGATTGAACTTGTAATGGTTATTGATCGTGTGATGTATTTGATCTTCTTGTGAAATTAAATGGGTTTGGAGTGATTGTTGTTAATTGTTAGTTAGTGATTGAGTGTGTAAGTGGGTTGAGTGAGTGAGTGACTGGTTGACTGGGTGAGTGCATCTTAGTGGGTGAATGATTGCCTGTTTGGCTGACGGGCTCACTACCCCACTGTGAGATAGACTGGGTTAGTGAGAGAGTGTTTGAGTGATTTTGAGAGTGACTGATAGAATTCTTGTTTGTCTGATTGAATTGTTGTTTGTTGAATGATATTGTGATTGGGATAAGTTGAAATAATTGATGCATGATTTTTCGATTTCAGTGGATGTATTGGCCTTGTTGTGGGAGTTTCGGGGACTATTGGCGTTGGAAGATATGTTTAACGTTGGATTCACTTGATGTTCGTTAGTGATTGGTTTTATTTTGGTTGAGGTGAGTGTAAATTGATACTGAAATGTATTTTTGTTGTTGTTCAAGTTTTGTTTTTTTGTGTGTGTAGGAATGATATCGGTGATGATTCTACCCAGCTCTCTGAGAATGATGAGCTTTTGTTTGATTCTGACTATATTTTCTTATTGATGTACTTTCCGTGTGTGTGTGTGTGTGTGTTTCGTTTTGTTTGATTGAACTTGTAATGGTTATTGATCGTGTGATGTATTTGATCTTCTTGTGAAATTAAATGGGTTTGGAGTGATTGTTGTTAATTGTTAGTTAGTGATTGAGTGTGTAAGTGGGTTGAGTGAGTGAGTGACTGGTTGACTGGGTGAGTGCATCTTAGTGGGTGAATGATTGCCTGTTTGGCTGACGGGCTCACTACCCCACTGTGAGATAGACTGGGTTAGTGAGAGAGTGTTTGAGTGATTTTGAGAGTGACTGATAAAATTCTTGTTTGTCTGATTGAATTGTTGTTTGTTGAATGATATTGTGATTGGGATAAGTTGAAATAATTGGTGCATGATTTTTCGACTTCAGTGGATGTATTGGCCTTGTTGTGTGAGTTTCGGGGACTATTGGCGTTGGAAGATATGTTTAACGTTGGATTCACTTGATGTTCGTTAGTGATTGGTTTTATTTTGGTTGAGGTGAGTGTAAATTGATACTGAAATGTATTTTTGTTGTTGTTTAAGTTTTGTTTTTTTGTGTGTGTAGGAATGATATCGGTGATGATTCTACCCAGCTCTCTGAGAATGATGAGCTTTTGTTTGATTCTGACTATATTTTCTTATTGATGTACTTTCCGTGTGTGTGTGTGTGTGTGTGTGTTTCGTTTTGTTTGATTGAACTTGTAATGGTTATTGATCGTGTGATGTATTTGATCTTCTTGTGAAATTAAATGGGTTTGGAGTGATTGTTGTTAATTGTTAGTTAGTGATTGAGTGTGTAAGTGGGTTGAGTGAGTGAGTGACTGGTTGACTGGGTGAGTGCATCTTAGTGGGTGAATGATTGCCTGTTTGGCTGACGGGCTCACTACCCCACTGTGAGATAGACTGGGTTAGTGAGAGAGTGTTTGAGTGATTTTGAGAGTGACTGATAGAATTCTTGTTTGTCTGATTGAATTGTTGTTTGTTGAATGATATTGTGATTGGGATAAGTTGAAATAATTGATGCATGATTTTTCGATTTCAGTGGATGTATTGGCCTTGTTGTGGGAGTTTCGGGGACTATTGGCGTTGGAAGATATGTTTAACGTTGGATTCACTTGATGTTCGTTAGTGATTGGTTTTATTTTGGTTGAGGTGAGTGTAAATTGATACTGAAATGTATTTTTGTTGTTGTTTAAGTTTTGTTTTTTTGTGTGTGTAGGAATGATATCGGTGATGATTCTACCCAGCTCTCTGAGAATGATGAGCTTTTGTTTGATTCTGACTATATTTTCTTATTGATGTACTTTCCGTGTGTGTGTGTGTGTGTGTGTGTGTGTGTGTGTGTGTTTCGTTTTGTTTGATTGAACTTGTAATGGTTATTGATCGTGTGATGTATTTGATCTTCTTGTGAAATTAAATGGGTTTGGAGTGATTGTTGTTAATTGTTAGTTAGTGATTGAGTGTGTAAGTGGGTTGAGTGAGTGAGTGACTGGTTGACTGGGTGAGTGCATCTTAGTGGGTGAATGATTGCCTGTTTGGCTGACGGGCTCACTACCCCACTGTGAGATAGACTGGGTTAGTGAGAGAGTGTTTGAGTGATTTTGAGAGTGACTGATAGAATTCTTGTTTGTCTGATTGAATTATTGTTTGTTGAATGATATTGTGATTGGGATAAGTTGAAATAATTGATGCATGATTTTTCGATTTCAGTGGATGTATTGGCCTTGTTGTGGGAGTTTCGGGGACTATTGGCGTTGGAAGATATGTTTAACGTTGGATTCACTTGATGTTCGTTAGTGATTGGTTTTATTTTGGTTGAGGTGAGTGTAAATTGATACTGAAATGTATTTTTGTTGTTGTTCAAGTTTTGTTTTTTTGTGTGTAGGAATGATATCGGTGATGATTCTACCCAGCTCTCTGAGAATGATGAGCTTTTGTTTGATTCTGACTATATTTTCTTATTGATGTACTTTCCGTGTGTGTGTGTGTGTGAGTGTGTGTGTGTGTTTCGTTTTGTTTGATTGAACTTGTAATGGTTATTGATCGTGTGATGTATTTGATCTTCTTGTGAAATTAAATGGGTTTGGAGTGATTGTTGTTAATTGTTAGTTAGTGATTGAGTGTGTAAGTGGGTTGAGTGAGTGAGTGACTGGTTGACTGGGTGAGTGCATCTTAGTGGGTGAATGATTGCCTGTTTGGCTGACGGGCTCACTACCCCACTGTGAGATAGACTGGGTTAGTGAGAGAGTGTTTGAGTGATTTTGAGAGTGACTGATAGAATTCTTGTTTGTCTGATTGAATTGTTGTTTGTTGAATGATATTGTGATTGGGATAAGTTGAAATAATTGGTGCATGATTTTTCGACTTCAGTGGATGTATTGGCCTTGTTGTGTGAGTTTCGGGGACTATTGGCGTTGGAAGATATGTTTAACGTTGGATTCACTTGATGTTCGTTAGTGATTGGTTTTATTTTGGTTGAGGTGAGTGTAAATTGATACTGAAATGTATTTTTGTTGTTGTTTAAGTTTTGTTTTTTTGTGTGTGTAGGAATGATATCGGTGATGATTCTACCCAGCTCTCTGAGAATGATGAGCTTTTGTTTGATTCTGACTATATTTTCTTATTGATGTACTTTCCGTGTGTGTGTGTGTGTGTGTGTGTTTCGTTTTGTTTGATTGAACTTGTAATGGTTATTGATCGTGTGATGTATTTGATCTTCTTGTGAAATTAAATGGGTTTGGAGTGATTGTTGTTAATTGTTAGTTAGTGATTGAGTGTGTAAGTGGGTTGAGTGAGTGAGTGACTGGTTGACTGGGTGAGTGCATCTTAGTGGGTGAATGATTGCCTGTTTGGCTGACGGGCTCACTACCCCACTGTGAGATAGACTGGGTTAGTGAGAGAGTGTTTGAGTGATTTTGAGAGTGACTGATAGAATTCTTGTTTGTCTGATTGAATTGTTGTTTGTTGAATGATATTGTGATTGGGATAAGTTGAAATAATTGATGCATGATTTTTCGATTTCAGTGGATGTATTGGCCTTGTTGTGGGAGTTTCGGGGACTATTGGCGTTGGAAGATATGTTTAACGTTGGATTCACTTGATGTTCGTTAGTGATTGGTTTTATTTTGGTTGAGGTGAGTGTAAATTGATACTGAAATGTATTTTTGTTGTTGTTTAAGTTTTGTTTTTTTGTGTGTGTAGGAATGATATCGGTGATGATTCTACCCAGCTCTCTGAGAATGATGAGCTTTTGTTTGATTCTGACTATATTTTCTTATTGATGTACTTTCCGTGTGTGTGTGTGTGTGTGTGTGTGTGTGTGTGTGTTTCGTTTTGTTTGATTGAACTTGTAATGGTTATTGATCGTGTGATGTATTTGATCTTCTTGTGAAATTAAAAGGGTTTGGAGTGATTGTTGTTAATTGTTAGTTAGTGATTGAGTGTGTAAGTGGGTTGAGTGAGTGAGTGATTGGTTGACTGGGTGAGTGCATCTTAGTGGGTGAATGATTGCCTGTTTGGCTGACGGGCTCACTACCCCACTGTGAGATAGACTGGGTTAGTGAGAGAGTGTTTGAGTGATTTTGAGAGTGACTGATAGAATTCTTGTTTGTCTGATTGAATTATTGTTTGTTGAATGATATTGTGATTGGGATAAGTTGAAATAATTGATGCATGATTTTTCGATTTCAGTGGATGTATTGGCCTTGTTGTGGGAGTTTCGGGGACTATTGGCGTTGGAAGATATGTTTAACGTTGGATTCACTTGATGTTCGTTAGTGATTGGTTTTATTTTGGTTGAGGTGAGTGTAAATTGATACTGAAATGTATTTTTGTTGTTGTTCAAGTTTTGTTTTTTTGTGTGTAGGAATGATATCGGTGATGATTCTACCCAGCTCTCTGAGAATGATGAGCTTTTGTTTGATTCTGACTATATTTTCTTATTGATGTACTTTCCGTGTGTGTGTGTGTGTGAGTGTGTGTGTGTGTTTCGTTTTGTTTGATTGAACTTGTAATGGTTATTGATCGTGTGATGTATTTGATCTTCTTGTGAAATTAAAAGGGTTTGGAGTGATTGTTGTTAATTGTTAGTTAGTGATTGAGTGTGTAAGTGGGTTGAGTGAGTGAGTGACTGGTTGACTGGGTGAGTGCATCTTAGTGGGTGAATGATTGCCTGTTTGGCTGACGGGCTCACTACCCCACTGTGAGATAGACTGGGTTAGTGAGAGAGTGTTTGAGTGATTTTGAGAGTGACTGATAGAATTCTTGTTTGTCTGATTGAATTGTTGTTTGTTGAATGATATTGTGATTGGGATAAGTTGAAATAATTGATGCATGATTTTTCGATTTCAGTGGATGTATTGGCCTTGTTGTGGGAGTTTCGGGGACTATTGGCGTTGGAAGATATGTTTAACGTTGGATTCACTTGATGTTCGTTAGTGATTGGTTTTATTTTGGTTGAGGTGAGTGTAAATTGATACTGAAATGTATTTTTGTTGTTGTTCAAGTTTTGTTTTTTTGTGTGTAGGAATGATATCGGTGATGATTCTACCCAGCTCTCTGAGAATGATGAGCTTTTGTTTGATTCTGACTATATTTTCTTATTGATGTACTTTCCGTGTGTGTGTGTGTGTGTGTGAGTGTGTGTGTGTGTTTCGTTTTGTTTGATTGAACTTGTAATGGTTATTGATCGTGTGATGTATTTGATCTTCTTGTGAAATTAAAAGGGTTTGGAGTGATTGTTGTTAATTGTTAGTTAGTGATTGAGTGTGTAAGTGGGTTGAGTGAGTGAGTGACTGGTTGACTGGGTGAGTGCATCTTAGTGGGTGAATGATTGCCTGTTTGGCTGACGGGCTCACTACCCCACTGTGAGATAGACTGGGTTAGTGAGAGAGTGTTTGAGTGATTTTGAGAGTGACTGATAGAATTCTTGTTTGTCTGATTGAATTGTTGTTTGTTGAATGATATTGTGATTGGGATAAGTTGAAATAATTGATGCATGATTTTTCGATTTCAGTGGATGTATTGGCCTTGTTGTGGGAGTTTCGGGGACTATTGGCGTTGGAAGATATGTTTAACGTTGGATTCACTTGATGTTCGTTAGTGATTGGTTTTATTTTGGTTGAGGTGAGTGTAAATTGATACTGAAATGTATTTTTGTTGTTGTTCAAGTTTTGTTTTTTTGTGTGTAGGAATGATATCGGTGATGATTCTACCCAGCTCTCTGAGAATGATGAGCTTTTGTTTGATTCTGACTATATTTTCTTATTGATGTACTTTCCGTGTGTGTGTGTGTGTGTGTGAGTGTGTGTGTGTGTTTCGTTTTGTTTGATTGAACTTGTAATGGTTATTGATCGTGTGATGTATTTGATCTTCTTGTGAAATTAAAAGGGTTTGGAGTGATTGTTGTTAATTGTTAGTTAGTGATTGAGTGTGTAAGTGGGTTGAGTGAGTGAGTGACTGGTTGACTGGGTGAGTGCATCTTAGTGGGTGAATGATTGCCTGTTTGGCTGACGGGCTCACTACCCCACTGTGAGATAGACTGGGTTAGTGAGAGAGTGTTTGAGTGATTTTGAGAGTGACTGATAGAATTCTTGTTTGTCTGATTGAATTGTTGTTTGTTGAATGATATTGTGATTGGGATAAGTTGAAATAATTGATGCATGATTTTTCGATTTCAGTGGATGTATTGGCCTTGTTGTGGGAGTTTCGGGGACTATTGGCGTTGGAAGATATGTTTAACGTTGGATTCACTTGATGTTCGTTAGTGATTGGTTTTATTTTGGTTGAGGTGAGTGTAAATTGATACTGAAATGTATTTTTGTTGTTGTTCAAGTTTTGTTTTTTTGTGTGTGTAGGAATGATATCGGTGATGATTCTACCCAGCTCTCTGAGAACGATGAGCTTTTGTTTGATTCTGACTATATTTTCTTATTGATGTACTTTCCGTGTGTGTGTGTGTGTGAGTGTGTGTGTGTGTGTGTTTCGTTTTGTTTGATTGAACTTGTAATGGTTATTGATCGTGTGATGTATTTGATCTTCTTGTGAAATTAAAAGGGTTTGGAGTGATTGTTGTTAATTGTTAGTTAGTGATTGAGTGTGTAAGTGGGTTGAGTGAGTGAGTGACTGGTTGACTGGGTGAGTGCATCTTAGTGGGTGAATGATTGCCTGTTTGGCTGACGGGCTCACTACCCCACTGTGAGATAGACTGGGTTAGTGAGAGAGTGTTTGAGTGATTTTGAGAGTGACTGATAGAATTCTTGTTTGTCTGATTGAATTGTTGTTTGTTGAATGATATTGTGATTGGGATAAGTTGAAATAATTGATGCATGATTTTTCGATTTCAGTGGATGTATTGGCCTTGTTGTGGGAGTTTCGGGGACTATTGGCGTTGGAAGATATGTTTAACGTTGGATTCACTTGATGTTCGTTAGTGATTGGTTTTATTTTGGTTGAGGTGAGTGTAAATTGATACTGAAATGTATTTTTGTTGTTGTTCAAGTTTTGTTTTTTTGTGTGTAGGAATGATATCGGTGATGATTCTACCCAGCTCTCTGAGAATGATGAGCTTTTGTTTGATTCTGACTATATTTTCTTATTGATGTACTTTCCGTGTGTGTGTGTGTGTGTGTGTGTTTCGTTTTGTTTGATTGAACTTGTAATGGTTATTGATCGTGTGATGTATTTGATCTTCTTGTGAAATTAAAAGGGTTTGGAGTGATTGTTGTTAATTGTTAGTTAGTGATTGAGTGTGTAAGTGGGTTGAGTGAGTGAGTGACTGGTTGACTGGGTGAGTGCATCTTAGTGGGTGAATGATTGCCTGTTTGGCTGACGGGCTCACTACCCCACTGTGAGATAGACTGGGTTAGTGAGAGAGTGTTTGAGTGATTTTGAGAGTGACTGATAGAATTCTTGTTTGTCTGATTGAATTGTTGTTTGTTGAATGATATTGTGATTGGGATAAGTTGAAATAATTGATGCATGATTTTTCGATTTCAGTGGATGTATTGGCCTTGTTGTGGGAGTTTCGGGGACAATTGGCGTTGGAAGATATGTTTAACGTTGGATTCACTTGATGTTCGTTAGTGATTGGTTTTATTTTGGTTGAGGTGAGTGTAAATTGATACTGAAATGTATTTTTGTTGTTGTTCAAGTTTTGTTTTTTTGTGTGTGTAGGAATGATATCGGTGATGATTCTACCCAGCTCTCTGAGAATGATGAGCTTTTGTTTGATTCTGACTATATTTTCTTATTGATGTACTTTCCGTGTGTGTGTGTGTGTGAGTGTGTGTGTGTGTTTCGTTTTGTTTGATTGAACTTGTAATGGTTATTGATCGTGTGATGTATTTGATCTTCTTGTGAAATTAAATGGGTTTGGAGTGATTGTTGTTAATTGTTAGTTAGTGATTGAGTGTGTAAGTGGGTTGAGTGAGTGAGTGACTGGTTGACTGGGTGAGTGCATCTTAGTGGGTGAATGATTGCCTGTTTGGCTGACGGGCTCACTACCCCACTGTGAGATAGACTGGGTTAGTGAGAGAGTGTTTGAGTGATTTTGAGAGTGACTGATAGAATTCTTGTTTGTCTGATTGAATTGTTGTTTGTTGAATGATATTGTGATTGGGATAAGTTGAAATAATTGATGCATGATTTTTCGATTTCAGTGGATGTATTGGCCTTGTTGTGGGAGTTTCGGGGACTATTGGCGTTGGAAGATATGTTTAACGTTGGATTCACTTGATGTTCGTTAGTGATTGGTTTTATTTTGGTTGAGGTGAGTGTAAATTGATACTGAAATGTATTTTTGTTGTTGTTCAAGTTTTGTTTTTTTGTGTGTGTAGGAATGATATCGGTGATGATTCTACCCAGCTCTCTGAGAACGATGAGCTTTTGTTTGATTCTGACTATATTTTCTTATTGATGTACTTTCCGTGTGTGTGTGTGTGTGAGTGTGTGTGTGTGTGTTTCGTTTTGTTTGATTGAACTTGTAATGGTTATTGATCGTGTGATGTATTTGATCTTCTTGTGAAATTAAATGGGTTTGGAGTGATTGTTGTTAATTGTTAGTTAGTGATTGAGTGTGTAAGTGGGTTGAGTGAGTGAGTGACTGGTTGACTGGGTGAGTGCATCTTAGTGGGTGAATGATTGCCTGTTTGGCTGACGGGCTCACTACCCCACTGTGAGATAGACTGGGTTAGTGAGAGAGTGTTTGAGTGATTTTGAGAGTGACTGATAGAATTCTTGTTTGTCTGATTGAATTGTTGTTTGTTGAATGATATTGTGATTGGGATAAGTTGAAATAATTGATGCATGATTTTTCGATTTCGGTGGATGTATTGGCCTTGTTGTGGGAGTTTCGGGGACTATTGGCGTTGGAAGATATGTTTAACGTTGGATTCACTTGATGTTCGTTGGTGATTGGTTTTATTTTGGTTGAGGTGAGTGTAAATTGATACTGAAATGTATTTTTGTTGTTGTTCAAGTTTTGTTTTTTTGTGTGTAGGAATGATATCGGTGATGATTCTACCCAGCTCTCTGAGAATGATGAGCTTTTGTTTGATTCTGACTATATTTTCTTATTGATGTACTTTCCGTGTGTGTGTGTGTGTGTGTGAGTGTGTGTGTGTGTTTCGTTTTGTTTGATTGAACTTGTAATGGTTATTGATCGTGTGATGTATTTGATCTTCTTGTGAAATAATATGGGTTTGGAGTGATCGTTGTTAATTGTTAGTTAGTGATTGAGTGTGTAAGTGGGTTGAGTGAGTGAGTGACTGGTTGACTGGGTGAGTGCATCTTAGTGGGTGAATGATTGCCTGTTTGGCTGACGGGCTCACTACCCCACTGTGAGATAGACTGGGTTAGTGAGAGAGTGTTTGAGTGATTTTGAGAGTGACTGATAGAATTCTTGTTTGTCTGATTGAATTGTTGTTTGTTGAATGATATTGTGATTGGGATAAGTTGAAATAATTGATGCATGATTTTTCGACTTCAGTGGATGTATTGGCCTTGTTGTGGGAGTTTCGGGGACTATTGGCGTTGGAAGATATGTTTAACGTTGGATTCACTTGATGTTCGTTAGTGATTGGTTTTATTTTGGTTGAGGTGAGTGTAAATTGATACTGAAATGTATTTTTGTTGTTGTTCAAGTTTTGTTTTTTTGTGTGTGTAGGAATGATATCGGTGATGATTCTACCCAGCTCTCTGAGAATGATGAGCTTTTGTTTGATTCTGACTATATTTTCTTATTGATGTACTTTCCGTGTGTGTGTGTGTGTGAGTGTGTGTGTGTGTTTCGTTTTGTTTGATTGAACTTGTAATGGTTATTGATCGTGTGATGTATTTGATCTTCTTGTGAAATTAAATGGGTTTGGAGTGATTGTTGTTAATTGTTAGTTAGTGATTGAGTGTGTAAGTGGGTTGAGTGAGTGAGTGACTGGTTGACTGGGTGAGTGCATCTTAGTGGGTGAATGATTGCCTGTTTGGCTGACGGGCTCACTACCCCACTGTGAGATAGACTGGGTTAGTGAGAGAGTGTTTGAGTGATTTTGAGAGTGACTGATAGAATTCTTGTTTGTCTGATTGAATTGTTGTTTGTTGAATGATATTGTGATTGGGATAAGTTGAAATAATTGATGCATGATTTTTCGATTTCAGTGGATGTATTGGCCTTGTTGTGGGAGTTTCGGGGACTATTGGCGTTGGAAGATATGTTTAACGTTGGATTCACTTGATGTTCGTTAGTGATTGGTTTTATTTTGGTTGAGGTGAGTGTAAATTGATACTGAAATGTATTTTTGTTGTTGTTCAAGTTTTGTTTTTTTGTGTGTAGGAATGATATCGGTGATGATTCTACCCAGCTCTCTGAGAATGATGAGCTTTTGTTTGATTCTGACTATATTTTCTTATTGATGTACTTTCCGTGTGTGTGTGTGTGTGTGTGTTTGTGTGTGTGTGTTTCGTTTTGTTTGATTGAACTTGTAATGGTTATTGATCGTGTGATGTATTTGATCTTCTTGTGAAATAATATGGGTTTGGAGTGATTGTTGTTAATTGTTAGTTAGTGATTGAGTGTGTAAGTGGGTTGAGTGAGTGAGTGACTGGTTGACTGGGTGAGTGCATCTTAGTGGGTGAATGATTGCCTGTTTGGCTGACGGGCTCACTACCCCACTGTGAGATAGACTGGGTTAGTGAGAGAGTGTTTGAGTGATTTTGAGAGTGACTGATAGAATTCTTGTTTGTCTGATTGAATTGTTGTTTGTTGAATGATATTGTGATTGGGATAAGTTGAAATAATTGATGCATGATTTTTCGACTTCAGTGGATGTATTGGCCTTGTTGTGGGAGTTTCGGGGACTATTGGCGTTGGAAGATATGTTTAACGTTGGATTCACTTGATGTTCGTTAGTGATTGGTTTTATTTTGGTTGAGGTGAGTGTAAATTGATACTGAAATGTATTTTTGTTGTTGTTCAAGTTTTGTTTTTTTGTGTGTGTAGGAATGATATCGGTGATGATTCTACCCAGCTCTCTGAGAATGATGAGCTTTTGTTTGATTCTGACTATATTTTCTTATTGATGTACTTTCCGTGTGTGTGTGTGTGTGAGTGTGTGTGTGTGTGTTTCGTTTTGTTTGATTGAACTTGTAATGGTTATTGATCGTGTGATGTATTTGATCTTCTTGTGAAATTAAATGGGTTTGGAGTGATTGTTGTTAATTGTTAGTTAGTGATTGAGTGTGTAAGTGGGTTGAGTGAGTGAGTGACTGGTTGACTGGGTGAGTGCATCTTAGTGGGTGAATGATTGCCTGTTTGGCTGACGGGCTCACTACCCCACTGTGAGATAGACTGGGTTAGTGAGAGAGTGTTTGAGTGATTTTGAGAGTGACTGATAGAATTCTTGTTTGTCTGATTGAATTGTTGTTTGTTGAATGATATTGTGATTGGGATAAGTTGAAATAATTGATGCATGATTTTTCGATTTCAGTGGATGTATTGGCCTTGTTGTGGGAGTTTCGGGGACTATTGGCGTTGGAAGATATGTTTAACGTTGGATTCACTTGATGTTCGTTAGTGATTGGTTTTATTTTGGTTGAGGTGAGTGTAAATTGATACTGAAATGTATTTTTGTTGTTGTTCAAGTTTTGTTTTTTTGTGTGTGTAGGAATGATATCGGTGATGATTCTACCCAGCTCTCTGAGAATGATGAGCTTTTGTTTGATTCTGACTATATTTTCTTATTGATGTACTTTCCGTGTGTGTGTGTGTGTGTGTGTGTGTGTGTGTTTCGTTTTGTTTGATTGAACTTGTAATGGTTATTGATCGTGTGATGTATTTGATCTTCTTGTGAAATTAAAAGGGTTTGGAGTGATTGTTGTTAATTGTTAGTTAGTGATTGAGTGTGTAAGTGGGTTGAGTGAGTGAGTGACTGGTTGACTGGGTGAGTGCATCTTAGTGGGTGAATGATTGCCTGTTTGGCTGACGGGCTCACTACCCCACTGTGAGATAGACTGGGTTAGTGAGAGAGTGTTTGAGTGATTTTGAGAGTGACTGATAGAATTCTTGTTTGTCTGATTGAATTGTTGTTTGTTGAATGATATTGTGATTGGGATAAGTTGAAATAATTGATGCATGATTTTTCGATTTCAGTGGATGTATTGGCCTTGTTGTGGGAGTTTCGGGGACTATTGGCGTTGGAAGATATGTTTAACGTTGGATTCACTTGATGTTCGTTGGTGATTGATTTTATTTTGGTTGAGGTGAGTGTAAATTGATACTGAAATGTATTTTTGTTGTTGTTCAAGTTTTGTTTTTTTGTGTGTGTAGGAATGATATCGGTGATGATTCTACCCAGCTCTCTGAGAACGATGAGCTTTTGTTTGATTCTGACTATATTTTCTTATTGATGTACTTTCCGTGTGTGTGTGTGTGTGAGTGTGTGTGTGTGTGTTTCGTTTTGTTTGATTGAACTTGTAATGGTTATTGATCGTGTGATGTATTTGATCTTCTTGTGAAATTAAATGGGTTTGGAGTGATTGTTGTTAATTGTTAGTTAGTGATTGAGTGTGTAAGTGGGTTGAGTGAGTGAGTGACTGGTTGACTGGGTGAGTGCATCTTAGTGGGTGAATGATTGCCTGTTTGGCTGACGGGCTCACTACCCCACTGTGAGATAGACTGGGTTAGTGAGAGAGTGTTTGAGTGATTTTGAGAGTGACTGATAGAATTCTTGTTTGTCTGATTGAATTGTTGTTTGTTGAATGATATTGTGATTGGGATAAGTTGAAATAATTGATGCATGATTTTTCGATTTCAGTGGATGTATTGGCCTTGTTGTGGGAGTTTCGGGGACTATTGGCGTTGGAAGATATGTTTAACGTTGGATTCACTTGATGTTCGTTGGTGATTGGTTTTATTTTGGTTGAGGTGAGTGTAAATTGATACTGAAATGTATTTTTGTTGTTGTTCAAGTTTTGTTTTTTTGTGTGTGTAGGAATGATATCGGTGATGATTCTACCCAGCTCTCTGAGAACGATGAGCTTTTGTTTGATTCTGACTATATTTTCTTATTGATGTACTTTCCGTGTGTGTGTGTGTGTGAGTGTGTGTGTGTGTTTCGTTTTGTTTGATTGAACTTGTAATGGTTATTGATCGTGTGATGTATTTGATCTTCTTGTGAAATTAAATGGGTTTGGAGTGATTGTTGTTAATTGTTAGTTAGTGATTGAGTGTGTAAGTGGGTTGAGTGAGTGAGTGACTGGTTGACTGGGTGAGTGCATCTTAGTGGGTGAATGATTGCCTGTTTGGCTGACGGGCTCACTACCCCACTGTGAGATAGACTGGGTTAGTGAGAATGTGTTTGAGTGATTTTGAGAGTGACTGATAGAATTCTTGTTTGTCTGATTGAATTGTTGTTTGTTGAATGATATTGTGATTGGGATAAGTTGAAATAATTGATGCATGATTTTTCGATTTCAGTGGATGTATTGGCCTTGTTGTGGGAGTTTCGGGGACTATTGGCGTTGGAAGATATGTTTAACGTTGGATTCACTTGATGTTCGTTAGTGATTGGTTTTATTTTGGTTGAGGTGAGTGTAAATTGATACTGAAATGTATTTTTGTTGTTGTTCAAGTTTTGTTTTTTTGTGTGTGTAGGAATGATATCGGTGATGATTCTACCCAGCTCTCTGAGAACGATGAGCTTTTGTTTGATTCTGACTATATTTTCTTATTGATGTACTTTCCGTGTGTGTGTGTGTGTGAGTGTGTGTGTGTGTGTTTCGTTTTGTTTGATTGAACTTGTAATGGTTATTGATCGTGTGATGTATTTGATCTTCTTGTGAAATTAAATGGGTTTGGAGTGATTGTTGTTAATTGTTAGTTAGTGATTGAGTGTGTAAGTGGGTTGAGTGAGTGAGTGACTGGTTGACTGGGTGAGTGCATCTTAGTGGGTGAATGATTGCCTGTTTGGCTGACGGGCTCACTACCCCACTGTGAGATAGACTGGGTTAGTGAGAGAGTGTTTGAGTGATTTTGAGAGTGACTGATAGAATTCTTGTTTGTCTGATTGAATTGTTGTTTGTTGAATGATATTGTGATTGGGATAAGTTGAAATAATTGATGCATGATTTTTCGATTTCAGTGGATGTATTGGCCTTGTTGTGGGAGTTTCGGGGACTATTGGCGTTGGAAGATATGTTTAACGTTGGATTCACTTGATGTTCGTTGGTGATTGGTTTTATTTTGGTTGAGGTGAGTGTAAATTGATACTGAAATGTATTTTTGTTGTTGTTCAAGTTTTGTTTTTTTGTGTGTGTAGGAATGATATCGGTGATGATTCTACCCAGCTCTCTGAGAACGATGAGCTTTTGTTTGATTCTGACTATATTTTCTTATTGATGTACTTTCCGTGTGTGTGTGTGTGTGAGTGTGTGTGTGTGTTTCGTTTTGTTTGATTGAACTTGTAATGGTTATTGATCGTGTGATGTATTTGATCTTCTTGTGAAATTAAATGGGTTTGGAGTGATTGTTGTTAATTGTTAGTTAGTGATTGAGTGTGTAAGTGGGTTGAGTGAGTGAGTGACTGGTTGACTGGGTGAGTGCATCTTAGTGGGTGAATGATTGCCTGTTTGGCTGACGGGCTCACTACCCCACTGTGAGATAGACTGGGTTAGTGAGAGAGTGTTTGAGTGATTTTGAGAGTGACTGATAGAATTCTTGTTTGTCTGATTGAATTGTTGTTTGTTGAATGATATTGTGATTGGGATAAGTTGAAATAATTGATGCATGATTTTTCGATTTCAGTGGATGTATTGGCCTTGTTGTGGGAGTTTCGGGGACTATTGGCGTTGGAAGATATGTTTAACGTTGGATTCACTTGATGTTCGTTAGTGATTGGTTTTATTTTGGTTGAGGTGAGTGTAAATTGATACTGAAATGTATTTTTGTTGTTGTTCAAGTTTTGTTTTTTTGTGTGTGTAGGAATGATATCGGTGATGATTCTACCCAGCTCTCTGAGAATGATGAGCTTTTGTTTGATTCTGACTATATTTTCTTATTGATGTACTTTCCGTGTGTGTGTGTGTGTGTGTGTGTGTGTCGTTTTGTTTGATTGAACTTGTAATGGTTATTGATCGTGTGATGTATTTGATCTTCTTGTGAAATTAAATGGGTTTGGAGTGATTGTTGTTAATTGTTAGTTAGTGATTGAGTGTGTAAGTGGGTTGAGTGAGTGAGTGACTGGTTGACTGGGTGAGTGCATCTTAGTGGGTGAATGATTGCCTGTTTGGCTGACGGGCTCACTACCCCACTGTGAGATAGACTGGGTTAGTGAGAGAGTGTTTGAGTGATTTTGAGAGTGACTGATAGAATTCTTGTTTGTCTGATTGAATTGTTGTTTGTTGAATGATATTGTGATTGGGATAAGTTGAAATAATTGATGCATGATTTTTCGATTTCAGTGGATGTATTGGCCTTGTTGTGGGAGTTTCGGGGACTATTGGCGTTGGAAGATATGTTTAACGTTGGATTCACTTGATGTTCGTTAGTGATTGGTTTTATTTTGGTTGAGGTGAGTGTAAATTGATACTGAAATGTATTTTTGTTGTTGTTCAAGTTTTGTTTTTTTGTGTGTAGGAATGATATCGGTGATGATTCTACCCAGCTCTCTGAGAATGATGAGCTTTTGTTTGATTCTGACTATGTTTTCTTATTGATGTACTTTCCGTGTGTGTGTGTGTGTGTGTGTGTGTGTGTGTGTGTGTTTCGTTTTGTTTGATTGAACTTGTAATGGTTATTGATCGTGTGATGTATTTGATCTTCTTGTGAAATTAAATGGGTTTGGAGTGATTGTTGTTAATTGTTAGTTAGTGATTGAGTGTGTAAGTGGGTTGAGTGAGTGAGTGACTGGTTGACTGGGTGAGTGCATCTTACTGGGTGTATGATTGCCTGTTTGGCTGACGGGCTCACTACCCCACTGTGAGATAGACTGGGTTAGTGAGAGAGTGTTTGAGTGATTTTGTGAGTGATTGATAGAATTCTTGTTTATCTGATTGAATTGTTTTTTGTTGAATGATATTGTGATTGGGATAAGTTGAAATAATTGATGCATGATTTTTCGATTTCAGTGGATGTATTGGCCTTGTTGTGGGAGTTTCGGGGACTATTGGCGTTGGAAGATATGTTTAACGTTGGATTCACTTGATGTTCGTTGGTGATTGGTTTTATTTTGGTTGAGGTGAGTGTAAATTGATACTGAAATGTATTTTTGTTGTTGTTCAAGTTTTGTTTTTTTGTGTGTAGGAATGATATCGGTGATGATTCTACCCAGCTCTCTGAGAATGATGAGCTTTTGTTTGATTCTGACTATATTTTCTTATTGATGTACTTTCCGTGTGTGTGTGTGTGTGTGTGTGTGTGTGTGTTTCGTTTTGTTTGATTGAACTTGTAATGGTTATTGATCGTGTGATGTATTTGATCTTCTTGTGAAATTAAATGGGTTTGGAGTGATTGTTGTTAATTGTTAGTTAGTGATTGAGTGTGTAAGTGGGTTGAGTGAGTGAGTGAGTGACTGGTTGACTGGGTGAGTGCATCTTAGTGGGTGAATGATTGCCTGTTTGGCTGACGGGCTCACTACCCCACTGTGAGATAGACTGGGTTAGTGAGAGAGTGTTTGAGTGATTTTGAGAGTGACTGATAGAATTCTTGTTTGTCTGATTGAATTGTTGTTTGTTGAATGATATTGTGATTGGGATAAGTTGAAATAATTGATGCATGATTTTTCGATTTCAGTGGATGTATTGGCCTTGTTGTGGGAGTTTCGGGGACTATTGGCGTTGGAAGATATGTTTAACGTTGGATTCACTTGATGTTCGTTAGTGATTGGTTTTATTTTGGTTGAGGTGAGTGTAAATTGATACTGAAATGTATTTTTGTTGTTGTTCAAGTTTTGTTTTTTTGTGTGTAGGAATGATATCGGTGATGATTCTACCCAGCTCTCTGAGAATGATGAGCTTTTGTTTGATTCTGACTATATTTTCTTATTGATGTACTTTCCGTGTGTGTGTGTGTGTGTGTGTGTGTGTGTGTGTTTCGTTTTGTTTGATTGAACTTGTAATGGTTATTGATCGTGTGATGTATTTGATCTTCTTGTGAAATTAAATGGGTTTGGAGTGATTGTTGTTAATTGTTAGTTAGTGATTGAGTGTGTAAGTGGGTTGAGTGAGTGAGTGACTGGTTGACTGGGTGAGTGCATCTTACTGGGTGTATGATTGCCTGTTTGGCTGACGGGCTCACTACCCCACTGTGAGATAGACTGGGTTAGTGAGAGAGTGTTTGAGTGATTTTGTGAGTGATTGATAGAATTCTTGTTTATCTGATTGAATTGTTGTTTGTTGAATGATATTGTGATTGGGATAAGTTGAAATAATTGATGCATGATTTTTCGATTTCAGTGGATGTATTGGCCTTGTTGTGGGAGTTTCGGGGACTATTGGCGTTGGAAGATATGTTTAACGTTGGATTCACTTGATGTTCGTTGGTGATTGGTTTTATTTTGGTTGAGGTGAGTGTAAATTGATACTGAAATGTATTTTTGTTGTTGTTCAAGTTTTGTTTTTTTGTGTGTAGGAATGATATCGGTGATGATTCTACCCAGCTCTCTGAGAATGATGAGCTTTTGTTTGATTCTGACTATATTTTCTTATTGATGTACTTTCCGTGTGTGTGTGTGTGTGTTTCGTTTTGTTTGATTGAACTTGTAATGGTTATTGATCGTGTGATGTATTTGATCTTCTTGTGAAATTAAATGGGTTTGGAGTGATTGTTGTTAATTGTTAGTTAGTGATTGAGTGTGTAAGTGGGTTGAGTGAGTGAGTGACTGGTTGACTGGGTGAGTGCATCTTAGTGGGTGAATGATTGCCTGTTTGGCTGACGGGCTCACTACCCCACTGTGAGATAGACTGGGTTAGTGAGAGAGTGTTTGAGTGATTTTGAGAGTGACTGATAGAATTCTTGTTTATCTGATTGAATTGTTGTTTGTTGAATGATATTGTGATTGGGATAAGTTGAAATAATTGATGCATGATTTTTCGATTTCAGTGGATGTATTGGCCTTGTTGTGGGAGTTTCGGGGACTATTGGCGTTGGAAGATATGTTTAACGTTGGATTCACTTGATGTTCGTTAGTGATTGGTTTTATTTTGGTTGAGGTGAGTGTAAATTGATACTGAAATGTATTTTTGTTGTTGTTCAAGTTTTGTTTTTTTGTGTGTGTAGGAATGATATCGGTGATGATTCTACCCAGCTCTCTGAGAATGATGAGCTTTTGTTTGATTCTGACTATATTTTCTTATTGATGTACTTTCCGTGTGTGTGTGTGTGTGTTTCGTTTTGTTTGATTGAACTTGTAATGGTTATTGATCGTGTGATGTATTTGATCTTCTTGTGAAATTAAATGGGTTTGGAGTGATTGTTGTTAATTGTTAGTTAGTGATTGAGTGTGTAAGTGGGTTGAGTGAGTGAGTGACTGGTTGACTGGGTGAGTGCATCTTAGTGGGTGAATGATTGCCTGTTTGGCTGACGGGCTCACTACCCCACTGTGAGATAGACTGGGTTAGTGAGAGAGTGTTTGAGTGATTTTGAGAGTGACTGATAGAATTCTTGTTTATCTGATTGAATTGTTGTTTGTTGAATGATATTGTGATTGGGATAAGTTGAAATAATTGATGCATGATTTTTCGATTTCAGTGGATGTATTGGCCTTGTTGTGGGAGTTTCGGGGACTATTGGCGTTGGAAGATATGTTTAACGTTGGATTCACTTGATGTTCGTTGGTGATTGGTTTTATTTTGGTTGAGGTGAGTGTAAATTGATACTGAAATGTATTTTTGTTGTTGTTCAAGTTTTGTTTTTTTTTGTGTGTAGGAATGATATCGGTGATGATTCTACCCAGCTCTCTGAGAATGATGAGCTTTTGTTTGATTCTGACTATATTTTCTTATTGATGTACTTTCCGTGTGTGTGTGTGTGTGTGTGTGTGTGTGTGTTTCGTTTTGTTTGATTGAACTTGTAATGGTTATTGATCGTGTGATGTATTTGATCTTCTTGTGAAATTAAATGGGTTTGGAGTGATTGTTGTTAATTGTTAGTTAGTGATTGAGTGTGTAAGTGGGTTGAGTGAGTGAGTGACTGGTTGACTGGGTGAGTGCATCTTAGTGGGTGAATGATTGCCTGTTTGGCTGACGGGCTCACTACCCCACTGTGAGATAGACTGGGTTAGTGAGAGAGTGTTTGAGTGATTTTGAGAGTGACTGATAGAATTCTTGTTTGTCTGATTGAATTGTTGTTTGTTGAATGATATTGTGATTGGGATAAGTTGAAATAATTGATGCATGATTTTTCGATTTCAGTGGATGTATTGGCCTTGTTGTGGGAGTTTCGGGGACTATTGGCGTTGGAAGATATGTTTAACGTTGGATTCACTTGATGTTCGTTAGTGATTGGTTTTATTTTGGTTGAGGTGAGTGTAAATTGATACTGAAATGTATTTTTGTTGTTGTTCAAGTTTTGTTTTTTTGTGTGTAGGAATGATATCGGTGATGATTCTACCCAGCTCTCTGAGAACGATGAGCTTTTGTTTGATTCTGACTATATTTTCTTATTGATGTACTTTCCGTGTGTGTGTGTGAGTGTGTGTGTGTGTGTTTCGTTTTGTTTGATTGAACTTGTAATGGTTATTGATCGTGTGATGTATTTGATCTTCTTGTGAAATTAAATGGGTTTGGAGTGATTGTTGTTAATTGTTAGTTAGTGATTGAGTGTGTAAGTGGGTTGAGTGAGTGAGTGACTGGTTGACTGGGTGAGTGCATCTTAGTGGGTGAATGATTGCCTGTTTGGCTGACGGGCTCACTACCCCACTGTGAGATAGACTGGGTTAGTGAGAGAGTGTTTGAGTGATTTTGAGAGTGACTGATAGAATTCTTGTTTGTCTGATTGAATTGTTGTTTGTTGAATGATATTGTGATTGGGATAAGTTAAAATAATTGATGCATGATTTTTCGATTTCAGTGGATGTATTGGCCTTGTTGTGGGAGTTTCGGGGACTATTGGCGTTGGAAGATATGTTTAACGTTGGATTCACTTGATGTTCGTTAGTGATTGGTTTTATTTTGGTTGAGGTGAGTGTAAATTGATACTGAAATGTATTTTTGTTGTTGTTCAAGTTTTGTTTTTTTGTGTGTAGGAATGATATCGGTGATGATTCTACCCAGCTCTCTGAGAATGATGAGCTTTTGTTTGATTCTGACTATATTTTCTTATTGATGTACTTTCCGTGTGTGTGTGTGTGTGTGTGTGTGTGTGTGTTTCGTTTTGTTTGATTGAACTTGTAATGGTTATTGATCGTGTGATGTATTTGATCTTCTTGTGAAATTAAATGGGTTTGGAGTGATTGTTGTTAATTGTTAGTTAGTGATTGAGTGTGTAAGTGGGTTGAGTGAGTGAGTGACTGGTTGACTGGGTGAGTGCATCTTAGTGGGTGTATGGTTGCCTGTTTGGCTGACGGGCTCACTACCCCACTGTGAGATAGACTGGGTTAGTGAGAGAGTGTTTGAGTGATTTTGAGAGTGACTGATAGAATTCTTGTTTGTCTGATTGAATTGTTGTTTGTTGAATGATATTGTGATTGGGATAAGTTGAAATAATTGATGCATGATTTTTCGATTTCAGTGGATGTATTGGCCTTGTTGTGAGAGTTTCGGGGACTATTGGCGTTGGAAGATATGTTTAACGTTGGATTCACTTGATGTTCGTTGGTGATTGGTTTTATTTTGGTTGAGGTGAGTGTAAATTGATACTGAAATGTATTTTTGTTGTTGTTCAAGTTTTGTTTTTTTGTGTGTAGGAATGATATCGGTGATGATTCTACCCAGCTCTCTGAGAATGATGAGCTTTTGTTTGATTCTGACTATATTTTCTTATTGATGTACTTTCCGTGTGTGTGTGTGTGTGTGTGTGTGTGTGTGTTTCGTTTTGTTTGATTGAACTTGTAATGGTTATTGATCGTGTGATGTATTTGATCTTCTTGTGAAATTAAATGGGTTTGGAGTGATTGTTGTTAATTGTTAGTTAGTGATTGAGTGTGTAAGTGGGTTGAGTGAGTGAGTGACTGGTTGACTGGGTGAGTGCATCTTAGTGGGTGAATGATTGCCTGTTTGGCTGACGGGCTCACTACCCCACTGTGAGATAGACTGGGTTAGTGAGAGAGTGTTTGAGTGATTTTGAGAGTGACTGATAGAATTCTTGTTTGTCTGATTGAATTGTTGTTTGTTGAATGATATTGTGATTGGGATAAGTTGAAATAATTGATGCATGATTTTTCGATTTCAGTGGATGTATTGGCCTTGTTGTGGGAGTTTCGGGGACTATTGGCGTTGGAAGATATGTTTAACGTTGGATTCACTTGATGTTCGTTAGTGATTGGTTTTATTTTGGTTGAGGTGAGTGTAAATTGATACTGAAATGTATTTTTGTTGTTGTTCAAGTTTTGTTTTTTTTTTTGTGTGTAGGAATGATATCGGTGATGATTCTACCCAGCTCTCTGAGAATGATGAGCTTTTGTTTGATTCTGACTATATTTTCTTATTGATGTACTTTCCGTGTGTGTGTGTGTGTGAGTGTGTGTGTGTGTGTTTCGTTTTGTTTGATTGAACTTGTAATGGTTATTGATCGTGTGATGTATTTGATCTTCTTGTGAAATTAAATGGGTTTGGAGTGATTGTTGTTAATTGTTAGTTAGTGATTGAGTGTGTAAGTGGGTTGAGTGAGTGAGTGACTGGTTGACTGGGTGAGTGCATCTTAGTGGGTGAATGATTGCCTGTTTGGCTGACGGGCTCACTACCCCACTGTGAGATAGACTGGGTTAGTGAGAGAGTGTTTGAGTGATTTTGAGAGTGACTGATAGAATTCTTGTTTGTCTGATTGAATTGTTGTTTGTTGAATGATATTGTGATTGGGATAAGTTGAAATAATTGATGCATGATTTTTCGATTTCGGTGGATGTATTGGCCTTGTTGTGGGAGTTTCGGGGACTATTGGCGTTGGAAGATATGTTTAACGTTGGATTCACTTGATGTTCGTTGGTGATTGGTTTTATTTTGGTTGAGGTGAGTGTAAATTGATACTGAAATGTATTTTTGTTGTTGTTCAAGTTTTGCTTTTTTGTGTGTAGGAATGATATCGGTGATGATTCTACCCAGCTCTCTGAGAATGATGAGCTTTTGTTTGATTCTGACTATATTTTCTTATTGATGTACTTTCCGTGTGTGTGTGTGTGTGTGTGTGTGTCGTTTTGTTTGATTGAACTTGTAATGGTTATTGATCGTGTGATGTATTTGATCTTCTTGTGAAATTAAATGGGTTTGGAGTGATTGTTGTTAATTGTTAGTTAGTGATTGAGTGTGTAAGTGGGTTGAGTGAGTGAGTGACTGGTTGACTGGGTGAGTGCATCTTAGTGGGTGAATGATTGCCTGTTTGGCTGACGGGCTCACTACCCCACTGTGAGATAGACTGGGTTAGTGAGAGAGTGTTTGAGTGATTTTGAGAGTGACTGATAGAATTCTTGTTTGTCTGATTGAATTGTTGTTTGTTGAATGATATTGTGATTGGGATAAGTTGAAATAATTGATGCATGATTTTTCGATTTCGGTGGATGTATTGGCCTTGTTGTGGGAGTTTCGGGGACTATTGGCGTTGGAAGATATGTTTAACGTTGGATTCACTTGATGTTCGTTAGTGATTGGTTTTATTTTGGTTGAGGTGAGTGTAAATTGATACTGAAATGTATTTTTGTTGTTGTTCAAGTTTTGTTTTTTTGTGTGTAGGAATGATATCGGTGATGATTCTACCCAGCTCTCTGAGAACGATGAGCTTTTGTTTGATTCTGACTATATTTTCTTATTGATGTACTTTCCGTGTGTGTGTGTGTGTGTGTGTGTGTGTGTGTGTGTGTGTGTTTCGTTTTGTTTGATTGAACTTGTAATGGTTATTGATCGTGTGATGTATTTGATCTTCTTGTGAAATTAAATGGGTTTGGAGTGATTGTTGTTAATTGTTAGTTAGTGATTGAGTGTGTAAGTGGGTTGAGTGAGTGAGTGACTGGTTGACTGGGTGAGTGCATCTTAGTGGGTGAATGATTGCCTGTTTGGCTGACGGGCTCACTACCCCACTGTGAGATAGACTGGGTTAGTGAGAGAGTGTTTGAGTGATTTTGAGAGTGACTGATAGAATTCTTGTTTGTCTGATTGAATTGTTGTTTGTTGAATGATATTGTGATTGGGATAAGTTGAAATAATTGATGCATGATTTTTCGATTTCGGTGGATGTATTGGCCTTGTTGTGGGAGTTTCGGGGACTATTGGCGTTGGAAGATATGTTTAACGTTGGATTCACTTGATGTTCGTTGGTGATTGGTTTTATTTTGGTTGAGGTGAGTGTAAATTGATACTGAAATGTATTTTTGTTGTTGTTCAAGTTTTGTTTTTTTGTGTGTAGGAATGATATCGGTGATGATTCTACCCAGCTCTCTGAGAATGATGAGCTTTTGTTTGATTCTGACTATATTTTCTTATTGATGTACTTTCCGTGTGTGTGTGTGTGTGTGTCGTTTTGTTTGATTGAACTTGTAATGGTTATTGATCGTGTGATGTATTTGATCTTCTTGTGAAATTAAATGGGTTTGGAGTGATTGTTGTTAATTGTTAGTTAGTGATTGAGTGTGTAAGTGGGTTGAGTGAGTGAGTGACTGGTTGACTGGGTGAGTGCATCTTAGTGGGTGAATGATTGCCTGTTTGGCTGACGGGCTCACTACCCCACTGTGAGATAGACTGGGTTAGTGAGAGAGTGTTTGAGTGATTTTGAGAGTGACTGATAGAATTCTTGTTTGTCTGATTGAATTGTTGTTTGTTGAATGATATTGTGATTGGGATAAGTTGAAATAATTGATGCATGATTTTTCGATTTCGGTGGATGTATTGGCCTTGTTGTGGGAGTTTCGGGGACTATTGGCGTTGGAAGATATGTTTAACGTTGGATTCACTTGATGTTCGTTAGTGATTGGTTTTATTTTGGTTGAGGTGAGTGTAAATTGATACTGAAATGTATTTTTGTTGTTGTTCAAGTTTTGTTTTTTTGTGTGTAGGAATGATATCGGTGATGATTCTACCCAGCTCTCTGAGAACGATGAGCTTTTGTTTGATTCTGACTATATTTTCTTATTGATGTACTTTCCGTGTGTGTGTGTGTGTGTGTGTGTGTGTGTGTTTCGTTTTGTTTGATTGAACTTGTAATGGTTATTGATCGTGTGATGTATTTGATCTTCTTGTGAAATTAAATGGGTTTGGAGTGATTGTTGTTAATTGTTAGTTAGTGATTGAGTGTGTAAGTGGGTTGAGTGAGTGAGTGACTGGTTGACTGGGTGAGTGCATCTTAGTGGGTGAATGATTGCCTGTTTGGCTGACGGGCTCACTACCCCACTGTGAGATAGACTGGGTTAGTGAGAGAGTGTTTGAGTGATTTTGATAGTGACTGATAGAATTCTTGTTTGTCTGATTGAATTGTTGTTTGTTGAATGATATTGTGATTGGGATAAGTTGAAATAATTGATGCATGATTTTTCGATTTCAGTGGATGTATTGGCCTTGTTGTGGGAGTTTCGGGGACTATTGGCGTTGGAAGATATGTTTAACGTTGGATTCACTTGATGTTCGTTGGTGATTGGTTTTATTTTGGTTGAGGTGAGTGTAAATTGATACTGAAATGTATTTTTGTTGTTGTTCAAGTTTTGTTTTTTTTTGTGTGTAGGAATGATATCGGTGATGATTCTACCCAGCTCTCTGAGAATGATGAGCTTTTGTTTGATTCTGACTATATTTTCTTATTGATGTACTTTCCGTGTGTGTGTGTGTGTGTGTGTGTGTGTGTGTGTTTCGTTTTGTTTGATTGAACTTGTAATGGTTATTGATCGTGTGATGTATTTGATCTTCTTGTGAAATTAAATGGGTTTGGAGTGATTGTTGTTAATTGTTAGTTAGTGATTGAGTGTGTAAGTGGGTTGAGTGAGTGAGTGACTGGTTGACTGGGTGAGTGCATCTTAGTGGGTGAATGATTGCCTGTTTGGCTGACGGGCTCACTACCCCACTGTGAGATAGACTGGGTTAGTGAGAGAGTGTTTGAGTGATTTTGAGAGTGACTGATAGAATTCTTGTTTGTCTGATTGAATTGTTGTTTGTTGAATGATATTGTGATTGGGATAAGTTGAAATAATTGATGCATGATTTTTCGATTTCGGTGGATGTATTGGCCTTGTTGTGGGAGTTTCGGGGACTATTGGCGTTGGAAGATATGTTTAACGTTGGATTCACTTGATGTTCGTTGGTGATTGGTTTTATTTTGGTTGAGGTGAGTGTAAATTGATACTGAAATGTATTTTTGTTGTTGTTCAAGTTTTGTTTTTTTGTGTGTAGGAATGATATCGGTGATGATTCTACCCAGCTCTCTGAGAATGATGAGCTTTTGTTTGATTCTGACTATATTTTCTTATTGATGTACTTTCCGTGTGTGTGTGTGTGTGTGTGTCGTTTTGTTTGATTGAACTTGTAATGGTTATTGATCGTGTGATGTATTTGATCTTCTTGTGAAATTAAATGGGTTTGGAGTGATTGTTGTTAATTGTTAGTTAGTGATTGAGTGTGTAAGTGGGTTGAGTGAGTGAGTGACTGGTTGACTGGGTGAGTGCATCTTAGTGGGTGAATGATTGCCTGTTTGGCTGACGGGCTCACTACCCCACTGTGAGATAGACTGGGTTAGTGAGAGAGTGTTTGAGTGATTTTGAGAGTGACTGATAGAATTCTTGTTTGTCTGATTGAATTGTTGTTTGTTGAATGATATTGTGATTGGGATAAGTTGAAATAATTGATGCATGATTTTTCGATTTCGGTGGATGTATTGGCCTTGTTGTGGGAGTTTCGGGGACTATTGGCGTTGGAAGATATGTTTAACGTTGGATTCACTTGATGTTCGTTAGTGATTGGTTTTATTTTGGTTGAGGTGAGTGTAAATTGATACTGAAATGTATTTTTGTTGTTGTTCAAGTTTTGTTTTTTTGTGTGTAGGAATGATATCGGTGATGATTCTACCCAGCTCTCTGAGAACGATGAGCTTTTGTTTGATTCTGACTATATTTTCTTATTGATGTACTTTCCGTGTGTGTGTGTGTGTGTGTGTGTGTGTGTGTTTCGTTTTGTTTGATTGAACTTGTAATGGTTATTGATCGTGTGATGTATTTGATCTTCTTGTGAAATTAAATGGGTTTGGAGTGATTGTTGTTAATTGTTAGTTAGTGATTGAGTGTGTAAGTGGGTTGAGTGAGTGAGTGACTGGTTGACTGGGTGAGTGCATCTTAGTGGGTGAATGATTGCCTGTTTGGCTGACGGGCTCACTACCCCACTGTGAGATAGACTGGGTTAGTGAGAGAGTGTTTGAGTGATTTTGATAGTGACTGATAGAATTCTTGTTTGTCTGATTGAATTGTTGTTTGTTGAATGATATTGTGATTGGGATAAGTTGAAATAATTGATGCATGATTTTTCGATTTCAGTGGATGTATTGGCCTTGTTGTGGGAGTTTCGGGGACTATTGGCGTTGGAAGATATGTTTAACGTTGGATTCACTTGATGTTCGTTGGTGATTGGTTTTATTTTGGTTGAGGTGAGTGTAAATTGATACTGAAATGTATTTTTGTTGTTGTTCAAGTTTTGTTTTTTTTTGTGTGTAGGAATGATATCGGTGATGATTCTACCCAGCTCTCTGAGAATGATGAGCTTTTGTTTGATTCTGACTATATTTTCTTATTGATGTACTTTCCGTGTGTGTGTGTGTGTGTGTGTGTGTGTGTTTCGTTTTGTTTGATTGAACTTGTAATGGTTATTGATCGTGTGATGTATTTGATCTTCTTGTGAAATTAAATGGGTTTGGAGTGATTGTTGTTAATTGTTAGTTAGTGATTGAGTGTGTAAGTGGGTTGAGTGAGTGAGTGACTGGTTGACTGGGTGAGTGCATCTTAGTGGGTGAATGATTGCCTGTTTGGCTGACGGGCTCACTACCCCACTGTGAGATAGACTGGGTTAGTGAGAGAGTGTTTGAGTGATTTTGAGAGTGACTGATAGAATTCTTGTTTGTCTGATTGAATTGTTGTTTGTTGAATGATATTGTGATTGGGATAAGTTAAAATAATTGATGCATGATTTTTCGATTTCAGTGGATGTATTGGCCTTGTTGTGGGAGTTTCGGGGACTATTGGCGTTGGAAGATATGTTTAACGTTGGATTCACTTGATGTTCGTTAGTGATTGGTTTTATTTTGGTTGAGGTGAGTGTAAATTGATACTGAAATGTATTTTTGTTGTTGTTCAAGTTTTGTTTTTTTGTGTGTAGGAATGATATCGGTGATGATTCTACCCAGCTCTCTGAGAACGATGAGCTTTTGTTTGATTCTGACTATATTTTCTTATTGATGTACTTTCCGTGTGTGTGTGTGTGTGTGTGTGTGTGTGTGTGTGTGTGTGTGTTTCGTTTTGTTTGATTGAACTTGTAATGGTTATTGATCGTGTGATGTATTTGATCTTCTTGTGAAATTAAATGGGTTTGGAGTGATTGTTGTTAATTGTTAGTTAGTGATTGAGTGTGTAAGTGGGTTGAGTGAGTGAGTGACTGGTTGACTGGGTGAGTGCATCTTAGTGGGTGAATGATTGCCTGTTTGGCTGACGGGCTCACTACCCCACTGTGAGATAGACTGGGTTAGTGAGAGAGTGTTTGAGTGATTTTGAGAGTGACTGATAGAATTCTTGTTTGTCTGATTGAATTGTTGTTTGTTGAATGATATTGTGATTGGGATAAGTTAAAATAATTGATGCATGATTTTTCGATTTCAGTGGATGTATTGGCCTTGTTGTGGGAGTTTCGGGGACTATTGGCGTTGGAAGATATGTTTAACGTTGGATTCACTTGATGTTCGTTAGTGATTGGTTTTATTTTGGTTGAGGTGAGTGTAAATTGATACTGAAATGTATTTTTGTTGTTGTTCAAGTTTTGTTTTTTTGTGTGTAGGAATGATATCGGTGATGATTCTACCCAGCTCTCTGAGAACGATGAGCTTTTGTTTGATTCTGACTATATTTTCTTATTGATGTACTTTCCGTGTGTGTGTGTGTGTGTGTGTGTGTGTGTGTGTGTGTGTGTGTGTGTTTCGTTTTGTTTGATTGAACTTGTAATGGTTATTGATCGTGTGATGTATTTGATCTTCTTGTGAAATTAAATGGGTTTGGAGTGATTGTTGTTAATTGTTAGTTAGTGATTGAGTGTGTAAGTGGGTTGAGTGAGTGAGTGACTGGTTGACTGGGTGAGTGCATCTTAGTGGGTGAATGATTGCCTGTTTGGCTGACGGGCTCACTACCCCACTGTGAGATAGACTGGGTTAGTGAGAGAGTGTTTGAGTGATTTTGAGAGTGACTGATAGAATTCTTGTTTGTCTGATTGAATTGTTGTTTGTTGAATGATATTGTGATTGGGATAAGTTGAAATAATTGATGCATGATTTTTCGATTTCAGTGGATGTATTGGCCTTGTTGTGGGAGTTTCGGGGACTATTGGCGTTGGAAGATATGTTTAACGTTGGATTCACTTGATGTTCGTTGGTGATTGGTTTTATTTTGGTTGAGGTGAGTGTAAATTGATACTGAAATGTATTTTTGTTGTTGTTCAAGTTTTGCTTTTTTGTGTGTAGGAATGATATCGGTGATGATTCTACCCAGCTCTCTGAGAATGATGAGCTTTTGTTTGATTCTGACTATATTTTCTTATTGATGTACTTTCCGTGTGTGTGTGTGTGTGTGTGTCGTTTTGTTTGATTGAACTTGTAATGGTTATTGATCGTGTGATGTATTTGATCTTCTTGTGAAATTAAATGGGTTTGGAGTGATTGTTGTTAATTGTTAGTTAGTGATTGAGTGTGTAAGTGGGTTGAGTGAGTGAGTGACTGGTTGACTGGGTGAGTGCATCTTAGTGGGTGAATGATTGCCTGTTTGGCTGACGGGCTCACTACCCCACTGTGAGATAGACTGGGTTAGTGAGAGAGTGTTTGAGTGATTTTGAGAGTGACTGATAGAATTCTTGTTTGTCTGATTGAATTGTTGTTTGTTGAATGATATTGTGATTGGGATAAGTTGAAATAATTGATGCATGATTTTTCGATTTCGGTGGATGTATTGGCCTTGTTGTGGGAGTTTCGGGGACTATTGGCGTTGGAAGATATGTTTAACGTTGGATTCACTTGATGTTCGTTAGTGATTGGTTTTATTTTGGTTGAGGTGAGTGTAAATTGATACTGAAATGTATTTTTGTTGTTGTTCAAGTTTTGTTTTTTTGTGTGTAGGAATGATATCGGTGATGATTCTACCCAGCTCTCTGAGAACGATGAGCTTTTGTTTGATTCTGACTATATTTTCTTATTGATGTACTTTCCGTGTGTGTGTGTGTGTGTGTGTGTGTGTTTCGTTTTGTTTGATTGAACTTGTAATGGTTATTGATCGTGTGATGTATTTGATCTTCTTGTGAAATTAAATGGGTTTGGAGTGATTGTTGTTAATTGTTAGTTAGTGATTGAGTGTGTAAGTGGGTTGAGTGAGTGAGTGACTGGTTGACTGGGTGAGTGCATCTTAGTGGGTGAATGATTGCCTGTTTGGCTGACGGGCTCACTACCCCACTGTGAGATAGACTGGGTTAGTGAGAGAGTGTTTGAGTGATTTTGATAGTGACTGATAGAATTCTTGTTTGTCTGATTGAATTGTTGTTTGTTGAATGATATTGTGATTGGGATAAGTTGAAATAATTGATGCATGATTTTTCGATTTCAGTGGATGTATTGGCCTTGTTGTGGGAGTTTCGGGGACTATTGGCGTTGGAAGATATGTTTAACGTTGGATTCACTTGATGTTCGTTGGTGATTGGTTTTATTTTGGTTGAGGTGAGTGTAAATTGATACTGAAATGTATTTTTGTTGTTGTTCAAGTTTTGTTTTTTTTTGTGTGTAGGAATGATATCGGTGATGATTCTACCCAGCTCTCTGAGAATGATGAGCTTTTGTTTGATTCTGACTATATTTTCTTATTGATGTACTTTCCGTGTGTGTGTGTGTGTGTGTGTGTGTGTGTGTGTTTCGTTTTGTTTGATTGAACTTGTAATGGTTATTGATCGTGTGATGTATTTGATCTTCTTGTGAAATTAAATGGGTTTGGAGTGATTGTTGTTAATTGTTAGTTAGTGATTGAGTGTGTAAGTGGGTTGAGTGAGTGAGTGACTGGTTGACTGGGTGAGTGCATCTTAGTGGGTGAATGATTGCCTGTTTGGCTGACGGGCTCACTACCCCACTGTGAGATAGACTGGGTTAGTGAGAGAGTGTTTGAGTGATTTTGAGAGTGACTGATAGAATTCTTGTTTGTCTGATTGAATTGTTGTTTGTTGAATGATATTGTGATTGGGATAAGTTAAAATAATTGATGCATGATTTTTCGATTTCAGTGGATGTATTGGCCTTGTTGTGGGAGTTTCGGGGACTATTGGCGTTGGAAGATATGTTTAACGTTGGATTCACTTGATGTTCGTTGGTGATTGGTTTTATTTTGGTTGAGGTGAGTGTAAATTGATACTGAAATGTATTTTTGTTGTTGTTCAAGTTTTGTTTTTTTGTGTGTAGGAATGATATCGGTGATGATTCTACCCAGCTCTCTGAGAATGATGAGCTTTTGTTTGATTCTGACTATATTTTCTTATTGATGTACTTTCCGTGTGTGTGTGTGTGTGTGTGTGTTTCGTTTTGTTTGATTGAACTTGTAATGGTTATTGATCGTGTGATGTATTTGATCTTCTTGTGAAATTAAATGGGTTTGGAGTGATTGTTGTTAATTGTTAGTTAGTGATTGAGTGTGTAAGTGGGTTGAGTGAGTGAGTGACTGGTTGACTGGGTGAGTGCATCTTAGTGGGTGAATGATTGCCTGTTTGGCTGACGGGCTCACTACCCCACTGTGAGATAGACTGGGTTAGTGAGAGAGTGTTTGAGTGGTTTTGAGAGTGACTGATAGAATTCTTGTTTGTCTGATTGAATTGTTGTTTGTTGAATGATATTGTGATTGGGATAAGTTGAAATAATTGATGCATGATTTTTCGATTTCAGTGGATGTATTGGCCTTGTTGTGGGAGTTTCGGGGACTATTGGCGTTGGAAGATATGTTTAACGTTGGATTCACTTGATGTTCGTTAGTGATTGGTTTTATTTTGGTTGAGGTGAGTGTAAATTGATACTGAAATGTATTTTTGTTGTTGTTCAAGTTTTGTTTTTTTTTGTGTGTAGGAATGATATCGGTGATGATTCTACCCAGCTCTCTGAGAATGATGAGCTTTTGTTTGATTCTGACTATATTTTCTTATTGATGTACTTTCCGTGTGTGTGTGTGTGTGTGTGTGTGTGTGTGTGTTTCGTTTTGTTTGATTGAACTTGTAATGGTTATTGATCGTGTGATGTATTTGATCTTCTTGTGAAATTAAATGGGTTTGGAGTGATTGTTGTTAATTGTTAGTTAGTGATTGAGTGTGTAAGTGGGTTGAGTGAGTGAGTGACTGGTTGACTGGGTGAGTGCATCTTAGTGGGTGAATGATTGCCTGTTTGGCTGACGGGCTCACTACCCCACTGTGAGATAGACTGGGTTAGTGAGAGAGTGTTTGAGTGATTTTGAGAGTGACTGATAGAATTCTTGTTTGTCTGATTGAATTGTTGTTTGTTGAATGATATTGTGATTGGGATAAGTTAAAATAATTGATGCATGATTTTTCGATTTCAGTGGATGTATTGGCCTTGTTGTGGGAGTTTCGGGGACTATTGGCGTTGGAAGATATGTTTAACGTTGGATTCACTTGATGTTCGTTGGTGATTGGTTTTATTTTGGTTGAGGTGAGTGTAAATTGATACTGAAATGTATTTTTGTTGTTGTTCAAGTTTTGTTTTTTTGTGTGTAGGAATGATATCGGTGATGATTCTACCCAGCTCTCTGAGAATGATGAGCTTTTGTTTGATTCTGACTATATTTTCTTATTGATGTACTTTCCGTGTGTGTGTGTGTGTGTGTGTGTGTGTGTGTGTGTTTCGTTTTGTTTGATTGAACTTGTAATGGTTATTGATCGTGTGATGTATTTGATCTTCTTGTGAAATTAAATGGGTTTGGAGTGATTGTTGTTAATTGTTAGTTAGTGATTGAGTGTGTAAGTGGGTTGAGTGAGTGAGTGACTGGTTGACTGGGTGAGTGCATCTTAGTGGGTGAATGATTGTCTGTTTGGCTGACGGGCTCACTACCCCACTGTGAGATAGACTGGGTTAGTGAGAGAGTGTTTGAGTGATTTTGAGAGTGACTGATAGAATTCTTGTTTGTCTGATTGAATTGTTGTTTGTTGAATGATATTGTGATTGGGATAAGTTAAAATAATTGATGCATGATTTTTCGATTTCAGTGGATGTATTGGCCTTGTTGTGGGAGTTTCGGGGACTATTGGCGTTGGAAGATATGTTTAACGTTGGATTCACTTGATGTTCGTTAGTGATTGGTTTTATTTTGGTTGAGGTGAGTGTAAATTGATACTGAAATGTATTTTTGTTGTTGTTCAAGTTTTGTTTTTTTTTGTGTGTAGGAATGATATCGGTGATGATTCTACCCAGCTCTCTGAGAATGATGAGCTTTTGTTTGATTCTGACTATATTTTCTTATTGATGTACTTTCCGTGTGTGTGTGTGTGTGTGTGTGTGTGTGTGTGTGTTTCGTTTTGTTTGATTGAACTTGTAATGGTTATTGATCGTGTGATGTATTTGATCTTCTTGTGAAATTAAATGGGTTTGGAGTGATTGTTGTTAATTGTTAGTTAGTGATTGAGTGTGTAAGTGGGTTGAGTGAGTGAGTGACTGGTTGACTGGGTGAGTGCATCTTAGTGGGTGAATGATTGCCTGTTTGGCTGACGGGCTCACTACCCCACTGTGAGATAGACTGGGTTAGTGAGAGAGTGTTTGAGTGGTTTTGAGAGTGACTGATAGAATTCTTGTTTGTCTGATTGAATTGTTGTTTGTTGAATGATATTGTGATTGGGATAAGTTGAAATAATTGATGCATGATTTTTCGATTTCAGTGGATGTATTGGCCTTGTTGTGGGAGTTTCGGGGACTATTGGCGTTGGAAGATATGTTTAACGTTGGATTCACTTGATGTTCGTTAGTGATTGGTTTTATTTTGGTTGAGGTGAGTGTCAATTGATACTGAAATGTATTTTTGTTGTTGTTCAAGTTTTGTTTTTTTGTGTGTAGGAATGATATCGGTGATGATTCTACCCAGCTCTCTGAGAATGATGAGCTTTTGTTTGATTCTGACCATATTTTCTTATTGATGTACTTTCCGTGTGTGTGTGTGTGTGTGTGTGTGTGTGTTTCGTTTTGTTTGATTGAACTTGTAATGGTTATTGATCGTGTGATGTATTTGATCTTCTTGTGAAATTAAATGGGTTTGGAGTGATTGTTGTTAATTGTTAGTTAGTGATTGAGTGTGTAAGTGGGTTGAGTGAGTGAGTGACTGGTTGACTGGGTGAGTGCATCTTAGTGGGTGAATGATTGCCTGTTTGGCTGACGGGCTCACTACCCCACTGTGAGATAGACTGGGTTAGTGAGAGAGTGTTTGAGTGATTTTGAGAGTGACTGATAGAATTCTTGTTTGTCTGATTGAATTGTTGTTTGTTGAATGATATTGTGATTGGGATAAGTTAAAATAATTGATGCATGATTTTTCGATTTCAGTGGATGTATTGGCCTTGTTGTGGGAGTTTCGGGGACTATTGGCGTTGGAAGATATGTTTAACGTTGGATTCACTTGATGTTCGTTAGTGATTGGTTTTATTTTGGTTGAGGTGAGTGTAAATTGATACTGAAATGTATTTTTGTTGTTGTTCAAGTTTTGTTTTTTTGTGTGTGTAGGAATGATATCGGTGATGATTCTACCCAGCTCTCTGAGAATGATGAGCTTTTGTTTGATTCTGACTATATTTTCTTATTGATGTACTTTCCGTGTGTGTGTGTGTGTGTGTGTGTGTTTCGTTTTGTTTGATTGAACTTGTAATGGTTATTGATCGTGTGATGTATTTGATCTTCTTGTGAAATTAAATGGGTTTGGAGTGATTGTTGTTAATTGTTAGTTAGTGATTGAGTGTGTGAGTGGGTTGAGTGAGTGAGTGACTGGTTGACTGGGTGAGTGCATCTTAGTGGGTGAATGATTGCCTGTTTGGCTGACGGGCTCACTACCCCACTGTGAGATAGACTGGGTTAGTGAGAGAGTGTTTGAGTGATTTTGAGAGTGACTGATAGAATTCTTGTTTGTCTGATTGAATTGTTGTTTGTTGAATGATATTGTGATTGGGATAAGTTGAAATAATTGATGCATGATTTTTCGATTTCAGTGGATGTATTGGCCTTGTTG
Source organism: Fasciola hepatica (assembly GCA_948099385.1). Taxonomy (NCBI): domain Eukaryota; kingdom Metazoa; phylum Platyhelminthes; class Trematoda; order Plagiorchiida; family Fasciolidae; genus Fasciola; species Fasciola hepatica. The sequence continues at coordinate 4,506,625 of CANUEZ040000019.1, read as the reverse complement.
TGGGAGTTTCGGGGACTATTGGCGTTGGAAGATATGTTTAACGTTGGATTCACTTGATGTTCGTTAGTGATTGGTTTTATTTTGGTTGAGGTGAGTGTCAATTGATACTGAAATGTATTTTTGTTGTTGTTCAAGTTTTGTTTTTTTGTGTGTAGGAATGATATCGGTGATGATTCTACCCAGCTCTCTGAGAATGATGAGCTTTTGTTTGATTCTGACCATATTTTCTTATTGATGTACTTTCCGTGTGTGTGTGTGTGTGTGTGTGTGTGTTTCGTTTTGTTTGATTGAACTTGTAATGGTTATTGATCGTGTGATGTATTTGATCTTCTTGTGAAATTAAATGGGTTTGGAGTGATTGTTGTTAATTGTTAGTTAGTGATTGAGTGTGTAAGTGGGTTGAGTGAGTGAGTGACTGGTTGACTGGGTGAGTGCATCTTAGTGGGTGAATGATTGCCTGTTTGGCTGACGGGCTCACTACCCCACTGTGAGATAGACTGGGTTAGTGAGAGAGTGATTGAGTGATTTTGAGAGTGACTGATAGAATTCTTGTTTGTCTGATTGAATTGTTGTTTGTTGAATGATATTGTGATTGGGATAAGTTAAAATAATTGATGCATGATTTTTCGATTTCAGTGGATGTATTGGCCTTGTTGTGGGAGTTTCGGGGACTATTGGCGTTGGAAGATATGTTTAACGTTGGATTCACTTGATGTTCGTTAGTGATTGGTTTTATTTTGGTTGAGGTGAGTGTAAATTGATACTGAAATGTATTTTTGTTGTTGTTCAAGTTTTGTTTTTTTTTGTGTGTAGGAATGATATCGGTGATGATTCTACCCAGCTCTCTGAGAATGATGAGCTTTTGTTTGATTCTGACTATATTTTCTTATTGATGTACTTTCCGTGTGTGTGTGTGTGTGTGTGTGTGTGTGTGTGTGTGTGTTTCGTTTTGTTTGATTGAACTTGTAATGGTTATTGATCGTGTGATGTATTTGATCTTCTTGTGAAATTAAATGGGTTTGGAGTGATTGTTGTTAATTGTTAGTTAGTGATTGAGTGTGTAAGTGGGTTGAGTGAGTGAGTGACTGGTTGACTGGGTGAGTGCATCTTAGTGGGTGTATGATTGCCTGTTTGGCTGACGGGCTCACTACCCCACTGTGAGATAGACTGGGTTAGTGAGAGAGTGTTTGAGTGATTTTGAGAGTGACTGATAGAATTCTTGTTTGTCTGATTGAATTGTTGTTTGTTGAATGATATTGTGATTGGGATAAGTTAAAATAATTGATGCATGATTTTTCGATTTCAGTGGATGTATTGGCCTTGTTGTGGGAGTTTCGGGGACTATTGGCGTTGGAAGATATGTTTAACGTTGGATTCACTTGATGTTCGTTAGTGATTGGTTTTATTTTGGTTGAGGTGAGTGTAAATTGATACTGAAATGTATTTTTGTTGTTGTTCAAGTTTTGTTTTTTTGTGTGTAGGAATGATATCGGTGATGATTCTACCCAGCTCTCTGAGAATGATGAGCTTTTGTTTGATTCTGACTATATTTTCTTATTGATGTACTTTCCGTGTGTGTGTGTGTGTGTGTGTGTGAGTGTGTGTGTGTGTGTTTCGTTTTGTTTGATTGAACTTGTAATGGTTATTGATTGTGTGATGTATTTGATCTTCTTGTGAAATTAAATGGGTTTGGAGTGATTGTTGTTAATTGTTAGTTAGTGATTGAGTGTGTAAGTGGGTTGAGTGAATGAGTGACTGGTTGACTGGGTGAGTGCATCTTAGTGGGTGAATGATTGTCTGTTTGGCTGACGGGCTCACTACCCCACTGTGAGATAGACTGGGTTAGTGAGAGAGTGTTTGAGTGATTTTGAGAGTGACTGATAGAATTCTTGTTTGTCTGATTGAATTGTTGTTTGTTGAATGATATTGTGATTGGGATAAGTTGAAATAATTGATGCATGATTTTTCGATTTCAGTGGATGTATTGGCCTTGTTGTGGGAGTTTCGGGGACTATTGGCGTTGGAAGATATGTTTAACGTTGGATTCACTTGATGTTCGTTAGTGATTGGTTTTATTTTGGTTGAGGTGAGTGTAAATTGATACTGAAATGTATTTTTGTTGTTGTTCAAGTTTTGTTTTTTTGTGTGTAGGAATGATATCAGTGATGATTCTACCCAGCTCTCTGAGAATGATGAGCTTTTGTTTGATTCTGACTATATTTTCTTATTGATGTACTTTCCGTGTGTGTGTGTGTGTGTGTGTGAGTGTGTGTGTGTGTGTTTCGTTTTGTTTGATTGAACTTGTAATGGTTATTGATCGTGTGATGTATTTGATCTTCTTGTGAAATTAAATGGGTTTGGAGTGATTGTTGTTAATTGTTAGTTAGTGATTGAGTGTGTAAGTGGGTTGAGTGAATGAGTGACTGGTTGACTGGGTGAGTGCATCTTAGTGGGTGAATGATTGTCTGTTTGGCTGACGGGCTCACTACCCCACTGTGAGATAGACTGGGTTAGTGAGAGAGTGTTTGAGTGATTTTGAGAGTGACTGATAGAATTCTTGTTTGTCTGATTGAATTGTTGTTTGTTGAATGATATTGTGATTGGGATAAGTTGAAATAATTGATGCATGATTTTTCGATTTCAGTGGATGTATTGGCCTTGTTGTGGGAGTTTCGGGGACTATTGGCGTTGGAAGATATGTTTAACGTTGGATTCACTTGATGTTCGTTAGTGATTGGTTTTATTTTGGTTGAGGTGAGTGTAAATTGATACTGAAATGTATTTTTGTTGTTGTTCAAGTTTTGTTTTTTTGTGTGTAGGAATGATATCGGTGATGATTCTACCCAGCTCTCTGAGAATGATGAGCTTTTGTTTGATTCTGACTATATTTTCTTATTGATGTACTTTCCGTGTGTGTGTGTGTGTGTGTGTGTGAGTGTGTGTGTGTGTGTTTCGTTTTGTTTGATTGAACTTGTAATGGTTATTGATCGTGTGATGTATTTGATCTTCTTGTGAAATTAAATGGGTTTGGAGTGATTGTTGTTAATTGTTAGTTAGTGATTGAGTGTGTAAGTGGGTTGAGTGAATGAGTGACTGGTTGACTGGGTGAGTGCATCTTAGTGGGTGAATGATTGTCTGTTTGGCTGACGGGCTCACTACCCCACTGTGAGATAGACTGGGTTAGTGAGAGAGTGTTTGAGTGATTTTGAGAGTGACTGATAGAATTCTTGTTTGTCTGATTGAATTGTTGTTTGTTGAATGATATTGTGATTGGGATAAGTTGAAATAATTGATGCATGATTTTTCGATTTCAGTGGATGTATTGGCCTTGTTGTGGGAGTTTCGGGGACTATTGGCGTTGGAAGATATGTTTAACGTTGGATTCACTTGATGTTCGTTAGTGATTGGTTTTATTTTGGTTGAGGTGAGTGTAAATTGATACTGAAATGTATTTTTGTTGTTGTTCAAGTTTTGTTTTTTTGTGTGTAGGAATGATATCGGTGATGATTCTACCCAGCTCTCTGAGAATGATGAGCTTTTGTTTGATTCTGACTATATTTTCTTATTGATGTACTTTCCGTGTGTGTGTGTGTGTGTGTGTTTCGTTTTGTTTGATTGAACTTGTAATGGTTATTGATCGTGTGATGTATTTGATCTTCTTGTGAAATTAAATGGGTTTGGAGTGATTGTTGTTAATTGTTAGTTAGTGATTGAGTGTGTAAGTGGGTTGAGTGAATGAGTGACTGGTTGACTGGGTGAGTGCATCTTAGTGGGTGAATGATTGTCTGTTTGGCTGACGGGCTCACTACCCCACTGTGAGATAGACTGGGTTAGTGAGAGAGTGTTTGAGTGATTTTGAGAGTGACTGATAGAATTCTTGTTTGTCTGATTGAATTGTTGTTTGTTGAATGATATTGTGATTGGGATAAGTTGAAATAATTGATGCATGATTTTTCGATTTCAGTGGATGTATTGGCCTTGTTGTGGGAGTTTCGGGGACTATTGGCGTTGGAAGATATGTTTAACGTTGGATTCACTTGATGTTCGTTAGTGATTGGTTTTATTTTGGTTGAGGTGAGTGTAAATTGATACTGAAATGTATTTTTGTTGTTGTTCAAGTTTTGTTTTTTTGTGTGTAGGAATGATATCGGTGATGATTCTACCCAGCTCTCTGAGAATGATGAGCTTTTGTTTGATTCTGACTATATTTTCTTATTGATGTACTTTCCGTGTGTGTGTGTGTGTGTGTGTGAGTGTGTGTGTGTGTGTTTCGTTTTGTTTGATTGAACTTGTAATGGTTATTGATCGTGTGATGTATTTGATCTTCTTGTGAAATTAAATGGGTTTGGAGTGATTGTTGTTAATTGTTAGTTAGTGATTGAGTGTGTAAGTGGGTTGAGTGAATGAGTGACTGGTTGACTGGGTGAGTGCATCTTAGTGGGTGAATGATTGTCTGTTTGGCTGACGGGCTCACTACCCCACTGTGAGATAGACTGGGTTAGTGAGAGAGTGTTTGAGTGATTTTGAGAGTGACTGATAGAATTCTTGTTTGTCTGATTGAATTGTTGTTTGTTGAATGATATTGTGATTGGGATAAGTTGAAATAATTGATGCATGATTTTTCGATTTCAGTGGATGTATTGGCCTTGTTGTGGGAGTTTCGGGGACTATTGGCGTTGGAAGATATGTTTAACGTTGGATTCACTTGATGTTCGTTAGTGATTGGTTTTATTTTGGTTGAGGTGAGTGTAAATTGATACTGAAATGTATTTTTGTTGTTGTTCAAGTTTTGTTTTTTTGTGTGTAGGAATGATATCAATGATGATTCTACCCAGCTCTCTGAGAATGATGAGCTTTTGTTTGATTCTGACCATATTTTCTTATTGATGTACTTTCCGTGTGTGTGTGTGTGTGTGTGTGTGAGTGTGTGTGTGTGTGTTTCGTTTTGTTTGATTGAACTTGTAATGGTTATTGATCGTGTGATGTATTTGATCTTCTTGTGAAATTAAATGGGTTTGGAGTGATTGTTGTTAATTGTTAGTTAGTGATTGAGTGTGTAAGTGGGTTGAGTGAATGAGTGACTGGTTGACTGGGTGAGTGCATCTTAGTGGGTGAATGATTGTCTGTTTGGCTGACGGGCTCACTACCCCACTGTGAGATAGACTGGGTTAGTGAGAGAGTGTTTGAGTGATTTTGAGAGTGACTGATAGAATTCTTGTTTGTCTGATTGAATTGTTGTTTGTTGAATGATATTGTGATTGGGATAAGTTGAAATAATTGATGCATGATTTTTCGATTTCAGTGGATGTATTGGCCTTGTTGTGGGAGTTTCGGGGACTATTGGCGTTGGAAGATATGTTTAACGTTGGATTCACTTGATGTTCGTTAGTGATTGGTTTTATTTTGGTTGAGGTGAGTGTAAATTGATACTGAAATGTATTTTTGTTGTTGTTCAAGTTTTGTTTTTTTGTGTGTAGGAATGATATCGGTGATGATTCTACCCAGCTCTCTGAGAATGATGAGCTTTTGTTTGATTCTGACTATATTTTCTTATTGATGTACTTTCCGTGTGTGTGTGTGTGTGTGTTTCGTTTTGTTTGATTGAACTTGTAATGGTTATTGATCGTGTGATGTATTTGATCTTCTTGTGAAATTAAATGGGTTTGGAGTGATTGTTGTTAATTGTTAGTTAGTGATTGAGTGTGTAAGTGGGTTGAGTGAGTGAGTGACTGGTTGACTGGGTGAGTGCATCTTAGTGGGTGAATGATTGCCTGTTTGGCTGACGGGCTCACTACCCCACTGTGAGATAGACTGGGTTAGTGAGAGAGTGTTTGAGTGATTTTGAGAGTGACTGATAGAATTCTTGTTTGTCTGATTGAATTGTTGTTTGTTGAATGATATTGTGATTGGGATAAGTTGAAATAATTGATGCATGATTTTTCGATTTCAGTGGATGTATTGGCCTTGTTGTGGGAGTTTCGGGGACTATTGGCGTTGGAAGATATGTTTAACGTTGGATTCACTTGATGTTCGTTGGTGATTGGTTTTATTTTGGTTGAGGTGAGTGTAAATTGATACTGAAATGTATTTTTGTTGTTGTTCAAGTTTTGTTTTTTTGTGTGTAGGAATGATATCGGTGATGATTCTACCCAGCTCTCTGAGAATGATGAGCTTTTGTTTGATTCTGACTATATTTTCTTATTGATGTACTTTCCGTGTGTGTGTGTGTTTCGTTTTGTTTGATTGAACTTGTAATGGTTATTGATCGTGTGATGTATTTGATCTTCTTGTGAAATTAAATGGGTTTGGAGTGATTGTTGTTAATTGTTAGTTAGTGATTGAGTGTGTAAGTGGGTTGAGTGAGTGAGTGACTGGTTGACTGGGTGAGTGCATCTTAGTGGGTGAATGATTGCCTGTTTGGCTGACGGGCTCACTACCCCACTGTGAGATAGACTGGGTTAGTGAGAGAGTGTTTGAGTGATTTTGAGAGTGACTGATAGAATTCTTGTTTGTCTGATTGAATTGTTGTTTGTTGAATGATATTGTGATTGGGATAAGTTGAAATAATTGATGCATGATTTTTCGATTTCAGTGGATGTATTGGCCTTGTTGTGGGAGTTTCGGGGACTATTGGCGTTGGAAGATATGTTTAACGTTGGATTCACTTGATGTTCGTTAGTGATTGGTTTTATTTTGGTTGAGGTGAGTGTAAATTGATACTGAAATGTATTTTTGTTGTTGTTCAAGTTTTGTTTTTTTTTGTGTGTAGGAATGATATCGGTGATGATTCTACCCAGCTCTCTGAGAATGATGAGCTTTTGTTTGATTCTGACTATATTTTCTTATTGATGTACTTTCCGTGTGTGTGTGTGTGTGTGTGTGTGTGTGTGTGTTTCGTTTTGTTTGATTGAACTTGTAATGGTTATTGATCGTGTGATGTATTTGATCTTCTTGTGAAATTAAATGGGTTTGGAGTGATTGTTGTTAATTGTTAGTTAGTGATTGAGTGTGTAAGTGGGTTGAGTGAGTGAGTGACTGGTTGACTGGGTGAGTGCATCTTAGTGGGTGAATGATTGTCTGTTTGGCTGACGGGCTCACTACCCCACTGTGAGATAGACTGGGTTAGTGAGAGAGTGTTTGAGTGATTTTGAGAGTGACTGATAGAATTCTTGTTTGTCTGATTGAATTGTTGTTTGTTGAATGATATTGTGATTGGGATAAGTTGAAATAATTGATGCATGATTTTTCGATTTCAGTGGATGTATTGGCCTTGTTGTGGGAGTTTCGGGGACTATTGGCGTTGGAAGATATGTTTAACGTTGGATTCACTTGATGTTCGTTAGTGATTGGTTTTATTTTGGTTGAGGTGAGTGTAAATTGATACTGAAATGTATTTTTGTTGTTGTTCAAGTTTTGTTTTTTTGTGTGTAGGAATGATATCGGTGATGATTCTACCCAGCTCTCTGAGAATGATGAGCTTTTGTTTGATTCTGACTATATTTTCTTATTGATGTACTTTCCGTGTGTGTTTTGTTCTGTTTGAATAAACGTTTGATGGTGGTTGATCGTGTGATTTAATTGGTATTCTTTGAGTTTCGTTTGGTTTTCATTTCTTGTTGGTGATTCTTGGCTAGTGATTCAGTGAATGAACGAACGTGAGTGAGTGTGTAGTTGATTGAATGATTGAGTTCACCACTGAGTGAGTGAATTGGTTTGTGACTTAGAGAGTGAGTGAGTGAGTGAGTGATTGTCTGAGTGGTTCAATGAGTGAGCGAGTGAATGGTTGGATGGATTAGTCCGAGCGTGAGTGAGTGGATTGGTGGGTGACTTAGAGATTGATTGAGTGGTTTATTGATTGTCTGAATGAGTGAGTCAGTCAGTTAGGTAGTGGGTTAGATATTGGGTGGGTGGGTGATTGAATGAGTGAGTGAGTGAGCCGGGTGACTGACCTGCTGTGTGTATATGACTGCCTGTTTGGCTTACTCACTGCGGGATAGATTGGGTGAGCGAGAGAGTGTTTCAATGATTTTGTGAGTGACTGATAGATTTCTTGTGTCTGATCGAATCGCTGTTTGTTAAATAATTTTCTTTAAGGGATTAGTTGAAATGATTGATGTATGATTACCCGATTTCAGTGGATGTTTTGGCCTAGTTTTGTGGATTTCGGGGAATGTTGCCCCTAGATAATGTGTTTCAATTGGACTCATTTGATGTTAATCAGTGATTGGTTTTATATTTCTGGAGGTAAATTTTAAGTTGATATTGAAATGTATTTTTTGTGTGAAAGATGATATCTGTGATGATTCTACCCAGCTCTCTGAGAATGATGAGCTTTTGTTTGATTCTGACTATATTTTCTTATTGATGTACTTTCTGTGTGTATGTTTGGTTGTGTTTGATTTTTCTTATATTTGTTATTGATTTTGTGATGTAATTGTTGTTCGTGGGAATTTCGTTTGATTTGTAGTGGTCGTTCTGAATTGATATTGGATGAGTGCGTGATTGAGTGAGTGAGTGAGTGTATGAATGATTGAGTGAGTTACTGTCTGCGTGACTGGATGACTGGCTGACAGTGAATGAATGATTGCCTGTTTGGCTGACGGGATGACTTTCCCACTGTGGGATAGACTGGTTGATTGAGAGTGTCAGTTATTTTGTGCTCTTATCGACACGGGAACTCCAAGAACTACACTTCTCGGACACTGGTAGAAAAACATAACTGGCCTATAGCAAATTCACACAAGCGTGTCACAGTGGCTTGTACTTGCTTCTGTTCTGTGCAGACAACCAATATTCAGGCGCTGGGTGCGGTGGCTTTGGTTCAAATCTCCTAGCGGCAATCTCCAAAAGAAATAATGAAGGAGAAAAGAGTATGAAAGGAGTAAGAGGAGAACTACACTAACTAAGTCGATGAAGAAAGTCCGCAAATGCAAGAGCGCCGCTGATCGTGGCATCATGCTTATCTAGTTCTACACACGGACTCTGTATTGTTTCTCTCAAATACAAAAGTACCCTTTATGACCGTGTTAAGCTGGCTATTCTACCCGACCTCTGTAATGACGTGCTTTGGGGTCATGACTTGTTGAAACAACATCAGCTCATTGAAATCCCCTTCTCAGGTACACCGCCCACTTTCTCTGTCTGTGGCTTACTCACTGCTCGCGTTGAACCCCAGTCCCTCTTCCAGCACCTTTCTCCAGACTGCAGGCCAATTGCCACTAAGTCCCGCCGCCACACACCTCAAGACGAATCATTCATCCAATCAGAAATACAGACGCTTCTTGAATCCGGCGTAATAGAACCGTCCAAATCTCCATGGAGGGCACAAGTTCTGGTTACCTCTTATGGACGACTCAAGTAAAGAGTGGTCGTCGATTATAGTCAGACTATCAACTGATTCACTTACCTTGATGCTTACCTTTTTTCCTCGACACGATTGGAAAGATCGCCAGTTACTCCGTATTTAGCACCCATGATCTGAGAAGTGCCTACTATCAAATACTAATAAAAATTGAAGAACGCAAGTACATAGCTTTTGAGACTTGCAATCGACTCTATCAGTTCTGTTGGATTCACTTCAGTGTAACTAACGGTTTTACCTGCTTTCTGCGGACGACAGACACAATAATTTCCACTGAAAAGCTCGTGGGCACCTTTGTCTATCTCGACAACTTAACTATTTGTGGCCATAATGAGAACGACCACGATCGTAATCTGGACAGTTTCTTGGAAGTCGCCACTAAATATGGCATGATGTTCAATAAAAGCAAGAGCATTTTCCGAACCACGGAGATAAATCTCTTGCAGCCCTTGCTAACGCTTCCACCTCCAAATACTCTCAAAACCCAGAGGCGTATTGTTAGTATGTTTGCATATTACTCGCGTTGGATCTCATATTTTTCGGACAAAATTTATCGTTTGGTAACCAACCGCATTTTTCCGGTCCTCCTAAACGCTTTTACAAGTCTTAAGAAAGAACTTGCGAATGCCGCGGTTGTCACCATAGACCCGGCAATACCATTGGTTGTCGAAACCGATGCATCTGGTATTGCGATTGCAGCTGCTCTCAATCAAAACGGAAGACCAGTGGCATTTTTCTCTCGAACTTTATCTCCATCTGAACGGCGCCACTCCGCCGTTGAGAAGGAGGCATGCGCGATCGCTGAAGCATTAAATAATGGCCCTATTTCTAAATCGGACATCACTTCAAACTGGTCAAAGATCAACGGTCGGTGACCTTTATGTTTGACAATCGCTCAAGAGGCAAGATTAAAAATGAGGAGACTCGACATTGGTGTGTAGAGCTCACTATCTTTCAGTACAGTTCAGTTCAGTTTGTTTATTCAACCACTAACCTTGCACTTCTGTGCTCCGTTTTCGGTTGCTACCTTCCAGTAGCATCGTCCACTAAAGAGCGAAAAGAATAGAGGCATAGTGAAAAACATTCAAAAAGTCGAAGTACCAAGGGGAAATCGAGACGAAAAGGAAAGGGCCCGAATGCATCTAAGCCACTGACCGTGACACCCAGCCATATCACTTAATGTCTCCAACCATTTAGTAGGCGGATCACGTGGACCCTAACCTAGAAATCTAATACGTCCCACACGGTCAAGTTCACTAGTCAAGGTTTTCATACCTTTTTTCCATGTTATGAACTGACCACCTCGACCTACATTCCAATCACCACTTGTCTTAGAAAACAGCGTACGCTGAGGAAATCTATCCGTGGGCATAGGTAATACACGTCCCCACCACCTTAACTTGTTTAGATTCGACATTTGATCCAGAAACTGACCTCCGGTTCCCAACACTACGTCTAACCTCAGCATTCCTGATACGGTGTTCCCACCATACTCGGGCAACGCTACGGAGACATCGATGCTCAAACACCGACAGTCTGCGCCTATCTTCTACCCTCAACGGCCATGTTTCTGAACCGTATAAAAGAACAGACCTAACCACCGCATTGTACACTCTACCCTTAACAGACAATCGGATATCACGCCGACGCCACAGATGACGGAGGTTGGCAAAAGCCAAACGTACCTTCTGTATACGCGATGACACTTCATCCGATATCTGTCCACCTGGTGAGATGTGACTGCCCAGGTAACAAAATTTATCCATTTCAGCTAGAGCTCCCCCTGTCAACACAAGGTTTGGTGTAGAGCCAATCCAGTTCTGAAGCAGCATTTTACACTTTGAAGGTGGAGAACGCATCCCAAACATTCCTACACTGTTGTTGAGGCTATCTAAAAGAGCTTGCAACTTACCTGGATCTTCACCCAGAAGAACAACATCGTCCGCGTATTATAAGTCACACAGCTTTCTGCTCGAGGAAAGATTGAAAACATAGCTTTCCCGACACAAATTTGAACATAGAAGTCAATAGCATTAAATTGCACGATGTATTCCGGACCATTTCGCTGCATTGATGCCACTATCCAAGCAAATGGGCTTCCACTAAGCCATCCCGCTGCCTTGCGGATAGGTTCTTGTTAGAACTAAAGGCTTTGGATAAGGACCCTAATCGTTCTCCTGCTTTGTGGCTGGACACCCTAGCAGTACCCGTCCAACATCTTCCATGAACTGCACGAACAGAAAGAATTCCATACTGCATCGGTCGTCTCGCAGGATAGTCGGGACCGCGCTGCCCATTGCATCGAGCGGGGTGGGTAGTGATAAGTGTGCTACTGCTCAGAGTTCCCTCTCTTTTATTCAACCTTTGTCTTCCGTCCCTAACCATCCCTCTTTGCCCCATCTATCCACCCATAATGCTCCCACTGATAACACGGTCGATACTCGCAACGATTCACTGTCAAATAGTGTTGGGAATAATCCTTTGTCTGGTAACTCACATTTTCTCAAGCCCCGTCAGCCTCTTAATCTCGGCTCCTTCAACGTGCGTACACTCATGCAGGCCGGTCAGCAGGCGTGCCTAGTCCTCACAATAAATCCTCTGAAGATTGATGTATGCTGCTTAAGTGAAGCGCGTATCCAGGAATCGAGCAGTGTAATTCAACTAGCTGCTCCTGGTATCTCATCGAGGTATATTCTGCGCACCTCAGGAGACGAAGCAGCTAGAGCTGTGGGTCAACGTGGTGTAGGAATTGTCTTGACTGACAAGGCTGAGGCTGCCCTATTAGACTGGATCCCTGTTAACAGTTGTTTATGTGCTGTGAGACTCCAAAGGTCAGTTGGCGTTCGAAAGGATAGTTGTGTTAAACGCAATTTGTTTGTGATCTCGGCGTACGCCTCAACGGACTGCAGCTCAGACTTGCAGAAAGATGAGTTCTATGATGCCCTCGCCACTCTCGTTCGCAGCAGTAAAGGTTCCGACATTGTAGTGATAATTGGTGACTTCAATGCACAAGTTGGCAAACTTAGTGTGTCAGAAGCCTGTTTAGGTGGGCGTTGTGCTTTACCTGCTGAGCATACAGATAACGGGGATAGGCTTCTCCAGTTTTGTGCAGACAATCGATTGTTCTTGTCTAGCACAAATTTCCGACGCAGCTCGCGTCGCACAGCGACATTGTTCTCTAACTCTACAGGTACTTTGAGTCAAATTGACCATATCACAGTAAGCTACTGGTGGCGCAGTTCTGTTCAGAACTGTAGATCTTACTGGTCCACGTACGTAGAGTCGGGCCATGCCTTAGTTTTAATGCGATTATCTCTCCAGCTCCATGTTCATCGTCGAAAACCGCAAACCTGATTAGCCGTGCAACGTTTGTGTGATCCAGAAGTACGCACCCGTTATGAGCAGAAGTTAGCACATGAGCTAGGATCTACGACGAACAGTAATGTAGATGAGCATTGGTCTCATATCAAACAGGCGATGCACGTTGCAGCAGGTTTCGCCTGTGGTCCTCGATCCGTTGTCCATCAAAGACACAGGATCTCGCAAGAGTCGTTGAGTATAATGGAGCAAAAGCATCAGCTTTCGAACCGTAAGGAGATGAATATGATGCGGAGAAAGCTGCAAAGACAAGTTACGAAAAGCCTTTAGAATGATCGCGAAAATTGGTGGATCAAGGTAGCCGAAGAAATGGAAATAGCAGCTGCTTCAGGTAACAGTCAAAGACTGTTCAAACTTATCCGTGACACCGGTGGACGGCGAACTCACGTTAGTGAAACGATTTGGGGTAGAAATGGAGAACCCATCCATAGCAAACAGCAAAGGCTTGACCGATGGGCCGAGTACTTCAAGGAACAGTTTAGCTGGCCGCACGCTAGTGTAGTTACTCCCGTGTCAACAACTGTGACTCCTTGGGTGGTATCACTTGAGCCCCCATCGGAAGTAGAAGTAGGGTCATGTATTCGATTACTAAGGCGGGGGAAAGCGGCAGGTCCCGACGAACTTCCTCCGGTTCTTTTCAAAGTGGGTGGTGAGGCGTTGATAAAATCACTTACCGCTTTGCTCCGTGACATTTGGAACGCGGAGCGTATTCCGGTAATATGGAGCAAGTCATTGATTGTTCCCATCTTGAAGAAGGGAATACGCAATGACTGCAGTAATCATCGTGGGATTAGCTTAATTCCGATAGTCACCAAAGTATTAGCCTCGATTCTGCTGCATCGTCTTACACCGGCTCGCGAGAGGAATGCCCGCGAACAGCAGGCTGGATTCCGCCCAGGTCGAGGATGCACCGACCAGATTTTTACTCTTCGCCGACTACTTGAAACGCGTCACATGCACCGCCGACCGACAATAATGATTTTCTTAGACTTGAAAGGCGCCTTCGATTCAGTTGATCGAACATCGCTTTTCAGTGTTCTTCATCGAAAAGGTATGCCCCAGAAGTTCGTGAACCTAATGAGATCATTGTATTCTCATACTTCTGGCCGCGTAAGGGTTTACGGTGAACTATCCGGTCGGTTCGAAACGACCAGTGGTATTCGACAGGGATGCCCTTTGTCTCCATTCCTTTTCAACTTTGTCATGGACGAAATGATGGAGAGTGCGCTGCAAAATCTTCAGGATGTGGGCGTCGAACTAGGAAATAGTGGAAAGCTATGTGACCTAGATTGCACAGACGACGTTGCCTGCTTGTTGGAATCCACAGAACATGCTCAGCGTGCACTAGATAATCTCGCAAGAGCTGTAGCTCCATTCGGCATGCGCTTTGCACCTTCAAAGTGCAAGGTGGTGTTACAAGACTGGACGTCAACAATTCCGAGGTTGATGCCCGATGGGGAGGTGCTGTCAGTTGTCGACCACTTCACCTACCTCGGTAGCTGCGTGACGACGGATAGGAGCACAGTAGTAGAGGTGAGTACGCGGATATCCAATGCTCGAGTGGCGTACGCTGGACTGAAGCACTTATGGAGCCGATCTGATATTTCACTGAAGTTGAAAGGTCGTGTATACTGTGCCACTGTGCGTTCAGTTTTGTTGTATGGTTGCGAGACTTGGAGTCTGCGTGCTGAAGATATTCGTCGTCTTGAGGTTTTCGACCATCGATGTTTACGTAGTATCGCTAGGATTGGGTGGAATAGCCGAGTAAGCAACGATGAGGTGAGAAAGCGAGTATTTGGTACCAATTCAGAGAACGTTCTGTCACAGCGTATCCAGCTTAGTAGACTTCGTTGGTTGGGACACGTGTTACGTCTACCGTACCGTGTCCTATTCTTCGCCCCTCCTAGGGAGTGGAAGAAACCACGTGGAGGTCTACAAATGACGTGGCAGCGAGGAATGAGACAATGTACAGCGAACTTAGGAAAAGTAGGTGCTTCACTTCTTCGTGGTTGGGGTCCAAAAGATCCGTCTACCAGTTGGCTGGAGACACTGAAGGATATGGCAGCGAACCGTGAACAGTGGCGATCGTGTTGTCACTTTCTATCGAATCAGAATGATTGATCGATGTGCGTTTGTACAGTTAGACTGTGTATTCCGTGTGTTGGATATTAGGGCATTCTTTTCTTTTCCCACCCATGTAGGTCTACTCCCTCTCCATCTTGTATGTTCATACTTTCTAATTCAGCGTGCAACATGGTGAGAAAGTCAGTGGTCAGTGGGGCTTGCCCTACTGTTTAACGCTGTACGATGATGATGATGATGATGACGACTATTCTCACACGGGGATAGTGCTTCCTCAAGAATCAATTCATTCATGAAATTGAAGAGGAAGGTTGATAAAGGGCAACCTTGACGAACACCACCTTCAGTGGTGAACTCAGAGGAAAGATCGCGGTAAACATGAACTCCGCTTCGGCTGTTCGCATACAAACGTGGTAAAAGAGAAATAAACTTATCTGGCACACCCTTCAGTGAGAGGCAGCACCAGACAACTGCGGTCAACTGAGCCACTTTCATATTAAGAAAGACAGAGATTGTGGGCCTACGAAAGATGTGTCTATGCTCTAAGGTTTGCCGAAGAGTAAAGATGTGGTCGATACAACTCCTACCGCGTCTGAAGCCTTTCTTGTGAATCGGCACACACACCCATTCACCTCATTCCCTGGGAATCAGCTCATTATCCTAAATAATATGGCGGAGTTTTGTTAACTCCGAAACCAAAGCTTCGTCTCCATCCTTGAAAAAAGATGAAGACAACCCATGTGGTCCAGTGGCTTTATACCTTTTCAAGTAACCGATCTCCGGCATGATCTCCATCTCTGATAGAGGACTAATATCCACCCGCATCCTTTCGCTGGCAGGTATATTTGGAAGGTTTGCCGTTGAGGTGGGCCAACTGAATTGTTCCTTAAAGTGCTCCGTCCAGCGCTCCAGACGACGTCCCTGAGAGTGAATCAGTGAGCCGTCTGATTCCTTAATTAACTCACTTACACCAGGCTTCCGTGGACCGTTACTTCTAATCAAACGGAAAAGGTTGAGGGCATTGCGAATGGATGCAGCCTTTTCCATTTCCGTACATTTCGCAATCCACCACTGGTCACGGTCATTTATCATGCTCCTAGTCATTCGGCGTCTCAGGGATTTGCGCACCTCATTCACTGTGGCATCCGGAGGGACGGATCTGCGAGCATCGAACAGAGCAACTGATGTCGAAGATATCCATTGTTTGTGAGATCGATCTAAACCCGAGTTCTGGGTGGCAATTGAAGCGGCATACAAAGCTTCCTTGATCTGTTGCCAGCGTTCATTTGGGTCCTGAACATCTGGCTGCATCGGTAAGTGCGTAGACAGCTCTGTCTGGAAACTGTGCCGCTAGTTATCGTCTAAAAGTAACTGCTCGGGACGAGTTGCATGTACGTTGGTGCGACCACGGACGAGACGTAAACAGAAGCGAGCATGTACCAAGGCGTGATCTGAGTCCACAGCCGTAGACCAAAATGAACGCCAGTCTCCATCTGATCCACGTCAGCGGTGACCAATCACAATATGGTCAATCTGAGTTCACCGATGTGAAGACGAAGGGGGACGCCGTGTGATTCTACGCCGCTTTTTATGGCAGAAGTTCGTACTTGCCGGGATCAATCTGTGGTCAGAACACAGCTGGATGAGACGATCGCCGTTATCGGTACGATCGGCTGGGATAGCGAATGGGCCTTCGATGTGTCTTTTGGAATCTCCCAAACAGGCTTATTGTGCTATGAAATCCCCAGCAATGACTACCACGTCCGTTGAGCGTGCGCTTTGAAGCATCTGAGACAAATCCTGAAAGAATTCCTCCTTGGTCTCGGAGGAGCTGCAGTCAGTCGGTGCATACACGGACACGATGAACAAACATCGACACTTCAGTTTGTTGGTGTTGAGAAGAACAGAACCGTCCAACCGAATTGCACACAAACGACTGCTCACTGGAATCCAGTCTAGCAGTGCACGCTCAGCTTTCATGCTCAAGGGAATCCCAGTGCCAGCCTGACCACGAGCACTAAACACCGAATCACCCGATACGCGAAGAGTGAAGTGAGAGACTGAGGTTGTATCCGAGGTGCGTAGTTATCACAAAAGTGGGGTCTTGTATGCGTGTTTCCGAGACACAGCATACATCTATTTTGAAACTGTCAAGAGCTCTAGCGAGGGCAGCCTGTTGCCCCATCTGACATAGTGTGCGGACGTTAAAGGCAGCCAAGGGAAGTGAACACTTAGGCTTAAGAAATGCATCTGATTTATACCCAACTCCTGAACTACTGCTATCATCCGAGTCGCAATTACCCGTGGCGTTTTGCATCGACCCTAAATTAAGAGGGAAAATTGGTAAGGCCCTGTACAGGGAAGGTACTGGAGGTTTCTGGGCGATTCATACTTCGCGGCTGCCTACACCGCAGAAGGGGTTTTTCTTTGGTTCCTTTCAGAGCCGTTGGACTGTGCAGTAAATTGCGACCGCCCATTCAGGGGTAACTGTCTTCGCATGCCGACCACCGTCCCACCGAGGCTTTTGGACCTTGGTTACCCTCAACCCACCTGTCGAGCGGTTCGACGGGTTGTGGCCGATCATGCATGCTTCACCTTCGTGGAGCCATCTGATAGAGACCAACGAGACGGAAGATACCCCAAATGCATGGCACTCTGCCAATTCAGAGATGTTACTCCTATAAGGCACCCCATACACTAACGTCTCTTAGGCTACGAAGTTCCTTTTTGTTCACGTTTGACGTCAGTCAGTCACGATAGCTATTCGGAATTCCGTAAGTGATTTTAAGTGTCTAACTTGAAAATGGAACCAGTCAATCTGTCCGCTAATGAAAAATCCATCTTTTTATGATTCAAAATATTGTTATCTTGGTGAAAACATCATCACTTTGTTTCCACTTTGTCTCAGTAAGAATCCTTGACTGACTACTTGTTTCCCGTGTGATACAAATCGGATGCCGGCGATGGAATGTACAAATTGTTAGAAGGAATGCGCTGGATTGATCAAGCTTACAAAAACAATTTCAAG
This sequence comes from Fasciola hepatica, assembly GCA_948099385.1. Taxonomy (NCBI): domain Eukaryota; kingdom Metazoa; phylum Platyhelminthes; class Trematoda; order Plagiorchiida; family Fasciolidae; genus Fasciola; species Fasciola hepatica. Next base: position 4,488,776 of record CANUEZ040000019.1, on the reverse strand, counting down.
AAAACTGGTTCGAATGAAAAGCCACAATGATTCTCTCCATTCTATGCATTGGTTTTTCACGATAATATTGTTATTCAGTTGTTGTCATGATGTTGATGCATGAAACCGCAGTAGTTGTCACGAAATCATCGTGGCTTGATGTAAATGATCCGCTCACATTGCCCGTTGGTTTCATACTGCTCACTTCTTTTCGATTCTCTTCTCTCCGGGGTGGATTTGATTGAATGTTGTTGTGGTGTTGGTAGATTTCGAATCACGTTGACATACGTCTCCACCTGACCAGTGTTGCTTTCAGATTCTATTCTCACTTTGTTGTTGCGACGTTTTTTCTCGTTAGTAGCTAGTGATTTGGATCGGATCGTGTTATTCTTAAAAGACACACGAGAAACGCGTTCCTTGAAAGAAGCCCAAAGTGATTTTATGCTTGTCCGTTTATGTGCGACCAAAGGAATTGCGTCTTCGTGGTTGTCAGATGCGATATTGAATTCGTTCTCGTCAGTCGTTGCGCCTGAGTGTCGCGTACTACGACGCCAAAAACGGTACGGAAATCCGTTTTTTTCGTGTTCAGACGTAGCGTCGGATCTTACTGAATTGTTTGGTGTTCCACCGCATGTCATTAACCCCATTTGGACGAACGATTGTTTTGAAGCCCGTATTGTGCTCATAGATCTGATGCTGCCACTTATTTCACCCGATTGTACGAAGTTTGACCGATCTGAGAAACCCATCACGTCCGGTTGAGTCAAAAGCCATTCACTGATATGTTGTTGTCCAACTTTGTCCCTCTCCTCGTTTAGCGGCATCACGGTGTTGTTCTGTGCTGCTGACGAACGAGTAATCCTTATGTCCGCTCCGTGGCCTCTTATGCAAAATTCTTCCGGTTGGTCCTGTACCATCGAATAGTCCGTAATCCAACGTTTCAATGGACTTTCGGGCAGCTTAGCCACATCAGCCCTGGTGTAAAATGCCCGTGGATCATACTTGAAAGATAAATGAAATTTGGATGGGAATAGTTAGATGCATTGTTTCATGGGACTTTCACTGGGTTTTGGTACTGATCATTGGTTAAATCTTAAAAACACGGTGTAATTATTCATTTCATGATCATATTGAGTTCGTAAACTAGTCGCTCCTTGTGTTGACCCTCAAGTTCACAAACAAGAAAGCTTATGTACAAAGTAAGTATACAGGTTGGATATAAAATGATTCAATATGCAATATCAACACTCAGCTCATCAATAAATGCCGTGTTTAGTTGTTTGATTCAAATACTCAACCCGTGTTCGAGTCCCATTTAGGGGCTCCATGAATGTGCACTACTGATGGTTCTTAACAAGGATCAAACAGCTGTACGGTAAAGTTCGGAGACACTCCTCGAGGATTTGTTTGTCAAATAGACTACTGTAATACTATTTAGAGACAAACGAGATTTCACACGAGCACGTGAGAGGTCTGTTGGGCCTACACGGCCTCGTTTTTCTTTTCAAACACCGATTAACTGGTTGTTAGATAGTCTCTTTTACAAATAATGTGATTGAAAGTGAAAGATTTTCCGCGGAAGCTAACTAACAGGTTCATGCAATAAACCACAGAATTGAATGGCTCAAAGAAGTTAGGAAGTACACAGTGACCTTGGTATGAAATGACGTAACGAAGCAGGACTGCCATTCCCGCCAAGTATGCATACGCGGGACGGCGAGATCTGTTATTTCGGTGGCTTATATATATATATATATATATATATATATATATATATATATATATATATATATATATATATATATATATATTTCATGTGTACTCGATTCATAAATAATACTTAGTTGAATCACTTCGGCGGGAACTGAGTACATTGAGACGCTAGATGGGATGAAGTTCTTGATATCCCCTGAGGGATTACTGAGACTATCCTACCTGCGTACTTCAGCATGGGATAGTTGAGTCTCGTTCTATCGGGTACTATGGTGCGTTCAATTTGCACCGGAAGGTTCCAGTCGTGTGTAAGTTATAAAGCGAATGCTAGCGAAATGTGCATCGAAATAACAGATCTAGTCGTTTTTTTTGATTGATGTCGATTGTAGCGTTCGTTTATGGTTTTCAGCACCCTTTGATCACTGGGCTTGGCGTTCAGGCCTTCTCACTTATGTATAGTATACAGATATTTTAGTTATTTTTCCATTTCATGCGTTGTATCAAGCCACTGTTGTATTTCTTTCTACTTCAATCATCCATTCAGTTCTCTTGTTCGCTAACCAAACGGACTGGTTACCTACAGCCGACACTTCTACTAGAAATTACATTGCTTAGCAGAAAACTTCTGTTCTCAAAACTCTAATAAACGTGATCTCATAATGAAATCGTGCATAGAGTGTGTGGTGTTTGAATAAAAACGAAAGAGGCAGCATCGGCACAACGGAACTCTCACCAACTGCTTCCCAAACTTTCAGTTTTTCAGTACTAATTTGCCTACTACGTGTTGTTGCAGTAGACAGTCTAATAATTCGATCCCCGCTGATAGTTTCCATGTTGTTTCAGCGTACGTGGGAAGCTGAATTGCTCTCCGGAGGGCTAGTAAAAAACAATTCGAAACTCATCCAAATGGAGGGCTTATCGGTGCAAGTGAACACTCCTTTGAATGCGCTAAGCAAGTACAGCATTCGAAACGTCCGAAGTTATCCATCTGGTGGACGTATGTTTGGAAGTGTGCGCGATTTTAAATCTCTGGACAAACAAAATTTGAAAGACGTAATGTCGCAGCGCAGAGCCTTTGAACTAGTTGTTCGTCTGGGTTTGAGACGAATTCATAACACAGAGAAATTCAAGTTAGTTTCTTTAGATCCACAACTTTTCTGAAAAATCAGTTCAATCTAGAACATTTTTTCATGATGCAAATCGACGGTCCAGCAGGCTGATTGTCTCCATCCTACCGGCTTGACTTCAACCGATGGAGCTATGATGATCGATATACAGCTCCGGTGAATTGCGCACGCAGGCGTGCTCATTCGCCTTTTAGTTAGTGTGTGATGCACTGAAAGTCAGATCAGGTCGCAAGACTTGTGGTTTTGGCCTATGTGATAAGTCCAGGTTCCTGCACCAACGAGTTTCAAATAAATCCCACTGGGCTGTGACAATGAGTACTCCGGTATGAGTGTTCAGATGGGGAGGTTGGTCGTGTGTAGCAGCACAGAAAAATACCGGGTTTTCTGTCGGGAAGAGTGACAGTTTCACGAATTGCTGTTGCGATCATAATCCTCATGCGTTTCTCCCAGCAGATGGCCTTCCTAACGTCATAGGTAAAAGAATGAGCATGGTGGCGGTGATGAGGTAAACAAGAAGAAGAACAACAACAAAAGAAGCGGGATAAGAACTGAAACATGAAGACTTGTTGTCTAAATGCCACTTTGGAGTAATAGTCATGGAAGGTGCTGCTAAATGCATTGTTTCTTTCTCCGTTTCATTAATCACGCGATCGGTCGTGCGTTTGTTCCGAGTGTGTTCTGGTTATCTGGTTGAGCATACGTGCACAAGGTTTAGTATTCCATTTCGCACGGGGTTTGGTTTTTTTTATATCACCGCCGGCAAACCTAGCGGCGGTCGTTCGGTCGCTTCTGACTCACCCTGCTGTGTTCAGTTACTAGACGCTAACTGAATTTGGTTGTGTAAACGAGGGCACGTCATGTGCCCCATATCAGCGCCATGGAGTCCTTGTTCCTGGTTTGGGTGAAACGGGACCCGAAAAAGAAACACTTGCTGGTGCAATCGGTCGTTTGTTAACATTAATGATCTCGCCTCAGGATGAATTCGGTTAGAAAAGCATACTCCCCCAGACGAGTTCTCTGGTTAGACTGAACGTTTGAGTCCAATGTCTCTTGAGTGGTCCAGAAATCAATGGATACCTAGTTATTAGATGATGTTCACCACTGGGTATATTTTGTCGCGTTTCTTTTAGGCATGTTATGAAATAGCTTGTGACGAACAAAGTGACCGGTTTACACAGGGTGGGAATGATTCGATCGTATCGAGTAAAAATTGAAGATTCTAGCCAAGTCATGAATAAATGTAGACTGATCAACATGTTGTCGACCGAAGTATAAAGCTAGAGTATTTTCAAACAGTAGCGGATGTAAATATTTGAGATTGTAAAATAAAATGTCAGCATATTCAGTTGACTCAAACTCGAGTCACAGACAGCAGGTATTTCTTTGTAACCTGGCATACAAAACAAACGATATCATCCGGGTATTTTATATGCACAGTCAAAATAGTCAGGCATGTAGGATGCACACATGAGATAGAAACAGTGATGGTACATTGGGAAACGTCCATCGTGTAAATTAATTATGCAGAGTTATGACTTCCAGAGTTTGTTGACTGCTCGCGATTGATAAACAGGTCACAAAGCCCAGCATCCTTGGATGGCCGGTTACCACCCGCAGCTAAATCCGTAGCGAATTCCCCTAGTTACACAGTTGCGTGCATCAAAGTGGCCTCGGAAACAAATACTGACGGTTTTATATTTTCCATGCGATGAATAGCAAAACATATTGTGCAGGAGATGCAGTAGCATCTAGTCGGATGCTTAAGTGAACATCTTTAAACTGAGTCATAAATCATTAGCTCAAATAAGGTTCTTGCAAATACCTTCAGGGCCGTTGGTATGCTCCGCTGGCATTATAATTTGGACGTATCTTTCTTTGGCACTAGTGTCCCCGATACCACTTTCCCTGATATTCTCACACAATAAAAGATGATCAAATAAACACGTTAACAATGGAATTGAGGTGAGTGCAGGTAACTTAACACCCCTGGCAACAATCCGTCTGAACCACTGAGTTTTCTTAACCATGATTAGCTCCCCATGAACGTCTAACGGATGCATCGCAAGTGTTTGTGTTTCCTATTGCAGTCTTCGTTTACCATTAGTGATGGTCGTATAACCATCATTCTGGGTGAGAAATCGCTTGACTATCTTACACCTTTTATGTCAGGTTTTAGTGTCGTGAGTATGCGTTTCTCCATCCTTGCGAAAACAACCTGAACGTCTAACGGACCACGTCCATGTGACTTTGATTTCGAGATCACGTACTTCGAGAAATTCAGTAGCCTCTTTCTCATGAGCCTACGATCAACCGCAAAATTGCTAACAAACCACGAGTCGATACGGTGTTTCCCAGTGTGTTTCCATCGCTTTGATTCTTTCTGTGAAACAAAAATGATAATTGACGTTTCCACAGAAGGAGTTAGTCGCCGCAGGATCAGTATGCGTGCCTCCTTGTCGTAAATCCCGCGAGATGAATTTTAATTTCATAACTTGAAAAGTTATTCGTAATCACCCGTACATTAAGTTTCGTCTGTCAAGCATCACTTACGATAATCACGGTAACCAAGGTCACGCAGTTCCAACTTCGTGCAGAATATTACAGAACCGACGTGAATGATATTCACCTATGTAGAATTTTATATTTCCAACCTTAGTTTGATGTTATATGAAAAAATTTACGAACGTAAAGCTCAAGGAGGGAAATATTTTTTTCATTCGAGTTTCGAAAGCCCCTGTAGAAACGCGCCAAGGGCTTTTATTTGTTTTCTAATTTGTTCGGTACTTTGCTTACTAAAATGCATCAAAGTAGTAAGTTGTGTATATCGACCTCCCTGTGGTGTTTCCTGACGTTTTAGAAATGAGTTAAGCGTTGATACTGCCCGACGAATCGTTTCGTACTTAGTTCAAATCTCATACTGATTAAATACCTGTTTCCGAAGTGATTTAACCCACAGCTTCTGTGCTGTGCTCACCCTATCGGGTGCTGTTGAATATGTCAAATATCTGACGGTACCTGAAAAGCATGGGACAATGTCAAAGTACTCTGGTGGCTTTCCGGTGATGGGTGTTATGCGATAACAACTTAACTTTTTTAATGGAAAACTGTGCTGTCTTCAAATCAATCCACCTGATGCTCTGTTCCTTTATAGGTAATTAATTTAATTTACTGATTACTTTTCGTGTATTATTCAAAGGGGCAACAAGCGTCATGAAATATGGGACCTACTTGTCGAAGCTCCACCTTGTAGAAATTTATTAGCCCGGCAAAGAATTTGAATCTACTAAGCACGCTTGTCCCACCGGTCCGTCTTCGTGGATCCTTCTGTAGTAGCTTTAGTGGGAAAGGGAAATAATATTTTTCTCACATAATAACCGAAAATATACACATAAAGGAATGTTGCTTCCCTTACCAATCTGTTATATTGCTCTTTTTATTGGATTGTGAGAGTAAATGTTAGTTTCTGTCACATTCCAATAAGTAAGATTAGTACACAAAAATCGGAAATACTTGCAAATGTATGTGTAATGCCGTTGGTTAACGATTCGTAATGAAGATGGGAAACTTGATGTCGTTGTTGTTGTACAAGCCATCTGAAACGAAACTGCTCATTAATTTCACGAACGTGATCTTATTTGATTAAATTTGCCTGTTTTGGGCGTAGTGTTAAGCCTTTATTCGTCAGTAACACTGTAAGCCACTATAGTATCTGGTAAAATCCGACTCAAAACATCGATGTGAAAAGCGCCCGAATTCTGATAAAACTTTTATATTTATTTCACTGATTACAGTTTATCACTAAAGTAAATTTTGATGTCTTTCCAGTGGTCAACCAAGTGAGACAAATCTATTTTCACATCCAAAACCAGTGGATGTGCACTTCGTTGGTTTATCACAGGAAAAATGCAGGTCCGCAGTGCTTCCACGGACTTCCTATAATGAGTTGAATGTTTATGCAATGTGGTACACCAGTCTATAGAGACCTGAATGGATTTTTCAGGGTTGTTTTAAGGATAGTTTGATATTTCTTTGATGAGGCTTCAAAACTATTGGTTTCCAAAAGAAAGCAATAAACCTACTCCTTACTGTGGTGTTTGCTAGCAGAATCCTCGTGATGACAGTTAATGTAAAACTGTATTCACTAGTAGCAGCAATAAGTGTCATCATCATGTTACCAACTATCTTTACGTTCTATATTTGGGTGCGATCTATCGATTTTGTAAGAGGAAAAAAATATCCTTCGGTAAATTGAGTGTCGGAATCCAAATGTTAAACTCAAGTGCTGCAAGGTTTCTCAGTCATTCCAGAATGCTTGCGATGTAACTTGTAGTAAAACATCTATAAATCATGTGCTCGTGTGATAGATCTATCGATCAGTCGAATTTAACAGCTTTATACCAGATGAATACCTCAGTTCCTTTAAATCATAGTTTTCTCTTAGTTTTTCTAGCTATGTAAACAGATGCTTGGTGTTTGACGATTTTAAACTATTGAATGACGCATTCAGCAATTCGTTGATGCGATCACGTTGATCGTATGCGAATTCACGTTGTGCTCCAGATTTGATGTTTATGGCAGTTGTAAAGTGTGACAAAAAGCTGTTCAGAAAAGCTTTGACTGATGGCTTTCTTTCACACATCGCTGATTACATTCTGATTAGCTCCAGCTGTACAAAACTACGACGATTTATCAAATTGTGTTGTCGGTGTGTATCCTGCTGTGCCAACACAATAATATTTGCTCCGGTGATGATACAATAAGGAGTTTTTGATGTTGGTGTAATAGAAACGAATAAGATCTACTTTGTTTGAACCTTTGGAAGCCGTTTGGAATTAGTTCCACTTATGCGTAAGCCGTAACACTAATATCTGTTTATTTTAGAATGGTAAATCAACGTTCTATTACTTCATTTGACTTTTCGACGAAAACCAAACGCTGTTTGTGAGATAAATTTTTACGGCTTAATTAATTATTGCTTGGATACAACAGTCTGAAAAGAGGAAGAATAAATTACTGCCTAAAATCTAAGCGGTACATAAGTTCCCGTTAATATCCTATATGTTTATTTGGTATTATGGCGTAATAATGTTCTTATAATACCTTCCGTGAGGTGTTTAAATTAAGTATTAAAATTTATCTAGTCAGCGCTATCCCAGAAGGAATACGAGCAACTAGGTATGCTGTTGGTATTTGTATTGTACCTTTACACTGACAGTTGTGTGTATATTGTGTTTGTCTTCTCAAAATGCTGTCGGAAACTTTCTCTTTACTTGTTTGCTTACCACTTACCTCCCGTCTGATAAAAATCTCAACTTCGAAATTTAATTTATTACTCGATAAACTAGCATGGTTTTCTACCTCAGAATATCACGCAGCTCTCACGTAATATGATTGCCAAAATTGGTTTTCAAAATTGTCATGGTACAGTGATTTATTATGTAAAACTCGGTACAATGTTTTAATAGTGATTCAGAATCTAAGTGGGTTCTGTCAGTTCTCCACACAGCATCCAGATCACATGCTTCTTTTGGCCAGTGCTTGTTTTGAATTGAGTTGTGTTGTTAAACAGTTGATACTTTCGGTAGTTATCAAACACGCGTAATGCTGTTCCCAACTCCTGTTTTCTCTGACAGGATCTGCATTTACTAAAAAACATACTGACACAATGAATCATCCTCTGAATATTTTACTCAAAAATGTCATCATCTCCCAGAATAATACTCCTTAAAACCCTGGTAGCTATCGAATTTCTTAGGCTCCTAGGTGGACGGTAAAACTGTTCTTAACCATCAGTTAAGCTTGAATGTTGCATTTATCTTTGGCCTGATTTTGATTGGTTTTTATTGATGCCAACTGAAAATCAACATACGCCTCCTTCTATACACAATCCATTCTCTTCATTTTATCTAGAATCATGGTTGCTGTTCAAGTTGGTTTCGAGGGTTGTTCGTTATCCATTTTCGATAAAGCATTTTTTCACTCGTGGTAGAGTGTTTTGAAAACTTCAAAACCCCTGGGAAACCTAGCTTGAAGATCACCGTAATTTGTTCTGTGGAAAATGTGATATTTAGACTCACTAAGGGATACTGTACGAAACAGCATTTTATTCGTGACAGGAAGCATGTTTCAAAAATTTGAATGCAACTAGTCACCTTGTCCAAAAGGCAGGTCAAAACTTTCGTAGGTTACGTCCGTTCGAAAAGTTGTTTTATGCTATATATGTATATAAGTACCAAATCAATTAAATTTAGTATCGACAGGAATATTTGTTGTATGGACCACTGTGCTGTTTACTTCATCGCAGAAATGCTTTCTCTGTGAGGCATATCCTCATTTCTATCGTTTAAGTCATTTCAAACATGCATTCGTCCGGACGACCGATAAATGAACCACTGAAAAAATGTGTCAAATGCAACTGGTTTTTCCAACGTTATAAGAACTAGGATGATGCGAGAAGGATGCTGAGATCCCCATCACTACTCACCCATTTAAGCTCAGACTTCGGGACCGTCTTTGTGAGCGATGCTTTGTACCATGTGTTATGTCGAGCGATTTCATGTTTCCCGATACTGCGGGAAGGCTGTTTTATTACAGAACTGGCTTCAACGGGACGCAGTTGTGTTCATTATCGAGAATAAGGCATGTCAAAATAACCAGTGAAAGTTTCAGTTCCCAGTGAATGCACCTTGGTGTGCTGTCATGGCTTGCGTGCTTCCATGACCCAAAAAGCTATGCAGGACGGCTTCCCTAAGCCGGAGATATAATCATGCCTGACAGGTCAATGGGTAGAGGACAGACTAAGTCCAGTCTCAGAACCAGTTGATGACAACACCTGGTTCTGGCCACTATAACCCTGGAGAGGTCACTCTAGTGAATAAACACGAAGCGAAACAGTTTACCGGTCAAAAAACCTCCACTAGATGGACGTAGGAGTGGAATACCTGGGGTTTCTGTCGACGGTGGAAGAAGTGATCGCACTTCATTGGACATCTATCGCTTGCCTAAGCTGGGTAGCACCCGACCAAAAGGATGCTGTTACGTCCACGTGCCGCTTGCTCCATTGGGTGCATGGGGCTAAAGACTGGATCTGAAAAGCGGATCGATAACGAAGCACCAGCGAAGACAAGACAGAGCGTATGCAGTAATCAGGTCTCACGTCACAGACCAGAAGTTCCTTTACGGGTTCTTTGGTCACATTCCCGTGCTGGGTTAACGCCCCACTGTTTTGTGTGTGAGACTTTTGAGTCAAAGACTTTGATTAGGGTTCCCAAAGAAACACTCCTTCTGCGGTGTTGGCAGCTGCGAAGTATGACGAATCCAGTCCGTCGGGAAACATTCCTTATCTCTCTGCTCTTCATCCTCTATATCCCAACTCTAAATGCGTACGAGTAGCCACAGCAAGTCGTGACTGTGAAGTTGTAGCTCTTGGAAAGGGTAGCAAATTAAAAGCAGGAGAAGAAGAACAATCCATTCTCCGACGTAAGCTGCTTTCAACGCCCGCACACTTTGCCAAACGGGGCAACAGGCTGCCTTAGCTAGGACTCTTGAAACCTTTACCATAGACGTGTGTCGTGTCTCCGAAACACACACACAAGACTCAACTTTAGTGGTAGTACTTCGCACCCCAGATACAAGCTCAGCTTCTCGTTTCACTCTTCGCGTGTCCGGTGATTCGGCGTCTAGTGCTCGTGGTCAGGCTGGCGTTGGCATCGCTCTGTGCGTAAAGGCTGAGCGTGCCACGCTAGGCTGGATCCCAGTCAGCAGCCGTCTGTGTGCAGTTCGGTTGAATGGCTCTGTGCATATCAACAGCACTAGACTGAAACGCCGATTCCTGTTGGTCGTTTCTGTGTATGCCCCAACTGACTGTAGCTCTCCTGAAGCTAAAGACGAATTCTATCAGGATTTGTCTCAACTGCTCCACAGCGTGCGCTCTACGGACATCATGGTTGTTGCTGGTGATTTCAATGCTCAAGTCGGAAGCCTAGACAAGACGGAGAGAAATATGGAAGGCCGATATGGTGTTCCAGCCGATTGAACTGATAACGGTGATCGACTCATTCAACTATGTTCCGACCATGGACTATTCCTAGCGAATACAAATTTCTCGCACAAAAAGCGACACCGGCTAACCTGGCGTCCTCCTGCACCTTCACAACGTTGAATTCAGATCGACCATATTACTGTCGATTACGGCTGACGCGGATCAATTCAAGACTGTCAATCATTTTGGTCCACGTCTGTAGACACTGATCACGCTCTTGTCCGCGAGTGCTTCAGCTTGCGCCTCGTCGGTGGCCGAAACAATGCCAAAGCTAACCGTCCCCCGCAGCTGCTACTGGACGATAACCAACGATCTGCTTTACGAACTGAATTATCCACCAGGTTTTCGATGCAGCCAAATGCCCAGGATCCAGAAGAGCGATGGACAGAGATCAAACAGGCTTTACTTGCGGCTGCTGATACTACCCAAGGTCTAAAAACTAGTCACACAGAAACGATGGATATCTGCATCCTCAGTTGCACTGTTAGATATGCGCAGATCGATTCCTCCGGATTCCAGATGCGATGAGGCACGGAGATGCCTTAAACGTCAACTGATTCAGAGCCTGAGAAATGACCGTGAGCAGTGGTGGATTGCGAAGTGTAGGGAGATGGAAAAATCTGCAGCGACTGGCAACAGCCGCACTCTTTTCCGTTCGATCAGACAAACCGGTCCACGTAAACCAGACGTTAGCGAATTGATCAAAGAGGCGAACGGCTCACTGATTCAAACTCAGAAGCGTCGTCTAATTCGCCGGGCGGAGCATTTCGAGATATAGTTTGACTGGCCTTTATCCTCTTCAGGTTTGATCACTAGCGCAATGGGTGCAGCTCTTGTTGTAGATACCAGTCCTCCGTCAGAAACGGAGCTTCTTCGTGAGATAAGCTACCTTAAGCGACATAAGTCTGCCGGACAGAATGGGTTGCCGTCGTTTATTTTTAAAGACGGTGGCCCAGCATTTTTACTGGTTTTGAAAAAACTCCTCGGTTCTGATGTGAGAAAAGGAACAAGTTCCAAAGAGTTGGTATGAATCGGTGATCGTACCGATTTATAAGGAAGGCGACAGGTCTTCCTGTGAAAACCACAGGGAAATAAGTCTGGTTAGCATTGCATCCAAACTGCTCGTTGGTATTATTCTCTACCGCCTATCCAACGCTCGTGAACAGTGTTCGCGCGAAAATCAAGCTGGGTTCAGACCTGGTCGAGGCTGTATTGATAACATCTCCACTCTTCTACAAATTTTAGAACATGTGCACTTCTTCCGTAGACCTACTATCCCTGTTTTTCTTGATCTTAAAGCGGCCTTCGACTCAGCTAACCAAACAGTTCTCTGGCGCTGTTTCTTGCTGGAGGGTGTTCTAGAAAAGTTTATTTCCATCGTAAAATCCCTTTACATTGATAGCTGAAGCCGAGTTCGGACTCACGGTGATCTTTCACCCGAGTTCACCACGAGATGTAGTGTACGTCAGGGTTGCTCCTTCTCTGATTTTCTCTCTAATTTTATGATTGATACGGTTCTAGAGACCGCCTTTTTGTCAGGTGAGAATGGCGGCATTGAACCTTTCGCGGGTGGAGAAGTATCAGATCTTGAGTATGCTGGCGACATAGTTCTTCTAAGTGAAGATCCAGGTAAGTTGTAAGCTTTTCTAGACAGCTTGACGGATTGTGTGAATATGTTCGGTGTGCGTTTTGCACCTTTAAAGTGGAAGATGCTCTTGCAGGACTGGGTTGGTCCAACGCCAAACCCTTCAGTGTCTGGGTAGACAGTAAACGTGGTAGATTAGTTCTGTTATCTGGGAAGCTGCATTTTACCTGGATATCGGATATCGGATGAAGTGTCTTTGCGTATACAGAAGGCTGGTTTGAAATTTGTCAACCTGAGTCATCTGTGGCATCGACATGACATCCGTTTAACTATCAAAAGCCGAGCGTACGCTGCAGCATTGAGTCCCGTGCTTCTGTAAGGTTCGGAGATATGGCTACTACGAGTGGAGGATATACGAAGATTGTCGGTATTTGAACACCACTGTCTTCGTGGTATTGCTCAAATCTGTTTCGAACACTGCGTGAGCAATGCTGAGACTCGGCGGAAAGTCGTAGGTTCAAGGATCAAGTCATTAGGTGAAAGACTTAAGCTGACCAGGCTAAGATGGTTGGAACATGTGTTACGCATGTCACCTGGCAGGATTCCTCGGCGTGCTACGTTTGCTGAGGTGGGTACTGGTTGGAAGATGAGTAATAGTGGTCAGTGAATGACATGGAAGAAAAGTATGGAACGCCTAACTAGTGGACTTCGCCATGTAGGACGTGTTAGACTTCCTCGGTGGGGTCCAAGAGACCCTCACACTCAATGGTTAGATACGTTGGGGGATATGGCTAGATGCCGCGATCAGTGGCCCTCTTGCATCCACAAACTTTCTTCATTGACTTAATTCCATTAATGCAGTTCTTCTCTTACTCCTTTCATACTCTTTTCTCCTTCATTATTTCCTTTTGAGATTGCCGCTACGAGATAACAACCAAAACCACCGCACCCAATGCATAGTTAATGGCTGTCTGAACAGAACAGAACAGATTATTTCTTTTCCGTGAAATAGGAGGCTATTAGCCGGGTTTTGGGCACATATACTTACAGTTTCCCTGGTTTAAGTCGGTACTACAACACAATTGAGGCCGCTTTTAAAGCAAAATATCAGGTTCTACCGCACACAATTGCCTGAAGAATATTGGTGAGGACCATGACAGTTTAGTTAACGTTTTTTCGCCAGACAATCCTTTTATTAAGTTTCTTGTCTCCTGTTCAAATAGTTTGACGCCACAAGAACATACAGCTGAGTGTGAGCTCGTCTTTTCTAAGGGCACTTTATTTAACAACGGGTTGGACCTTCTGTTTATTCTGTGCTGTCTGTGAAAAATGGACGAATATTCTTGCATGGTGCTCATTTTTTTTATCTCGTAACAGTGCAGCTCCAGTCGAAATTGTGACAACTATGATAATACGCTCTTGCACTGTCTTTCGCTCATTATTACTGCACTGTTCCTATAGTTTTTCTCCTGATTTGAAACTCTGTCCTTTTGTTCGGGCCCGGGTCTTTTATATTCTAGTGATAATGGAATGATTTACTGTTGTTGTCAAACTGTTTTAGTTGATACTGTTTTGAAAAGTAAAGTATTACATATCACTTTTGATCCTTGAATTATTATTTCCTAATATTGCTTCCTTTCCCGGACGTCAACCCTGCATTGGTGTCAATGCCGTACTGTTATCAAGTTTTCGTTTGTTTTACAGAATGTTGAGTCGTCTGTACCGAATCGGACATCACCAGAATGAACTAAAGTATTATTTCTATCCGTAAAACAACAATCGAGTCAGCGTTTCAGTCAAAACGTTCAAAATTCGAATAGTGGTATCCGTGACCATATCTCACCTGTAAAATGGTTTGTTCCAAGTCAGACGATGTATGAACTGGAGCCGCGTAGTGATGTTTGTTTATCTTTTCTCTCATTTCGCGATGGTTACGACCTGGCGAGACCGGATAAGTACCACAAGACAGGGCGTAACACATGATACCCAGTGCCCACCAGTCCACCATAAAATCATATCCGTCCCCATTGAGCATTTCAGGTGCACAATAAGCCAGCGTACCGCATATGGTCCAGGTCTTTTCGAGTGGATGCGCATTCATCTCTTTTGACGCGCCGAAGTCGATTAACTTTAAATAACCTCCAGAGTCAAACATTAGGTTTTCCATCTTTAAATACTTTATTCAAGAGCGTTACGGTTGATATATACTTTAAGATCACGATATAATATGTATTTCGAGTGCAGGTAATCTAAACTTTGGTGTTAATAATTTTTTAGAAGTTACCAAGAGCCACAGAAACTTGTGCTGCAAAAAACCGAATCAATGAATCGGAAGCTATGCGCAAATGTTTCCAAAGATGATACAGTTCACCTCCCGGAAGGTATTCCATGACTGTTTGCGGGTACTAATTGTTGAAAATTGTTTTTAGACTTACCAATAAAAAGTTTTGTCGGATTTTGCCATGAAGAGATAAAATTGACAATAAATGTATGATTTAACTTCCGCTAAGACCATGTGTTTATTGATGAACAATGCGTACCAAAATGCGTGCTTCTTGATTGGCTTGCTCGACAGTTTTCCATCCACGATTTAAAATCTGCCTTTTGGACAAGACTTTACACGCGCAATCCGTTTCCATTTCTTCGTCATAGACCCTCAAAACAGGGCTGTCCGATACAGCACCTGCCTGTTCCAAGACCTGAGTGTTGTCAGCTAATAATAAAATGTCATATACCTTGTATCTTCTTTTGAAGTTAACAGAAATCATTGGAAATTCATCTTCAAAGGGGTCAAATTTAGTTTCGCCTTCTTCTGAGGGGGGTGATCTTTCGGTATATGTTCTTTGATATGCCGGTTGCACATCTGTTTGAGAGTCCGCCATGCAATTTCCTGACGGATAATAATCATGTTACAATGAAACTTATGCACAATGTCAACGCTGCATTTATAGATTTATGCATGCTAAAAATCAATGCACCAAATTCAGCGCTCAAAATACACTTTTATCTTGCTGGAGGAAATTGTATTTTAGGATGCCTAAATGAAGTCTCTGTTCCAAAAAGTCTAGTAGAAAACTAGATCGTTTATCCCTCAAACGATGAGGATAATTTTCCAAGGTCTACCATGAAGGTGATTTACTGAGTTGTCCGCTTTTTCGCATTTCTTTAGAAATCTTTTCAATGGCATCACATTTCGTAGAATCGATCGGTATCTCGAGGGTCCAGAATGATTTAGATGGCCGAAAATCTTAAATTGGGGTCTCATTCAGCCGTGTGCTATTCGTCCGATTGAGAAGTTACTTAGTAGGCTAGTCCAGTGCATAGAACCACCCTAGTTGCTGTGTATTATTGAATTAGAGTTTGTGCACCGTTAAACACTCACGTTCGATTGGCCGCACCGCGATAGGCAAGGTGGTCGAGCAACATCCCGGTAAGCGGACTATTTCCGTCTCGATTCTGTCTCATTGCATGAACCTTTAAATGCAAAACCTTCAAGTGAATTTTCATCATCTACAGAATCAGATATTTGACGATTGCGACTGATGAGGCCTATTTTTCTGTTGTTTTCCATATCACCTTTCAGCTAGGATTCAGGGAAATGACCAGTTTTTCACCTAAATTATGGTTATACTCATTAGTGCATCAATATTTGCGGTGCCTTTCTTTCCATAGGTGGAACTGCACTTTCAAGCTAGTAGTTCAGAAATGGGCTGCCTGAGACAATAGTTTTGACTGTTAGATAGTTGTGCAGTCATATTTCGTTTCGAGTTATGCTACATAGCCAACTTTTATCATCTCCAGCGGAATACGACAGGGTTGTCCTATATCGCCGTTTCTCCTCAATCTTGTCGTAGAAGAGGTTTTGTGCGACGCACCATCTGGTCTTACAAATAGTTAATTCGAAATCCGATCGGACATTTTTCGACGTGGAATACGTTGCTGACACTGCATTGCTGTGTAAGTATTCTTAAGCCACACGAAACGCTTTGGGTCACTTGGCAGTTGATCTGTCAAAGTATAATGCATTCTGATACAGTCATTTATAGTGTTTGAACAAAAGCGGCATTAACTCGAGCTTGCAATCACTTTCATGTACCTCTGGAGCTGCTTCGTGTCTGATCCTGACGAGGAAATATACCTCGGAGTTGATGATAGTCATTTGTTAGAAACCTGGGTAGATGTGACCGGAAATCGAAATCGGTGACACATCGACTATGCTGTTTTCTTAGAGAACCTACGTTGCACCTGATTGCTAGAAAATTCTAGGGTTGCCAGAAGTATGTGACGAAGACAAACCAACTTTTTTTTACTTCCGCATCTATAATTTTTCCGTGTGTACATTTTTCCAATTTCGGGGTTTTGTGTTGGTCACTTGCCTATTTTCAGGTCGGTATGCATAAATAAACATGAACATTTGTCACTCACCGTTTGAGGTTTTGGCTTTTAGAATGAACCCACAGGTGTTTGCAGAAACTAAATATTCTCTTTTATGATCACAGTCTATAGGGTAATGTTGGATCAGTTTGCAGGTGGGCTGCTCAGGCCTAGTGATTCGCAGGTCGTATGTATTCCTTCTCATCTGGGTCATAAGAATGGATGGGTGAATATATATATATATATATATATATATATATATATATATATATATATATATATATATATATATATATATATTTACACACTCATTCACTCACGTTTGACAACGAGTCCTAGTTTGGATCGAAACGTCACAATAAACGTTTTACAACTCAGCGTACGCCTTGGCTTCTTTATAATATATATATATATATATATATATATATATATATATGCAATTGAGTAGTAGGAGATTAGATTTGTATATAATATGATTCATCATGCAGCTTGGACGCTCAACTCACCATTGAAAACCATGGACGCACTGTACAGCTGTTTCATCCTTGTTGTGAATCATCAGCTGTGCACATCCACCGAGCCCCCACGGGGACTCGAACCCGGGGTGAACGATTGTGAATCGAACACCCGTGGGGGCTCGGTGGATGTGCACTGCTGATGATTCACAACAAGGATGAAACAGCTGTACAGTGCTTCCATGGTTTTCAATGGTGAGTTGAGCGTTCAAGCTGCATGATGAATCATATTATATACAAATCTAATCTCCTGCTACTCAATTGCAAATAGTAACCAAGCTCTGTAGGTTGTTCATAACGGAATGCCTTCGTTGTACTTAGGCCCCTACAGAAAAGTCATCCATCATAGGAGTCGATCGCTGTGTGGGAAACGGGTTGTTACCGTTCAAAAGCCAGTGACGGAAGGGTGCTATATCATGTAGTGTAGATGTTGAACAAACCGTTGAGAGCCAACCCGGATAGCCTTGCGGTTAAGGTGTTCGGTTCACAATCGTTCACCCCGGGTTCGAGTCCCCGTGGGGGCTCGGTGGATGTGCACTGCTGATGATTCCCAACAAGAATATATATATATATATATATATATATATATAATATTCTTGCTAAACATGAACTTTAATTCGTGTTCAGCATGAACGGCTCGTAAAGTTTATGCCTCAGTGAAAATCGTAAACCATGCACAAGTATCAACTAATATTTTATTTGCCGGAAAAGGATCAGGTAAAACACGAATTTTAAGTAAAATACATGTGATAGTTGTAATTTCATCTTTACACCATCCATCTAAGGATTGCTCATGCATACTATGTACAAACATTTTCACTGATTCATCCTGTTTTTTCTTCTGGTGGTCGAAAATGATTTTACAACGTGGATATGTCGACTACACAATGTTTTTCGAGGCTACTGGTATATTTTTCTCATCAGATTTGTATTTGAATAAATTGCCCTTTTTATTGAGCGCATCGGTTCTTCTGTGTCTCAGGCACCATCTGTTGTATACACTAGGAACTATTTCAGTGATTATATCGCTTGGAAGAAGAGTAGTAAGGACTCTTGTAGCACCCAGCCCGTTCGTAACATCGGTTTTTGGTCGGTTTGTTTAGTAGCCTTTTTGCACGGACGTACGATGAATTGATACGAAGGAAATTAATGACCAAATTAATGTGCAATGCTTGGTTGGCGTTTTATTCAAATGTATTGGTTTAATTCATGGAAATGTCCTGAAAACCTCAGCATAGATCGCTCTGTTTTGTTGTACTATTACGTCGAGCGGTTTCTGAGTGGTTCGCGACCGATTTTCTGGACGGTTTCCCATCGGTTTGTGTCGGTCGTTTGCAATACGTGACATGCTTCGTTAATTTCTTTCACCAACCCAAATCACGTTTGACGGCGCTCTTTTCTATTTCCTTATTTATGATTCTTTGAATAATTGTCCTTATTTCCCCCTTTTCGAGGGAATAAAATAGAGCGATCCACACTGAGGTTCTCAGGACATTTCCATGAATTAAACCAATACATATAAATAAAACGCCAACCAAGCGTTGCATATTACTTCGGTCGTTAATTTTCTTCGTATCAGTTCATTGTTCATCCGTGTAGAATGAATAATAAACAAACCGACTGAAAATTGATGTAACGAACGGGCTGTGTACTACAATGGGTTTCTCTGAGTAAATGTGTCTTCCGATTGTAATAAGCATAACAAAGATGACCTTCTCGCCGGCTCATCAAATATCTTTTGCGGTTGGTGTATCAGTCTGGTTAACCGGCGGAGACTTACCACACAAAAATAACAAACGAGCGCAATGGGCGTACCTACGCTCGCAAACGGGTAGATGTTTTGAAGTGATGGCATGCTTTCAAGGTGACTTCAGACCGCAAGAATTTCGAAGCGGTACTCGGGCCCACGGCTCGAGCCCAAATTCTCCCAGGTATTTTCATCTGGGTAGTTCCAACGAGGTGGGAGGTGGTTCGCTTGGCGAAGTGGACGGTCCGTGATGCAAATATCGACCGGACCTTGCTTCTGGTATTCCCGGTGAGCTGGAAAACAAAACACAATACGACGGGAAAAGGCTCAGGAAGCTAGTCTTGACCGCATCCTGCCTTGTATTATCAGTAGTCTTGGAGTACTACACGTGTTCGAGGCTTTGAGCCCAATTGTCCCGGTTCTCGAGGAAATCTTTGATCTGTAGTGACCTCGATCGTTTTGAGAAAATAACTATTTTCTGGACACCATTTTGGATCTATTTTCTCCACGATCTTTTCTGACGTTTGACATTGACCTCAGTGTTCTCCGGTTGCTTACGTTTTACTGGACTGACTTTTCCGAGGTTTCCGTCGACCTCGTTTCAAATCACTTTCACTTTCGTTCGTTCGCTCGCGGTTCGCTCTCAGCACAGCCGTCGCGTTTCGTTCCGTTTTCCGTTCGGTGTATTTCTCGTATCGGTACTGTTTCGGTGCCACGATATATAGAATACACCTCGCATCTGCAAACCGACTTACGTCTTCTCTATTCGTCCGATAGAGGGGATATCGTTGGTATTCGCTGCTAGACCCGATAGGAGACACGTTCGCTAGCCGCTCACGAACGTCTTCTATATTGGTGAGCCCAAGAACCTCCAGAACCTTCTGGATTATTCGCCCGCCCGGTGAGTCTGTGATTTATCGCTGTTTCACGTCCTCCTTTCGTTGCACGATATATATTTTTTACGATATATTATCGCAACGTAGCCATGTCAGAGGATAAGGCGCAGCTCGACACAGATCTCACTCTGTCTGCGGTTGCCTTTAAACCCGTGGCGTTTATCCCTCATGATCCAGAGGTTTGGTTTGCAGCCGTAGAGCTGCAGTTTGAGGCACGTAGGATTGTTGGCCAACGCCAACGATTTTCCTATGCCTTAGAGGCTATTCCAGGTGATGTTATCGCCTCGGTGAGGGATTTGGTATTAAATCCTCCTCAAGTGCAGCCGTACGATCGGCTTAAGGAGGCTATACTACAACATTTCCTTCTTTCTCGGGAGGAAAGGCTACGTCAGCTACTAGCACGGCACCCCATAGGTGATACTAAACCCAGCCGCCACCTAGCTCATCTCCGGTCTTTGGCAGGGCCCGCCGATAAGAATTCGGAGATAGTTAAGGAACTGTGGTTGGATTCTCTACCCTTCCACGTTCAGACCACCGTTACTGCTCTCCTCGAGGACTCGTCCTTGGAACGAGCAGCCGCCGTGGCTGACAAAATTGTCGCACGTGTCGGCAGTGGGGCTAATCCCCTCATTGCCACGACATCGCGCAATCCTAGGGGTGTCGACCTGGATGAATCGCCGGAGAGGCCTCGGCACTCTCGATCCATCCAGCGCCGCCTGTCCTTCAAGGACAGAGTTAAAATACCTACACCTCGCAGTAGCCCACGTAAACAACGGCACGGACGGGCGCCCTCCACTGCCCACGTCCGCCGTGAATCCGCCTCACCTGCCTCATCCAAACCCGATCATCCTACCAGCGGCTTTTGTTGGTTCCATCGCGTTTTCGGACCAGCCGCCCGTAGGTGTAGACAGCCGTGTTCATACGCGGCGGGAAACGCCACTGCCGGCGAGTAGAAGCGGCCGTACTCGCCGGCAATCAGTCTCAGGTTGGCCGTTTATTTTACGTGCATGATTCGTGCACTAACGCTAGGTTCCTAGTCGACACTGGGGCCCAAGTTTCTGTCTTGCCGGTTGGTAAAGACAAGCCACGAGCTTCTTTGCTTCGGCTGTCAGCGGCGAATGGTTCCTCCATTCCTACCTACGGCACGAGACAGCTTGCGGTCAACCTGGGACCACGACGACGGTATCTGTGGACGTTCATTCTTGCGGATGTTCCCACAGGCATACTGGGAATCGATTTTCTGCAGCACTATGAATTACTTGTTGATTCACGTAGGCTGCAGCTGATCGATCCTTCGTCGGACATTAAATTTACGGGTACTGCAGCTCGAACAGATGCACACCGAATCACACGTTTGTTTTCTAACATTCCGCACGATTTTCAGTCTTTGTTTATTAAATTCCCCATATTGACTAAACCATTTGAAGAGATAGAGACAGTGACCGATCGTGTGGCACACCACATTGTCACTAACGGACCACCAGTCCGGGCAGGATCTCGCTGACTGGCACCGGACAAATTGGTTTTCGCCAAACGTGAGTTTGACACTTTACTTTCTAAAGGTATTGTTCGTCCTTCTCACAGTCCATGGGCCTCACCTCTGCACATGGTTCTTAAGAAAGATGGCGTTAGCTGGCGACCATGTGGCGACTATCGCGCACTTAACTCGGTTACCCGTTACGATAGTTATCCGATACCCCACATACACGACATCACGGCATCACTTCACGGCACGACTGTATTTTCCAAGATCGATTTGGTGCGAGCCTATCACCAGATCCCAGTCGCCGCTGAAGATGTCGAGAAAACCGCTGTCACGACTCCTTTTGGTTTGTTTGAGTTCCTACGTATGCCTTTTGGTTTGCGAAATGCTGCTCAGACATTCCAGAGGTTTATCGATAGCATTACACGAGACTTGGAATTTGTTCACGTCTATATCGATGACTTGTTAATCGCATCGTCGAGCGTAGATGAACATTTCCAACATTTGACGCTACTATTTCAACGTTTGTCCGAACATCGAATAGTAGTCAATCCTGATAAATGTGAACTTGGCAAGCCGGAACTTGTGTTCCTCGGCCACAAGATCACTCGAGAGGGTATTAAGCCTTGCGAGGATAAAGTGCGCGCTATTTTAGATTACGCCGTACCGTCCTCAATCAAGGAGCTCAAGGCATTTTTGGGGTTAGTTAACTTTTATCGTCGTTTCATACCCCATGCCGCTGAACGTTTGCTTCCCTTAACTGACCTACTTCGTGGCAATCCACGTAAGTTGTCGCTTACGGATGCCGCACGAGTAGCGTTTTCGGAGATTAAAGCGACATTAGCTCAGACCACGCTCTTCATGCACCCAGTTCCTTCCGCCACGCTAAGCATAGCGGTGGATGCATCCGACTTTGCCATCGGAGCGGTCCTGCAACAGTCTGTTTCTGGGATATGGCAGCCATTAGAGTTCTACTCTCGACGCCTCAATCCCACGGAAACCAAATATAGTGCTTTTGGTCGCGAACTGCTGGCTGCATATAATGCCGTTAAGCACTTCCGCCATGCAGTCGAGGGTCGATATTTCATCCTCTTTACAGACCATAAGCCTCTGACGTATGCATTGCATACTAAGTCTGATCGTTACTCTCCACGAGAAGTCAGACATTTAGACTATATTTCTCAGTTCACGACTGACCTTCGACATGTTAAAGGTGAGTCGAACTGCGTTGCAGATGCTTTGTCGCGTATTCCGCTTAATGCCATTAAATCTCCGGTTTTAGACATCCCTGCCATGGCTGCAGCACAGGCACAGGATTCTTCATGTATGGAAGCAGCTCAGTCATCGTCGCTACAGTGTCAGTCCGTACCTCTAGCCACCAGTGCTGGGACGATACTCTGCGACATGTCTACTGGCATACCTAGACCAGTCGTACCCTCTGCATATCGACGTCTCGTGTTCGATACCCTTCATGGACTCTCACATCCAGGCATCGCAGCCAGTCTCCGATTAGTAGCTGCACGATACGTCTGGCCGTCCATGAATAAAGATGTTCGTATGTGGGCAAAACAGTGTCTACAATGTCAACGATCTAAAGTGCATAGGCACGTAGCTTCGCCTATCGGTACTTTTGCTACGCCTGATGCTCGCTTCGATCATATCCACGTAGACATTGTGGGTCCATTGACCCCATCACACGGGTATACCTATTTACTAACGTGCATCGATAGATTTACGAGGTGGCCCGAGGCTATTCCCATCTCTATCGTCACGGCCGAATCAGTGGCTCGACATCTGATAGAACGATGGATAGCTTCATATGGTTGTCCTTCCACAATCACTACCGATCGAGGGCAACAATTTGAGTCCGATCTATTCTCTTCATTAACTCACATGCTGGGTACGGAACGCATTCGCACGACCGCGTACCATCCGGCATCGAATGGTTTAGTCGAACGTTTTCATCGCCAACTCAAAGCGGCTCTTAGAGCACACGAGAGCCCCGACTGGTACGAAACGTTACCGCTAGTTCTGCTTGGTATCAGGACTTGCATAAAGGCAGATATCCAATGTTCCGCCGCAGAGCTTGTCTACGGCACGACATTACGACTGCCTGGGGAATTCTTTACGCCACGGAGTACAGATTCACTTGCCGTACAGACTTACGTTCATCGTTTGTCTACGTACATGCAAAATCTCGCTCCGGCGCAGACTCAAATGCAGCGACGACAGGTTTTTGTTCCGACCGAACTCGAAACTTGTTCGCATGTATTCATTCGTGTTGATTCGGTACGGAAACCATTACAACAGCCTTACGAAGGTCCATTTCGCGTGATTTCTCGTCACGATAAGACCTTTAAGGTTGATCGACACGGTCGCATCGATACTGTTAGCATCGATCGTCTCAAAGCCGCGTACGTTGATGATAGCGTGTCGCCCGCTGACATGAGATTCGATGTTAACCCTGCACTGCCTGTTGACGACACTTCCGTGTCACGTCAAGGTCTGCAGTTAGCGTTGCCTGCTACGACTTCGAATGAGGCTATCGTCTCACGTTCAGGACAGCACCCAGTTGGTACTGCTACGACTTCGAATGAGGCTATCGTCTCACGTTCAAGTCAGCAGCCAGTTGGCCCTGCTACGTCCTCGAATGAGAATACTGTCTCACGTTCAAGTCAGCAGAGCACGCCTACGCACCCGTCCGTGAATGAGGCTCCCGTCTCACGTTCCGGTCGGAAGATCGTTTGCCCAGCACGTTTTCGCGACTAGGTCAAACACGATCTTAACCATTGCACTTCGCAGTAATAACTTTCGTGTTTATCGTTTCGACACGATTTAACATACCTCATTAGTTATTACTGTATTCTAGTCAAGTCCATTGCGGTTGCTACACCAGTTTTTCGTTTCTTTTTGTTTCATGGAACCTCGCCATATGGTACGCTTCGCTGGTCCCACGAAATCTGGAGAATTTTGGCACCAACGTTTGCCATCTGGGTCGGCCTTGTCGTTCTCGTTCCTGCCCATTTACGAACCTATCGATTTGGCTTCCGGATATCATATTGGTTAACGGTTACCCGACACTGGACGTTATTGGTGTGGCACACCTTGATGACGATTTACGCAACCGACGTCATTGGCAACGAATCTGGTTTACGCTCGACCATCATCCTACGGTTCCTGCATACCACGGATTTTGCCCGTCAACATCCTACAGCACAGCTACATGCACGTATTTTGCACGCATTCGCGCACACGAATACCGTTTGTATGCCCTTTCCTCCTTGACATTTTTTCGAAAGCTTTCCGTGCTTTCTAGCGGGGGGCTGCTGTAGTGACCTCGATCGTTTTGAGAAAATAACTATTTTCTGGACACCATTTTGGATCTATTTTCTCCACGATCTTTTCTGACGTTTGACATTGACCTCAGTGTTCTCCGGTTGCTTACGTTTTACTGGACTGACTTTTCCGAGGTTTCCGTCGACCTCGTTTCAAATCACTTTCACTTTCGTTCGTTCGCTCGCGGTTCGCTCTCAGCACAGCCGTCGCGTTTCGTTCCGTTTTCCGTTCGGTGTATTTCTCGTATCGGTACTGTTTCGGTGCCACGATATATAGAATACACCTCGCATCTGCAAACCGACTTACGTCTTCTCTATTCGTCCGATAGAGGGGATATCGTTGGTATTCGCTGCTAGACCCGATAGGAGACACGTTCGCTAGCCGCTCACGAACGTCTTCTATAGATCTATAGGATTCACCGAACTGAAAAGAGAGTAAAAGAAGCGGGGAAAGGAGAGGGGGTGAGGGACGGCAACAAAAACAAGATACGCATAACATCATGCAGTCTCACTGTGGACAGTGCCTTAAGCGGAATGGGAGTGCGGTGTTCATGAGCATACAGCGGAAACAAAAGCAATAAAAAAACATCTATTTCACTTTTTTGTGGACCAGGAACTACTAGGGGTACCCAGGTAGAAGTCTAACTCTTTCTTGGAGATAGTTTTGTTCTGCGACAGAAAGATATCTTCCGGAAGTGCGTTCCAGAGTAAAAACCCCGTAGCTTAAAAAGGTAGTCCGTAGCGGAATGTGTGGTCTCGGCTTAAAAACCTTTCTGTTGTGACCACGGAGAGAAGAGTCTGGACAGACGGGCAGAAAGCAATCGCTTTGACTCGATTCAAAATGGTGAAACACCAAAAAAGGATCACTTCTTACGCGTTTTAAGTCAACGGGATACAGATTGAGAAGTGAGAGGCGGACGGGATAGGGTAGATGGGACAGACCCCATTTTGCTTTGGTGGGGGCCCGCTGAACTCTTTCTGGGATCTCACGGTCTCGGATAAGATCAGAGTGCGCTATCTGATTGCCGTACTCCAGCAAAGGCCTGATATACGTGCCGAAAGTTGTGAGGAAATCACCCCTGGAGGTGGGCGGGAAGGACCTTCGAATCATACTTAGGTGTAGAAAGGCAAGTTTGTGATGATGACAGATGGACAAGTTACAATCTAACCAGAAACTGAGCACCTTGTGTCGGTCAACCCCAGGCAGTGTGGTTGCTCCGTTAATGGAAAACTTGTGACTAGTCTCTCTGCCGGAAGACATGCTCACGCATTTGTCATCATTAACTGGGAGGTTCCATTCCTCGGACCAAAGTTTTTTTTTATCAGCTGCAACTTGCAAGTTTTCAACGCTTGAAATCCGGAGGGGTACATCGTCTGCGTGCATGGCAATGTTCACAGGAGGGGCTGTCGGAAAATCGTTTATGTAGATCAAGAAAAGGAGAGGACCTAAGACCAACTCTTGAGGGGGGGAAACAAAACATTCCCCACCCTAACCCCATAGGTGCGGTCGGTACGAAAGCTGCGTAAGATGGCTGACATGGGGCCTGTAATCCCGTATGTTTGGAGCTTATAAAGAAGAGGGGCATGGGGGACCTTGTCGAAGGCCTAAGCAAAATCGATGGATACAGAGTGTGAGAGCTGGCCATCACCGTAGGCTTCCATCAGACTATCCATGACAGTAAGCATACTGGTGACGCATGATCTGCCAGGAAGAAACCCATGTTGGTACAGGGAGAGGATCCTATTTCTATACAGATGGGAATTTGCTCAAACATTTCGGATGGTGAGGCTAGTTAGACTTATGGGTTTGTAATTATAGGCAAGATATCTACTACCCATCTTATAGATGAGTGTGATGACTGCTTTTTTCCAGCTACCGGGGAAAACTCCATCGTCAACACATCGCTGAAAAAGAGAGGCACAAGGAGCAGCTAATGTGCTAACGGTTTCCTTGAGAATGCAGGGGTGGATTAAGTCAGGACCCGTGGAGCAGTACTGGCTGAGCCTTCGGAAACCTTGTGCGACTGCACCAGTGGGAATAGTGACGTGGTTAAGAGTAGTGACCAGAGATATCGGGTGCGTGGTAGGGTGGGAGGATGTGAGTAAGCAGATAAAAAGCTGTACGAAATTATGAGCTTGAGGCCTCGGCTACTTGGCTGTGAGAAGTGATTGAGGATCCGGCCCTATCCTTGAGAGCTAGTGTTGTCGGTGCTGTGCCCCTTAGACAGCGCATGCACTGAAAGAAAAATGCCTTATTGGTCCGTGCTCGATGAAGTACGGGTCGTCGGACTGCATTCTGATGGAACATAATCTTGTCTTTGCATATGTTGCGAATAATCCTGAATTTTCCTGCATCACGGGTAGGGCCTATGGCTTTATATCTGGCAAAGAGGCGTGGGCCTTCGTTTAGAAAGCTCCTCATGGGGCGAGGGAGGGACCGCTTACTAGTCTGTGGAAGACGAATTCCGGGGACAAATGGCCTATCAGCTGAGGAGATCAACTCCCTGAGATTCTCTACTATTTCATCAGCAGAGTTACCTAGGTTAACTGAATTTAGCTGGGAACGAGTAAATGCACAGACTTGGTCAAAATCCGTCCCTTTGAGGGATCTCAAAATTTTGATTTCTGTGGGAAAATGAGGTCATTTTACAATGTATTCGAATCCAATGAGAATGTGATCACTTTTGCCGAGGGGCGGCAAGTAAGGCACCACATCTATTAGGAACCGATCATTGGTGATGACCAGGTCCAGTAGGGACGGGGCGTGGCCTGTGCGATATCTAGTCGGATCTCTTACGTTCTGCACCCATGAGTTTTTCAGTACGAGATCAAGGAGGGGTTTACCGAAAGTGCTATCCGGGGCATCAACTCTTTGCCAGTTTGTACTGGGAGAGTTGAAGTCACCAGTGACTAACAGATGGATGAAGCCTGTGTAGCTTTCCAGGGAGCCTAATAGGTCTATGAGACCTAGGCTATCAGTTGAATTGCATGCGGGAGGACGATAGACCTCACCAAGCCGTGGGTTATCTGTCCTAGAGAGGGTAAACACAACCCACAAACAATCAATACATGGAAAGGTAGGGGTTGTCAGTATCGTGGGAGGTGGGATAGAATTATCGTAGCATATGATAACCCCGCTGGCACTAACTCTGATGGAGTCCTGCCTTACTGTGAAGTATCCCGGATTGGATATTTCTACGTCGAGTACATCAGGGGTTAGCCAGGTTTCTGTGAGGGCTATGATCTTAGGCTCCTCGTCCATTGCAAGCTGCCGAAGCTCCGGGATCTTAGTCAGCAAGCTCAGGCAATTGCTGTAAAAACACTTGAGCACATACTCAGGAGAGTTGCAGAATTACTACAGACAACTGATTTTGGGTTTGAGAATGGGGAAAGAGGGAAAGTTGAGGATGGAAAGGAGGTCCCGGGGGAGTTGGGAGCTGAAAATATTGAGGGGGGGAGCTAGAAAGTAAACAGACTATTGGGGGGGACTGCTAAGTTTTGATATCTGGTCCCCTTGGATATATCATACCAGGCGGACGGTCTGCATCCTTCAGTCTCCGAAAAAGTTGGGCTGCTTTTAGTGGTCCACTTTTGCGCGTACTACGTGATTCACACCTCTGAGTTTTCTTGTTGTTGATCCTGTTTTGCATGACCACACCAGACATCTTTTCTTTTGCGGTAACCTTCTCACAGAAGCTTTCAGCAGAAACTGGTTGCAGGTTAGCATCTAGGCTCAAGGATGGGTGAGTCTCGTCCGGTAACGTTGTCTTTTTAGTAATGTTGGGGTCTGGGATAACTTTTGCAGGCGTCCGATGTTTGGTAGCACCAGTCCTACTACTGACGGTACTTTCCTCCACGGGAGATGGAGTGAGTATGGAAGCAGGGGGTGGTGGACATCGAGCTCGATCCTCAAGGCGAGTCACCTGCATGACACGCAACACTATGAGCTGGGGATCTGGTTTTGTGGGGTCGCTGGTTTAGCCTTCTCACTACGGAGCGTTAGACGAAGTGGCTTTTCAATGGATACTCCCTCGAGCCCTCTTATTTTCTCCTTGGGCTTTGCCTCTGAGGAAACTATTTGTTTGGCTGCCTCTGTGAGGCTTATTTCAACTAGAATGCCTTGTACCCGATTGGTGCTTTTGGTTACCAGCCACGTGGACCGACTTTTAGGTGAAAATGGCTGCTTACGGGTGGTAAACACCTGGGCATAGGTGCAACGAGGGTGATCCGAGTTGAGAAAACGACCCCAAAGGATGACTCGCTTGGAGCATTCCTCGGTATCTAACAAAACCTTGGTGACTTCAAGAATTTGCTGCTCAGATAATCTGCACGCCTGATTGGTGGCCTGGAACACCGGGAGGGATTTGATAACCAAGCTCCTCTGGCTGGTCAACTCATCCTCAGTGGTACGGACAGTGGCATTTGGCTCAACTATCTCTACAGTCTGACTTTGGACTGCACATTTTAGTGCATCCTTCGCCAGCGCGAAGGAGGCATAGGCCACAGAGGGGGGACCACACTGCCTCACGGAGAAGGTAGCCTCGTCTGAGGAAGTGGTTGCGCCAATGGTGGGGGCAGTTAATATTATTCAGGATCAAATCGGTGCAGATAAAGTTCGTCTTAATTGGGGGTACAAGATGTGTGTTCTAAAAATTTCAAGAATGGCTACACTCACCGAAGTGGACAACCGCACCTCTGGAAGATAGCTGTCTGAACGGTGGAAGTGGGTTCAGTTTTGCGGCATTCCGATTCGCTTGTGTGGCGGAACAGATTCCGTCCCGAAAAGTCCACAACGGATCCCTGGGTAGATTATTTTGCCCACGCCCGGGTCAGTCCCTCAAACAACCGTTTGATACGAGAGCTAACAGAAGGTCATGTGTGAGGGCACATTGAAGGATGTAGAGTGGAGTGGAGTGTAGAGATGGGAATGTATTGTCAAGTATAAATAGTGGTAAATCAAAAGATGAAACTGGCACTGCATCCAACTTAACTAATGTAAATTGGTTGCCTTCAGGGAATACCTCTGACCAGCAAAGGTCCAGAGAGGCCCTGAAGTGTATCACCGAGTCTGCAGCCGCCATTTCTCCCGTCAGATCGTCCCCTGCACTGATGATCCGGCAGGCAAAAGTTGCACTGTATCTGTTTTAGTGCCATTGGTTTTATCGTTTAGAGTCCATGGGTTCTAAGTCAAGATTCCATTGCTATCACAGCGGTCGGCTCAGTTTGGGTGGGCAGCTGCCGTACTGCCGATTGAACAAAGAATTGCAAACACTAGTTCATTTACCTGAACGATCGCCGAATTTGGTGGCGGCACTTGCTCCGCCCTCCTACGCTGTCCGCAAGCTCTCACGATCTTCCAATAAACGTTTCGCCCTGCGCTTCACCGTGTACGATAGTTATCATGCTAACAACCGAGGACCGAGGACCACAGACTCTACTCGAATGCGGGTCCTGACTTGGGTAAACTCTGAGCTTGTGATCGAAACAAAAACTCACCCACCAAAGGACTCTCGAAACTCATTCAATCATATTTATGAGCTGTAAACCCCATTGCTATCACATTGCAAAGGCTTCGCAGACACCAAGCTCACCAAAATGCAATTGCCAGCTTAGAGCTTCGTATTTTTACCATATCAGTATCAGGAATGTCGTTTCACGGTTGCTAAAATCACCTTTGTTCCTCGTTTTGCACTGGACTAAACATAGCACTCATGGCTGGCAGCGACTGAAGGCCCTACCCGAAACCGTCGGCTTTGGCAATCTCCCTAGCCTCCTTTGAGTTTTACCGATGACCGTCAACTATGGTTTCGTATGTTAGAAGAAGCGCCCAAGACGCATGATCTCTAGGGAGAGTACTCTTTGCCTGCGGACAATTGGTCGTCTCCCTTATGACGTTGCTGCTGCGATGGGCGGAATAGTTTTCAATGACCACCCTTACACAGCCGCGAAAGAAGCCGTATTCTCTTGTCTTTTTATTCGCGCAAATCTTCGAGACTAAGACGGCTAATCCAAGGGACTGACTTAGGTAGTCAAAAGCCCTCCGCGTGAGATAGAAGAGCAGCCACTGCTAGAGCCTCTTTTCGAGGAAAGGGTCCTCAAAGAAATATAGGTGCAGCGGTTGCCAGGGAATATTCAGGTTCTGCTTGAGGTTTCTAGTCAACTTATTTTCTTGGAAGCGGCGAAATAAGGGGACAGTATTAAGGGGCGGTAACATTCATAAATTACTGCGGTAACAAACTCGTTTAGCCCCCAGGTCGCAGCTGCCATTGGAGGAATACTATGAGGTCACTGTGTTAACCACCTTCGAGGGGGCTTGCAAAAGTTTTTCCACCCCCCTGTACCCACTTTGGAGTCCCGAAACCCTATCACAACTCTGACCGACGTAGACGCCTTAGAAGCCCTTCCCTTGACCGCACCCTCATTCCATCTAGATCAAAGTACTGTCCATACCCCAAAGGTTCGGGGGAAATGCCCGGCACTGCGAAGTCGATTGCGCCTTCCCAGGTACCCGATAGCGAAAATGGCACCCCGAAGAGGTCCGGCGACTAAGCCGGTTGGCGGCCATAACAGCAGCGGTTTGCTGCATGTTAGAGAATAATTTTCAATGATTTTTTCCTGACTGACACTGGCGCAACAGTTAGTGTCATTCCAAAGGAAGCAAGTGATACTACGATTCTATCAATGCAACAACTTCATGCTGCCTACGGCACTCCTACTGCTGCTTACTGCCGAAGGACACTCAAGCTCAACCTTGGCCTACGTCGCGCCCTCTGCCGGATGTTCATATTGGCAGACGTCCCCCATTCCGTACTTGTTATCGACTTCGTAGACCACTTAGACCTCCTGGTTGATGCATGGTACAGGAGGGTTGTCGGCCGACAGACTTTTCTTTCCGTGACCGGAACGAGTTTCCCCGTGTATCGCTTCTTGCCCCTATACACCGATCCTCTAGCCGAAAACCCCTGTGCAGAACTCCTTTCAGCTTAATCGGCAATGCTCACGCAATTTGGGATCCTTCTCGCGATGGTGGCTAACGTCACTGTAGTAGGATAGTGAACTAAACGGACAGCCTGTATGGAAATTGACCCCACCCAGAACTGCACGAGCAGAAGTAGCGAGAAGTCCAAGGCTGCGGATTAGCACGTTGTTTGTATTACGGAGCGGGTTTGTACAAATACGCTAAATTAGAGAACACAGGTGGTGGACTTGAAGATGACCTGTAACAAAGAGCTTTTGTCGGACTTGTCAGCGGCAATCCTGATTGGCTAAGACTCATCCGTGTACGTGGTTACGAAGCTGTACCTGGACGCATCACGTATGACAGCTGCTGAATCACCACAATCGCTCCCCCTCAGGAGTTCCTCGTAAATTTGGCCCACTTGTAGCGCTGATCTTCAGACTGGAGCTGACGGCTGTGGCTCGGCCGCTGCAGCAGACTTTTAAGGAGGCGGGATAGATGTGTCGCAACCATCAACACGTTTTCCGTCCTGATCCCCGACGGTCTCATTCAAACCACATCGCCGGTTGATACCTTGAAATGGATGCGGCTGATGTAGCGCCCATGCACCGATGGATCATCCAAGTATGTGATTTCGACCATAGATTGATCAAGTTGGCTGGTGACAATTCCACGGATTGGTCGAAGCTCACTGGAGTCAATGCACACCACCGACAACCGTCGTCTTCCGGACGCGAGGAGAACGCCTGGACTCTCCTTGGTGGTTGTGTGAACTACATTTCCGCACTGCAACATGAAACTGTTGAGGAATGCTTCCAGGTCGGGCAACCTTCTCGGGTCGTCTGAAGTTACTGCACTTTTTACAAGACGCGCCAAGTTTTCCGCTGCATTGTTAGAACGCAGGTGGCGTGGCGCAGTAAGCAGACGCCGACATCCGATTCTATCAAGCCAGCGTTTCAGCTCCGCCGTTTAGAGGTGTGACAGACTATCGGTGACTAGTACCTGTAGGATTCCCTATCGGCTTAGCATTTTCGTAACACCTGGAATACGAGTAAGGTGGTTGGTGGCCTAGTCAGGAGCGCTTCTGGCCATTTAGGTTAGGAGTTGATCAGTACAGGGGCGTGACACCGGTTCAGGAATGGGTCACGGAAGTCCGAATACACTATTTGCCATGGAATGTAGCTTTTGGGCCCTAGGTTCCAGCAGTTTGGACTCAACTGGAATTTGAGCAGACATGCACCATATTTTCTCGAAGTAGTGCATATATCCGAATTCGGTTCCGGCCACTAACACATCTGTCGAGCCAGCGACTTCATTTTGTCCATCCCACTCGGGCTCTGCGTAACTCATTCAAAACCGACCTGAACAATGGGGGTAGGAAGAAAAGCCAGTCACCTCGACGAAGGACGCCGTCGGGTTGGACACCGGATTCCTTTCGCAGTGCAAAGAACTGACGGGACTTCCGCTTCACCTCGAGGTGTCATCCCTTTCTCATCGCAAAATTCACAGACGAGTAGCACCTGTTTGTCCGCTTGCTCAATCCTTTCCTCGACGAAAATGCAGCCGGCGAAAATAAATGGCTTTGATCCGCCGTTGCAAACCGTGAGTACTTGGTCGGTACGTCGGCCTTCGGGATGGACAGGCCGGGTCAATGCAGGATATCATAGTTATGGGCCGCCAGATCAATGCTCCATCGCGGAATCATAGCAGCCGTGAATTTGGAGACGGATTCACCAGGGTTATATAGGAACTGTAGGGCTTGGTGGTAGGTGGCATTCGTGAACTTAACTCCAAATAAGTACTTGTGTAATAGGCTTGCCCCCCAGAAAACTGTCAAAACACCCTTCTGCTTCTGGAAATAGCCGCTGTGCAGTATTAGAGAGACAGGAGATGCAGATGATTAAACATCCATCTTGTTCCGGAATTGCCCCTATCCCCACTTCAGATGCTTCAGTGATAAGTATGGTCCGCTTAGATGGTTAAATGAGGCTAGCATCGGTCGGTCAATAATATTTCGAATAATACCACGTGGCATCTGCTCACAGTGTTCGTTCCACTGTCACACGTCGGACGACTGAGCTAGAAACAATGGTTGGTCTCTTGCAGCTAAGTTTGGAATGAATCCAGGGTAGCATTGCGGGCACCCAAGGAATGTTCGTGGGTGCGCCTGATTTTTCGGTGACCCTTTGTCAATCAAGGGTTTGAAATGTTCTGGATCTGGTCGGTAGCCGTTTGCATTTACCCTGGAACCGAGGGAGACTAATTTGGTGGTACCGAACTCGCTCTTAGGGGCTTTGATCGACGGATTTCTTTCCACGGACCTCTCCAGCAACATTCGAAACCAGTAGTCATGTTCATATTTCGTGGATCCGAAAGCGAGCACATCAACTTGATATGCCATCACCCGCTCGATATCAAAGATCACCCCGTCTAGTGCAGACTGGAATACCCCGGAAGACGCGTGCAAACCAAATGGCAAGAAGTTGTATTGGAACATGCCGCACGGATTATTAGTAGTCCTTGGTGGTTTGGACTCCCTTGCAAATATACCTCAGCAGGACCGACATTTGAAAAACCTTGCCATCTAGCATGCTATTCACGAAGTTTCCAGGTTCCACCGTGGTTCCCAAGCATATCCGTGAAGGAGGATTCAGGGTCAGTCGGTGATCACCACAAATCCTGGTTGTCTGTCCGTCGCTCTTCATTATCATCACGACAAGTGTCGCCCAAGCCGATGAAGTCACACGCGCAATGACGCGGTCTTGCTCCATTTTTGTAGGCACTTTCAGAGTGCCATCTGTCTCACTGTATGGCAACACCTGGAGTTTTGGGAATACTGGATCACCATCCACTTCCACTTTCGCGGGCTCGACCGCCATGCAGCCTTTATTGTTCGAGCACTGCGTGATCAAATGCTGAAGAACAAGCTCATTCATGGGATTGTCGGACGTCATTTCAGGGCCACCGACTCCTCAAGGACACAAAGGGCCTTCAAACCCAGAACTGATGACCCGTCTACGGAAATCGGGAATTACACCGTGGTATGGTCGCCCTTCAAATGAGCCATTAGTGTAGTCTCACCAAGAAGGGAAATTCGGTGTCCAGTGGCACCGTGAATGCTCGCAGCAATGGAGTGTATGGGTACACCGGTCTGAATCAGGTCGATTCCTGACTTCAGGTGATAGACTCATGGCTCCCGGTACCCGCAATAGCCTGATACCGCTGGCCGCTGTGGAATCGAACGGACCTGTACAGGCCTTGGTTTGATTCACTCGCAAATTTACCTTGTATACCGGACTACCATCAGTTTTCTGACCTTAGGGGCTCCACTCGTTACATTGCGACTGGACTGACGACTTACCTCGCGAATATGATCAGGCTTCCCACGAGCGTGGCCTACCGCAGTACGAAAGCGGCTGATGGTAAGTAGAAGGAAATCGCCGCCCGAGAAGCAAAGATTCGCGTAAAAGAGTTCGGTAAACCTTGTTCTATTCATCAGCTTCCATGTTACAAAAGACACTTTTCAATTGTTTGATCTATCTTTGCCGGAATTTCAGTCGTTCGTTTTATTGCTCTGCATCTTTGTCAACGGAGGCGTAAACGGACGACCTCTAGTGCCTTTGACCTCGGACTGTCGTGATCTGCCATTACTCAAGCCCCATGGCCTACATATCCTGAGGGCGAACTTGAGAGATATTCCGACGAATTCGTTGCGAGATAGAATTGTCCGCCAGCGGAGGCAGACAAACTACCTTACATTCGCGTTTTGGAAGAGATGGACCAGAGAATACTTCCCAATATTACAACAGCGGCAAAAATGGATAAATAGAGAACGCAATTTCAGATCGGGTGACGAAGTACTACTAGTTTCGGAGGCTTTATCCCGTGGCCGATTGCCGATCGGAGTTATCGGAAGCATCTTATCTTCGGGCGATTGCTAGGTACTAACGGCTACAGTGCGAACTAATGAACGATTAGTGCTTCGGGACAATAGAAAGATCTG
Organism: Fasciola hepatica; assembly: GCA_948099385.1. NCBI lineage: Eukaryota > Metazoa > Platyhelminthes > Trematoda > Plagiorchiida > Fasciolidae > Fasciola > Fasciola hepatica. The sequence continues at coordinate 4,453,020 of CANUEZ040000019.1, read as the reverse complement.
TCTTATTTAAGGTGAACCGGACTCTGGTGTTGTGAGCTCAACAGCCAACTCCCCTCCAGTAGGAGGCGGGTCTTTGGATCTGCCGATTCGGGAGGAACCACTGAGGGTTGATCCACTTGTCCAACTGGAAGCTGCTATTGACTTGATCAGTTTTCGGTATTACGGGACCAAAAAGCAGGCAGATGCCCGATGCCGACCACACTTAGCTGTGCACAAAAATACCGGGTCGGACTTCGGAGGTCAGGGTAAAGGAGTTCAGGAAACCCTGTTCTATTCATCAGCTTCCATGTTACAAATGACACTTTTCACTTGTTTGAACTATCTTTGCCGGAATTTCAGTTGTTCGTTTTATTGCTCTACATCTTTGTCACAAACCGGACTCCTACTGTTGCTTCTAGCGTGAGTCACTCATTTTGAACTCCGTCGTGACTGTTTTCGGTAATCTTGTCTTCTGTATCTAACCTTTTGCTGTAATTCGGCTGCAGTTGTTGATTTGTTGTTACATTTGGGGCGTAAGAGCCCAGAAAGAACACTTTTTGGGTTTGATTATTGTATAATTACTTCGTTTGTTGTATATAGTGCCATAGCTATTTGGAATCGACTTTGTTTTGAATTGTGTCGAAATTGGTTGCTGCGCATCGCTCAAAGGTCTCGGTGGCTGGATTTTACAATTTGCTTGTAATGGTTTGCATCCAGGAATGATTTTTCTAGCAGGCCTCCGTTGAGGTGCCTGATAGGTAGGGGTTGGTTTACGGGGACGAACTTGTTGGTGGTGCCCCAATGAGTGTTTAGCCGTCACATCAGCTACTTCATCAAATTGTTCGCAGATTGACCGGGCTTCGGAGGACGTGAGGTCGGGATCCAGCAGTAACTTCCTTCGCAACTCCAGAAGGCTTATGCCGGCAATGATTCGTTCAAGCAACTCTGTCTCCAAAGGATCACCAAAGTTAATCTCAGCAGCCCGTGTCTTAACTGTCAGGATGAATTCGCGAAACTTCATGTTGGGACCACGAACCGGCGAATGAAAAATGACACCCCTGGGAGCCCAGAATTTGACCGGAACCACGTGTCTTGGCAGTCGAGCATCCAAGTCGTCCAGCGGAATTGCAGCAGCGGCCCTCGGTTATGGAAGGTTTTCGTCAACGAATACAGTGGACGGCCGCCAGCCCTCAAGAAGAATGCATCCTGGTTCTTCTTCTTCACGTCCTTTCGCATGGTACACCACAACCCAAATCGTTCAATCCAATCTTCAATTTAAGATGCACCATAATTCAGGTTCCTTTGTTCAATACCGGGCAGCTCCATGACGAGACGCCATCTGTGGTTGGTATAGTGAATTAAGGTGACAGTCCGCACTGAAATAGCTCCCACTCAGAACTACGCGAAAGGAAGTAGCAACCTCGAGTACAAGTATGGAAGTCCTCCCCAGCCGTCGTCACACGCATTGTTGAGACTACGCACTTTATCTTCTTAACCCTCGAACAAGTACAGTACGTATCAACCACTACACCTGAACATTTGTTTATGCTCTGCTAATATGTCGTGGCAAACCTTTGATTCAAACTCGGACTGCCTTGAAGGTGGGACCTGGCGATGATCGTTACCGAACTCTGGCCTCCATTGCTGAAAAATGTGGACGTATATTTGAGGTTTGTACGTTATTTTCATGCCAATACTTTTTTAATTCAGTATCGTTAGATTAGCAAATGAATGGTTTTCTGAGATTTGGGATTCCTTAGTTGGGCTACGCGTTACTCACAATTGGAATAACCGTTACAAGTATAAGACCAAGGCGGCGAAATAGCATGTTATTTGTATTTCGGAGCGGGCTTGTATAAATGTGTTAAATTAGAGAATTTAATTGGTGACTTGTCTGCAGCGATCCTGGTTGGTCGAGGCTCGTCCGTTTATGTGTTTACAAAGTTGTACCTGGCAGTGTCACGTATGATAGCTGTTGAATCACCAGAAGTCCCCGTAATGTTGTTATTAAAGGACCCCCAACTTTTACTAGACCCGGTCGTTTGACATCGGACAAGCTCCGCGTAGCACGGAATGAATTCGAACATTAGCTGGATTTGGGGATAGTAGACACGACTAGTGGATCTTGGGCCTCACGTCTTCACATGGCTCCCAAAATTCTTGCTGACTAGCGTCCCTATAGCGGCATTAGTGCTCTTACCCAAGCTACTATCCCAGCTGGGCCTCCCAACCCGCATTTTCAATAAATGGCGGTCGATCCAGTAGAGTCGACTGGTCCCATTGGCAAGCTGTCTATTGCAAAGGCTTCCGGAATTTCTACGGTCCCCTCATCGGATAAAGAAGTTAACTGCAGGGTCAGCCTCTTAGAATTGTTAACATGACCCCCTGCAATCATGCTGATAGTGAGCGAGGTAGGCTTGCCGACTAGTTCACAGCTTTCTACAAGCTCGCGAGTAATCAGCGAGGTATCCGACTCCGTGTCCAAATATGCATTGACCCTCCCCAATCCTTTAGGTGTCACGATTCCAACAGATACGATGCCTAATCCCGCCGGCTTGAAATCATCATGTCCAGTTGAACAGATAATTCTGGGTTCACCCGGCTGAATAGACCTATTGTTGAGAAGGCCATGCAGTAACGAGTGATGATTAACCAAGCATCCGTCCTGGTTACATTTTACCCTTAAGCTGCATTCGGAGGCCCGATGAGAGCTGTTCAAACACATAAAGCATGAGCCAATCCTATTTGCTACGCACCACCGATCGCGCACACTAGGCCCAAGAGAGGTCATACAATCTGGTAACCGATGCAGGGAGTTGCATAGCCTGCATTCAGTTGACCCCTAAGGCTCTCGGCTTATCATGTGCATGTTAGCCAAAAACTGGATTCGGTTACAGTCCTTCTCTACAATTTGAGCAGATGTTAGTTCCGTTCGCGCCAGCCTGCAACTTTCGCGTACGACTTGTCCAAATCGGCTGTTGGCGCTACGGGATTGACGACCTATGAACTCCGTCAAATCACTGAACGTAGATTCCCGCTCAAGCATATTCATTTCTCCAGCTTCCTCTGCCCATCGGCTCTGTAAATCAATAGATAGACATCGGACAATGCATTCCTGTGTGTGCAATGCATTCAGATCAGACTGGTATCCTAAGTGCTCCAGTGCTATACTGCAATTCTGCATTTTTATCACCAAACTCGACAGTGATTCAGCCTTGCCCTCAGTCCTTTTCGCCTCCAATAAAAACCATTAATCAGGCTTCTAGCCAACTTGAATGGTTGTCCAAACAAATCTTTCAGGATTCTGCGTGCCCTGATTTACCCCATCGGTGGATCAAGCATCGCGCAGCCTTCGATAACACTTTTGGCCCTCCTACGACAGTAATGTTTTAAATTCAAAAACCATTGACCAGGATCTGCAACTTTGCACTCAACAAAATTTTCGAATTGTTTCATGAATATACAGTATTGCTCGGGGCGCCTGTCGAAATGTGGTAGCCCCTCTCTCGGCATCTGAAAAGCAAAAAACTTGGTAGATTCAGACGGTCTCATGGGTTTTTGTGTGTCGATCACAGTGCCGTTCCGATGTTGACATCGTGAACCACATGGACTTTTTGCTGGCTCGCTGAGACCAGTTCCTTTTTTAAGAGGCTCTGCTTGCTTCCTGGCTAGCCGCAGCTCGTCCTCTAATTCCATCATGCTTGTTCCATAAGTACCAATATCAAAAACTCATCGAGATCAGAAATACATGACCTGGCACTGACAGAACTAGTAGACTTAGCATTGTCCAGAGAATCAATAAAACCTAACCATCCCCAGAGACCTGCCGAATTAATTCCTGCTGTCTCAAACGGTCACTGCTTCCTTGTCTGAGCATTTCTAATGAGTTTTATTGTCCAGGTTCCACTTGGGCACTATGAATTAATTCTCGCAAATCGATCAACGCGTAGCCAATTCAAACGAATCCCAAAACCAGAACAACATCGATTCGTATTTTCTACGGTAATAAATTGACATTCACAAAGGGTACAAATATATACGAACCTCAAGTATGCGGCCAAATAGGCTTCACAGTAAAACCCAAATGTTCAAAGCTCCGTGGCTCAAGCACGACGGTCAGAAACGGTTCAAAGCCAAATTCAAAAGTCTCACATGGACAAACAAATGCGAAAAAGTGTGGTATACGAGCTAGCTTCTCAAAGTGATGTTGAAAATAGCCAAATTCACATTGCACATAGAACATCTGGAAGGGTTTTCGGTATTTTTTCTTCACAAGGGATATTAAGGCTATCAAACGGCTACAATGGCGATTCACACGATGGTTCTGAGAATGCAGACATTTGTGCCACGAACAGCGGTTAGGGCAACTAGTGCTTTTTCCCCTAGAAAGCAGTAAAAGACAAGGTGTGTAGCATGCCGCTCTGTCTTATGTACACTAAATTAATGTCAACAATACCTAAGATGACAATGGCGAACTAAGATAGGTGGAGGAGAGTTTGTGATAAAAGGCCAAAAGAGTATGTACATGAAATAATGAAATGAAACAAAAGGTGTGACAAAAAGTCACAGTTGTTCGTTGTTCTTGTAATCAGGAAAGGAGCTCCGAAGAGCCGATATCCGCCAACATCTTCGGTTCAGTTCGGTCTGACAGCCATCCGTTGAGCAGAACAGGATGGCAGTGAGAGAAGTGCCAAGTGACGCGGTGAAAGCTTCTAAAATGTTTTGTCTCTCACAGTTAGTTCCGACTGATATAATTCCAAGGCACCCCAAATCAGAAGATGAGGCAGTGCCAGAATGAAAGGTTTATTGATAGCCTTTTTGTATTGCACGGTGGTGATGTTCAAAAAGGTGTGCGTATGTTTTGCATTAAAGGGTCGGCACAACAAAGGAGTGCTGCGCCAAGGGAAGTTCAGAATCATGGTAAAAGTCGGAGATGTACATGTACCTACAGGTGACCTCGTAATGGCATTCAAAATACTAAAGGGGTTTACCGAGGCACTAGGTTAAAGAGGAGCCTTATTTGAGCTGCGAGGGAATGGCTGCCTAAAATGGTGTGTAAAGACAATTACGAAAAAGAGAACTTTGAAACGCATCAGAGGTCAGTCATTTGCAGTTAGGGTTGCTATTGACCGGCATAGGCTGCCAGGAGATGTGATGATCGCCAGCACAGTGTTTGAGTTCAAAAGGAGATCAGATAAGGTGTGAATGACCGTCTTTGGAGGGATACGACCAGGAGTTCACTACGACTTTTTTTAGACAACTCACTAGTTCCTTTCAATTCAGCCCTCGAGGAGCCCTTATCCAGTACCCGCCACCCCTTACTACACTATCCTTACTACTAAGGAGATCTTGACCCTTAGGTGTATGTGATCCGAAAAGTTCCTGAAGGGCGGCGGGTTCGGAGATCTAACCTGAACCCTCATTGATTATAGCCGAGTATTGAAAAAGGGCTGTTTCTTCCTATTGTCGAATCACTGGGGGACCCAAGGAGCTCACTAGTGCAAGAATCTGTACATTCAGGCATCCCACCGTCAAGTCCTGAAACCGAATTGAAATTCGAACCACCTGGCAGTCGAATCATCTTGGGATCATTTCAGCCCTCGAGGGCAAGAACCTGGACGTACAATGGCCAAAGCCGCGAGTGGTGTGACCTGATCTCATACGAGCAGAGACTCTGTGATCTGAATCTCTTCTAGTTGAAAGAGAGGAGAAATCGAGGGGATCTCATAGAAAAGTTCAAGGTAATGAAGGGCTTTCTTGCCTTAGACCGGATGGTCTGTTCAAAGTGGCCTTAGATTCCATAAAAAGGGGACATGAAAAGAGGCTGATAAAAGCCCGAGCTAGGTTGATGAATAGATCGCACTTCTTCAGCAACATGGTGGTGAACGGTTGGAACGGTCTGCAGGTTGGAGTGATAGATCTGCAGACCGTCCAATCCTGCAAAGGTGTCCTAGATCAGAAGTGGCACGAGATATTTCCTCGTAGTGAGCCTCGAGTGCGTCCGCTAGATAGATGACGGGTAGCACTGCAAGGTTGATTAGACCGTACTTTGCGGTTTCCCTAGTAAACGCGTGCTTCGGTCCTTTGTACTGGATGGACCACCTGCCCGTTACTGTAATGTGCGGCACTGCACGAATATGTCAACCAGAACAGTATTCTCCACGACCCGTGATAACGAGAAGGCGATTGAGAGAGATAGTGGTTAGTGTGTATTTGGGAGCGTGCGTGAGAGCGTGCGCAAGAGAAACGGTCAAATGGCCACCGCGCTTGGCAGTCAGCGTCCAGTTAAACAATAAACGTGGTAAAAGTATGACTGAAGATGACCACCACTACAGGGGCCTCCTCCTAGAAGTCCGACGGAGTTGGGCTCCGATCGTGATGGTAAGCCGGAATTATTGGTTGTCTAGGAACTCCTCGTAGCTTGCCCGTTATATTGTTAGTGACGTCGAACGACTGCTGATGAGTTTAACGGTGCCTGCACTCTCGAGGGCGCCGGCGGATGTTGGACCGTAATAACAACACACAAACGATGTTCGGTGTTGTTGTAGTCGCTAGGAGACCAGAAGAGGATGAAATCACAACTACCGATTATAATTTCTCGGGCCTGTTGGTTGGTAAATCCATGGTGAACTTCCTGACTTATTGCTAACAGTCGGCTGTAAAAGTCTTCTTGAAATCTGCGAAGCGGACGGATTTCGTAGTTGGAGACCGCGACGGCTACTTCGCGCTTCGGGCACGGTTGGATATTCTGGTGGACCAACTGCCGAGTCCTCAATAGGCGTAATTGGGGGTGGTTCGAGTAGTAACTCGATCGATGCGGGTGACTGAGTGGCTTGAGTAGGTGTAAATTGGCCGAGCGGCTCGCAATCCATGACGGCAGGCTTGAGGTGGTCGATAGATACGGTGTCGTGTCGTCCGCTGATGTTTATGACAAATGTTTTGCCCTACGTTTTATCACCCGAAACGGGCCAGTGTATGGCGCTTGTAGTGGTGGTCGAACTCCATCGACGCGAAGGAATACGTGAGTAGCGGTTTCTAACGCAGTTGGGACGTAACTTGTAGAATGTTGTTCGCGCGGCGGACTGGCCTTGAGCACTCACATGTGCTGCATAAAGTGCTGAGCATAGTCACCGTAGTCGAAAGTCACGGTTGGTGAGGGGGCTACCAACTCCCCAGGCAGACGAAGTGTACAGCCATATACTAGTACGGCCGGTGTTGTGTGTAACTCCTCCTTAACGGTACTACGCAGGCTTAAGAGTGCTAATGGTAGTGTTTCACTCCAAAGGGGTTACCGTTTGCTCGAAGGGCGGCTTTTAATTGCCGGTGGAAACGCTCAACCATACCATTGGCCTGAGGGTAGTAAGCTGTTGTCTTAACGTGTTGGCAACCGAGCGTAGCGAGTAGGCTGCTGAAAGCGCCGTCAAAGGGTGGACCACGATCGGTGGTCACTGTTGCCGGGCCACCGAAATGACTAACCCAACCGGTCAGAAAAGCTTTCGCGGCCTCTTCCGAAGTGGGACGACGGATAGGAATGGCCTGCGGCAAGCGAGTAAAATGATCCACGCATGTGAGTATGTAAACGTACCCAAGCGAAGGTGGAAGCAGTCATACGAGGTCGACGTGCATATTGTAACACACGTTTGATCAATGCGTAGCCAAGTTCGCAACGGATCCCGAAAACAAAGGGCGATTATCCGTGATATTCTACGATACGAGATTATTGAATGAACAATGACACCAAAAAGATACAAACCTCAATAATGAGATCACAAGGACTCAACAAACGAGAAACCGAATTGCAGCGTGCGGGCAAGGAGCACGTGCGTCAAGCAGGTCCAGAACAAGGATATGACGAAGTAGCGTTCTGGGGGCGAACAAAAACAGTTGGTCCATAAAAACAAACAGTTCGTAAAGACACGTCAATGGTGTAAACAAGTGAATGTTAGTAAAAACATGAAACTGCAATGGTTTTAGGGGGATTACCCCTGGCCGGTAGTTACACCGCCCACTAAATTCCTCCCGAATCCTTAGCAGGGTCAAATGTTTGGTACAAAGGTACTGATTCTTCCTACCTACCTAGGCTTAGCTGTCAGTGCGCGCACCTAATGTTTGTCGTCAACGTTCTATTCATGGTCGCACCTAATCCGATGACCACATAAACGAGAGGCTTTTCTACATCTTCCACGAGAACAACTGACGGATGGCGGGCGTGAAGGGAAAACATAGATGCTGTCCTTGGAATAGCCCTCCTGCCCTGGCGGTATGTGCTGGCGTGAGTGTGTGTGTGTATGATGTAATCACAGCTACCTCCACATTGCAAAAGACATTTCAGTAACGTCAAAAAAAGCAAATTGCGAACACCGTCACATGTTCGATAGGGGGTGCATGAAATAGCTTGCATCGGGTAGGTGCGTATGTGTCTGTATGTATGACGGAACCGCAAGTATCACCACACATCAAAAAAGGGCTTTCTGCAACGTCAACGAAAGACTGTGAGCACTGTAACGTGTTTGATGGAGACTGTGTTGCATAAACGAGTAAAACGTAGTTATGTATGCGTGACCTAAGCTCCGCTACTTCTACATATGCAAAAGGCGTTCGGTAAAGTCAACAAAAAAACAAACAACGAATACTGTCACATGTTTGATGGGAGTTACGAGGTATAACGTGCATCGGGTATGTGTGTATGTGTCTGAATGTACAATGGAATCGCATTTATCACCACACATAGGAAAAAACCTTCTGTAACGTCAACGAAGGACTGCGAGCACGGTAACGTGTTTGACGGAGACCATGTGATATGACGAGTTTAATGTAGGTGAGTGTGTCTCGGGGTGTATAATGGTTCGATACATCAGTGTGCCGGGATTGCTTCCGTATATGGGGTTTCTTCACCCACCTCGATGACTAGTGCGAAATAGTCTACTGGGCCTTAGTGTTACCAGCTTCTCCGCTTTCACTCTCGAGTAAGCTAATACTGCTTATGTCACGAATGAGCGCTCAGTTAGATGTCTTCAACTTCATCGTTCATATCATTCCGTCAGTGCTTTCGATGGTTTCCGTAACTACTCCCAAGAACCGGATGCCGAAATCTGTGCGTTCCTCTGCGATCATCACCACATCCCCAACCTTGAATGGTCTTGTCTTCACCAGCCATTTCCGTTGAGTCTGCAGAGCCGGTAGGTGTTCCCGCAGCCAGCGCCTCCAGAAAACCGTGGCAAGATAGGTTGCCTAATTCCATCCTTGGAGGTAGCCCCCACGAAGGTTCACCGGTCCTGGGAAACCCTCCTTCGAACTTAACGCCAATAAGTCGTTCGGGATGAGCGCCAGGTGGGTGGGGTCGCCGTTCACTACTGCAACCAGGAGGGGGGTTGTTCAGAATTCTCTCTACCTCACTCATGACGGTGTTCAACGACTCGTCGTCGGGCGGCTGTTGCTCCATGATTGACAGCAATATCCGTATGGTAGACCGGATCATGCTTTCCCATATGCCGCCTCGGTGGCTGGCCTGTGGGGGGTTGAAATGCCATCGTATGCCGTAGGCCACGGTTCGATTCTGCAGTTCGTCCCTGTTTATGTTCTTGTGCCAACGCTGCAATTCCCGGTGAGCGCCCACAAAGTTCGATCCATTATCTGAGTACATATCGGCCGGTACGCCTCTTCGGTTGATAAATCTTTGCAAGGCCCGTAGGAAAGAATCGGTCGTCATCGAATGTGCGACTTCTAGGTGTACCGCACGTGATTTCATGCACGTCATGATACATCCGTATCGCTTTTCTAATCTTTTCCCGCACTTGATCCACAAGGGCCCGAAATAGTCCAACCCGGTGTCACTGAACGGCCACCAGCCCGTAGTCACCCTGCATTTTGGTAGTGGAGACATGTGTTGTTTGCCCGCCGTGGCATTGCGTCTCCCACATTGCACACACCGTCGGATTACGCGTTTTACATTCGCTCTTTCTCTCAGTAACCAAAGGCGCTTTCGGATGACGCTCGTCACGTGACTTTCCTCGGCATGTCTCTCCACGGCTTGGAGATGTTGAATCATTAGCTCTACTACAGGTTGTCTCGCAGGCAGCAGTATAGGATACTTTGTGTCGAAGCTCAGGTGGGCGTTGGCCGTCCTACCATCCAGTCACAGCAGCCCATCGATGAGTTTGGGGTTTAAAAGCTTCAATTCGCCTTTTGGAGATGATATTTCTTTGTTGGCCGGTCCCACTTCTTCCGCCCTCTTGAGTTCTCGGGCGAAAGCCTCGCGTTGTATCATTCTGAAAATATCGTATTCTGCAGCTCGTAGCTCATCAGGACTGAGAGGCGTAGCCCGTTCATGAGTAGTAAATTTCTCTTGAACCTGGTTAACCAAACTATCGCACGCTGTCTTCATCAAGGAAAAGAACCTGACCAATCGCGATAGAAGGGATGTCGCTTCGACGACGTTGGTTGCTATCACTACGCCTTTGATCTCCAGTTCCACTTCCGTAGGGGGTTTCAATTCGAACACGGGCCAGTCCTGTTTGGGCAATTGCAGGAAGTTTGGCCCTCTCGTCCACGTGTCCAGTTGCCTGAAGTTGGTCGCACATCGGGAGCACAGGTCGGCCGGATTATCGCCAGACCTGACATGACTCCACTGGTGCGTGGCTGATTCATCGTGGATAATCGTGGGCCGGTTAGCAACGAAAGTACTAAACCGGCTCCGGACGTTGTTAACGTAGCAAAGTACTATCGTTGAGTCCGTCCAAAAGCTAACCGACCAAATGTAGAATTCGAAAGATATCTTCACCGCTTGTACCGCCCTGACTGTTAATACGGCTTTGCTGAATTCAAGGCGTGGGATCCAGAACGACTTCAATGGAGCAACGTACTCCAGTCCGCGTCGTATGGCCAGGAGTCAAACATCGTGGAATCCTTATGTCCCCTAATTTCTTCAAGGTGTTCAAAAATTCTTCCCAGTCCAGCCGGTCCTCTCGGTCCAGTGATTGGTCCCAATCAACTTTCTTACGGCACAGCCGCTGCAGCAAGATCTTTCCGGGTAGCAGCCATGGCGAGACGAAACCGAGAGGGTCGAACAAACTTGAGACGGCAGATAGTATGCCACGACGGGTTAGTGGCAGCTCGGGAAATTTAAGCTCGAAAACAAAGTCGTCCGTTTCTGCGTCCCATTGTATTCCTAGAGTGCTTTCGATAGGAAGTGGAGATCCGTCCAAATCTCTTACCCTTTTGGCCCTCTCGTTGTACAAAATGACCTTTAGCGCTTCCGAAGCGTTCGACATCCATTTTGTTAGATGGAAGCCGCCCACTTCCAGCAACCTTGTCAGGCCTCGGAAATGGGCTAGAGCTGATTCCCCATCATCGAATGACTCAAGGTAGTCGTCGACGTAGAAGTTCCTGTTGATGCTACCTACCACCGTCCGATGGACTAGGTCTCCATGTTTGTTCGCAGCTTCCCGAAGGGCGTAGTTCGCACAGAATGGCGACGATATGGCTCCGAAGGGGTGGACGGTCATCCTATAATTCACCACTGCGTTGTCCCGGTTGTTCTCTTCCCACCACAGAAAACGCAAAGCATCTCGTTCTCCTACCGCTATTTTCACCTGATGAAACATTTCCCTGATGTCGGCGGACAAGGTCACTTTACCCATTCTGAAAAGGCACAAAACTTCGATCACTGACGTGGTCCAGTCAGGCCCTTGTAGTAAGCGATCGTTTGACGACTTGCCCTGGAACTTGGCTGCACAGTCGAAAACCACCTGCAGTTTTTGGGTTTCTTGGGGTTGATCACCGGGTGGTGAAGCAGATTACAGATACTCTTTTTGCCGTCGGTGTTGGCAGGCACCTTTTCAACGTAGCCGAGAGCTTCGTTTCGCTTCATCAATTCTGCGTATCGTTCCCACAGATTCTGGTCTCGAATAAAGCGTTCTTTCATTCGTAGTAATCGTTGGAGAACATAATTTCTGTTGTCAGTCCACGGGTCGTCCGGTGTGCGCCATGGGAGGGGAACCTCGAACTGTTTTTTGAGGCCTCTAGTGCCTTGCCGCACCTATTCAATTAGTATAATATAGTATATTTCGTGACCGTGGTCAATACACATGCACAAGGCAGGATCAGAGTATACAGCAGCACATGTCAATGTGAGGTATTCACAAATTCTGAATTTATAAATCACACAGCAACCGAAATACACCAGTAAAGTCATGTAGTGTTTGAGTGAACAAAAGTGGTAATGGTTGAGGCGGGAGTTCCGAATGGGTTTCGAAATCCCTGGGGGCGGTGTGGATAGCTGGGCAGTCGTAGGATTGCTGATATAAGCGACTATTGGACGGTCACCAACGAGTAACCGGGCGGAAGAGATGCCAAAGAACATTGTCAGAAGTAAATCAAGCGTGGGGCTTTCAAAGTGCAGTCAGAGATACCAGCAGAATATTGGACACTGATCCAGCATTGGGTACCTAATTGTGGAGGAAGCATGTGAAATAAAGGCAAGTGAGTCAAAGGTGATAATAAAACGGACCTTTTGTGCAGGTGGTTACATTGTCATATGGAAATTCAAATGAAAGCGAAAAGCTTTGCAGGGACTTCAGTGAACTTTTGAAGAGCATGAATGGTGTATGGACGTATAACGGACTTTTAAATAAAAGCCGTCAATGAAACGGATTAGTGGAGACAAACGTCAGTGGTTCGGCTAGGCAGGAGTTGGAAGAGTGTAAAAAAATTTTGTATGTGATAGAAAATTATTAACCAAATTATGGTTGGCTGCAGATGGCTGGTATTCTGTTCCGCAAAGACCTTGGTTGCAGGTGGTGGCAGGTAGAATGTTGAGGGAAGCAGGTAAAACAGGGCTGGTTTGACGAAGTTGACAGCTGCGAGGGCTGGGTTTCGGTCAGTGGTTTCGTACTGCAACGCAGGAATAATTGAACTGTTGGGTTGGATTATTTGGGAATAGACGTTGAGCGGATGTGTTGATGGTTGGTGTCAGGAATCACCTCTGCAATTCGGTGAGACTTTCATGAGGTTTTGTTAATCCGTGTACGGTGCCCCATGTAACGTCAGCAGGCGAGAGTATAGGTTTAAACCATTGATCAAATCGTCCAGTTCTTACGGTTATCCGGAATAAACGTCGATTTGGCCGATGGCTAACCAAGTAGCCAATGCAATCTGGAAGAAATCAGGAGTGCGGCAGTCTGGAGAGTGTTCCAGCTGTGGGTAATGATTATCGTTTTTATGGAAGCAAGAAGATGAACATTTTGTTATACGAACAATTTGTTATCGTTTGGCTAGTGGACCGGTCTATTAAGGATCCCTAAACGGAGACTGGTAGCTTTCTAGGGTAGTTGGGTGATAGTAGAGATTCAGGGCGATTTCAGGTAGGCGGTGGATGAGGAGAGGGTGTCCGTTTGGGAACCAGGAATAAAACAATAGTAGAGGGTATGGTCTGGAAGAAGCTTGAGAAAATAGGAAGATAACAGTCTGGTCAGTTCACCAGCTGTGGTCGAGGACGGCAAACAGTAAAAAGGGAAAAAACACTGGGTGTTAAAATGAGGTTTTTTCATGTGGGGCAAACGTGCTGGTATTCCGCAGGGTCAAGAGAAATCAGAGGTATATGGATTCCGGAGGGAATGGGGTCTTAACTTACCATAAGCATATTCGCAGAGAAGTGAAGCCTAGTTACTAAGGAATGGTAATCCGTGTGGCAAGGCTTCAGTTTACGAGAAAAGCGCTAGAAAAGCAGGATGGGACGGCTGAGTTCTAGCCTGAGCCAGGAATTAAGTGAGAGCGAGCACCCACTGCTAAAGGACGGAACGGTTTTATTTATATATGTATATATATGCAAATTATGATGTAAAATGGCACAATCTAGTTAGGAAGGGGGACAAAAGTGAGTGGAGCATACCCAAGATATATATATATATATATGTACATATATATGTATATATGTACTAATATATATGTATACGTATATAAATATATATTGCTGTATACGTGGGTGCGATCATCAGACGGGTCATGCGAAAGCGGTCGGACGCAAAAGACTGTGGCAAGGAAAGTGAGATAGAGAGACGCAGCTGAGGATCATAGGTTAACGGAAAGAAGAACTGAAGTTAAGCACGGACTCATCGGTGCAGCGGATCCCTAAGGCACATTGAGGCCATGAAACGTGAGACTAAAAGAAAAACGCCTAAGTGTGGCTAAAACTTTCAATGCGAAAGTTAGTACTTCGCCTAGAGTGGTCATTGAGCAGGAGTAAAGGCCAAGTTCTGCATGAAATTACAGAAGAACCTTAGCTGGGGGATGGAGTGGGAGCAGAAATGGTAACGTCATAACTGGGTGTTGAGTTCAGTTAGTGAGTCACGCTCAGTGAGATGAATCAGACTGGATTTTCCAGTTCGAAATGGCAGAGGTGGTGATGGAAGTATATGTGGTGGGACCTGGTGCGGAAGAGAGGCATTGTAAGCTAAGAGATATCGAGGAGCGTTGAGTTACTCACCATGCTTGTGTTAATAATTATAGGACAGTAGCGAATATATATATATACACATGTACATATATATATTTGTATATACAAATATTATATATATATATATAAATCCAACCAGGGGTTGGACACTGAAGCAGTTTTTATAGCGTTGTTGGGGTTGGCTTCAGGGCCGCAGACGCGATATAACCAAATAAAGTTAATAAATCGTGGAGCGGGTGAAACATATTGACAACCTGTTGGGAGTAATACGGTGGTCTCTACAAACGCGAGCGCATCTGGAAGGATTTATTTCAAAGTTGAATTGGCAGGATCCTATAAGTTGGTATGGAAAAACAGTTAGTGGACGCAGACAAGCTTACATATGTAGATGGCGAAGGCTAGGAGAAGCGGTCAAACGAAGCAATCAGAATTTTAAAAGCGGTGAGGTTATTTCGGAAAGTAAGGTAAAGAGAGAAAGCAGAGCAATGGCTTAAAAGTCGAGGCCTATCTCGTAAGCTTGACTTTCGGTTACGTGAACGTTGAATAAGCGCAAAACAGTTGGGACAGAAAGGAATTTATCACTAGCATGCACGAATGCATACTTTGACCGAGAAGATCTGATGTGCAAGGGAAGTTTATTCCAGATTCTGGAGTGCGCGAAGAGAAAGAACTTAGAGCGTAGAACAGTCCTCGCGGAGGGTGTGGTAATAGTGTGCTGTCTAATACGGAGTGAATATCCAGAATCCGGGGGGAAGCACAACTGGTTGGAGGAATAGGACTGCTTAGTCAATAGCTTATACAGAAATATCAAATTTAGCTTGATGCGACGAAGCCATAGTGGTTCGATTTTGAGAGATAAGCATCGTTCCCCGTAGTTCAAGTTGGACGACCAACCGATAAGCTGTTTTGTGAATCTTCTTTGAATACATTGGATAATAATCCTGTCGGATTTTCTCATGCTAGTGAAGATTAGGAGACAATATTCGAGAAGGGGCCTGGCATGTACTTTGTACATGTGGAGAATGCTTTGCCTAAGCTGAAAGGATCTGAACAGAAGACCAAGACACTTTTTAGCCTTCCCCGTTTGGAGGACAGCATGTTCCGAGAAGTTGAAAGAGCAAGAATAACTTAGGCCAAGGTCTCTTACTAAAGGCTGGCTGTCGATGGGTGAACCGCCAATGCATAAAGAACCAGGAGGAACCTGGCATTTGTAAGTAAGGAAAATACACTTGTCGGCGGAGAACTTCATCGCCCAGGTTGAGCACTATTCATCAAGAGCGGCTAAATCAGCAGATATTTTAGGGACAGTAGTACTGAGGTTGCCAGGCGAAAAAGTGTAGACTATCTTGATGTCGTCCGCGAACAAAAACGGCATGCCGTTAAGTATTGCTGTCTGAAGTCCCGATTCTCTCTGTCAGCCTATTCCAAAATCTGGAATAAGCTGCCCCTTAGCTTACGCAGTGCCTCCTCAATGTTCGCTTTTAGGCGCGCACTTTTGTCATACTTAACAGTCCCCAATGCTATATTGCTCACCAATGAGCTCGTCTCCGCCGACCTGGCCTTTGAAAGAGGTCTCACACTGTAACTCTACTACCTCTGCGTCACAAGCCACTAGGTACACCCCGCGAACTAAGGCCATTGCCTTCACTGATCCACAGCGAACCTACCGCCTGCCATCATAAGGTAACCCTATTGCTCACCTACGTTCATCTCTTATCCATCATATTCACTTTTTTCTCCTCAGTGTCCGCTGATTCTCAGCTGGGGCACACCCAGACTGCGCTTCTCCATCCCTTTTCCCTCTCCAGTGATCCCCGCTGACGGCCAACCACTTCGGGCACTGTACTTACCATCTCCCTGACAGGTGCACCTGGATAATATTGCTACACGGTCGTCTACCAATTGCTGTTTCTGTTGGCTCTCCTGTCCATGGTCTCACGGCTTGGTCAATTGTTCCTGGTTCACGCACCCCTATCGCGGTCGTTTTGTCCCCTGTACAATTATCCATGATCACTCGTGCCACTCCTAACAGTGCGGGGTGCGGTCAGATCCACCGCTATGGCCGGCGCACATCGGGCGTGCAGGCCGTCTGCAACGATGTGCGAGCGCAACTAGACTGGTGGATCACACCTCTTGCGTTCACTTCACGAAGTGTTTTTCAGGTTGGGTGCCCAACGCACGGCCAGTCCCACTTACTAGCACTGGTTGCGGATGGCACGCCCTAACTTTTCTTGAACTACCGAATCCAATGCTGTAGGTTTAAAATTGCATGCTCCTCATTGTTTTTCCGCCACAGCTTGTTCACCTATAGCTCTTATCATCTGTTTCCACTTCCCGTTTTTGTCACCCTACCACGGTATGCCCACCTTCCCGTTTTGTCCTCCCTCCTATTGCCTCTCTCTACATCAACTTTCACTGCTTTGAGTCACTATCGTCCTAACCACTCTTCTCTGTCGACGCTCGCCAATAACTCTTTTCCCACCTGCCGTCATTGCTGGCTTCTATCATCTATGCGCTTGGTGTTACCCTCTGCTCAGAACGCCCTTTGATTGCTTCCTTAACCCTGTCGCCCTGTTAATCCCTCCTCGTGCCCCATGCCATGATGCACCAACCGCACCCGCACTCATGCCCAATCCGCATATTAGAAATTGCCGCTCCAAACTTCGCATCTTTCACAGTCGTATTTATTATCTAATCACCACCACCATATCCTCCTCACTTGGCCCCGCGATTCCTCTGCGGTTCTTTCCAGTGTCCTGATTAGTATCCACCTGTTCAATTATCTGCCGGCACACAGCTCTCCAGCTCCATTGCCCCAACTCCTTTGCGCATTCATTTTTTGTGGCCTTTTTGCTCTATTACTGGTCCACTTATCTCGGGGCTTCCCGCTTCCTTGTCCGCCTCCTTCGTGTTTCATCTGCAGTAAAATGATCTGATTGGTGATTTCTTACCTGTGTCTCCTCGGTCATTGCTTTCATCCCTTGATCTGTTTATTGCTCGCTACAGGTATTTTTCTGTACCTTCCAGTGTGGTCCGCTTTTCCATGTTCCACCATTGTAATGACAACGTTACGTTGTGACGTTCTTTTACAGTTCCAGATTGTTTGACCTGTCACTACCCGATTCCTCTGGTCCGACATAACATCTTGCACCTGCATTGATCAAATAATTAGACCCATTCTTACCTGTTTTCCTTGATCCTGTCTTTCATCTTCACTCTTCCATGAACTGCTCCTAACAGTCTTCATCACTTTTGTGCTTCCGCATTCTATTTTTCTCTCCTTTGGGCTGCCACGTGCACTTGTCATGAAGTTAATCCACCACGATATTCCAAAGTTAATCCTACAACCAATTGATCTAACATTACCTACTCCTCCTATTGACTGATAATTTCTTTCTAGGACCCCATTGTTATTGCTCCTGCTTCTCTTAAACCTATATATATATATGTATATATAGAATAAATCTATATATATATATATATATGTAAACTTACGCATATATATCTATGTGCACGCGCTCTGCATCTTGCAGTTCCTCGCCTGCCATTTCTCTTGCTATCATCCCAACGACCGTCACCATAGGCATCCATCAACTCTACATCTGTGCCTCACATCTACCGTATCCAATCCTTCTAAATCGTTTTTGTGATCTGATCATCCCTCTACGTCTTGCATTGCTCGCTGCCTGTTTTACGGTGAGTTTTGTGTCCTGTCCGCCGACATTTCACCGCAAAGTACCAATGCTTTATTGTCATCCAGTCCACTGCAGTGCACCTCACCTTTTTCTCCATCGTTCCTCGCTGCTGCAGTTCTTTATACCGATTTCCAGCCTTTCTCATGTTTACCAGTCGGACTCCATATGTAATTGCCCAGGACCAGCCATTCAGTCCACCTGACCTTTAATTTCAAACTCACCGGGCGTCCATTCAAATCCGCTCTTGAGCTCATTTAAACTCCACGCAATCTCTATGGTGTGCATACGTTTATACTATTTTCATCCTACCTTATTCCCCCTTCTGAGCCTTTTTATCCCATATTTCCATGAGAGTCTCCATATTTCCATGAATTATATCTGTCCATTCCATCACCTGTATCTACATGATCATGCACATGGCATGCTTCGGGCGCTTCCGAAATAAACCATTATTATTATTATTATATCATTTATATATAGGAGGAAAAGCAGGGGGCCCAAAACACTGCCCTGAATAACACCGCTAGTAACAGGCTTAGGATTGGAGGTGTGCCCGTTAATTAAGACAACCTGTGAACGATGAGATAAGTAAGACGAGGACCAAGAAAGAAGTGGATCGACAATCCCAAATGACCGTAGCTTTGTTAAAAGGTGGGTGTGAGGTACACGATCAAATGCTTTGGATAAATCATGATAACGAACAACAAGAGATTCCCCGCTTTCAGCAGAGTCGGTGACGAGATTCAGAAAGTCACACTGACAAGTCATGCAGGACCGTGAACGGAGGAATCCATGTTGGTTGTGATTATTAAGACTGAGGCTTAATAAATAGTTAATAATATTATCTTTAACTATTTTTCCATTATTCTGGATAAGATAAGGGTATGGATATCCCATGTAAAGGTCCTTTTTATGAATGGGAAAGATTGCCGAGCGCTTCAAATTAGCAGGTACGGTGCTACCATTAAGTGAAAGAGTGAAAAGGTTAAGCAACAACAGGGGGAGATCCGGTCCACCATTGACGAGTGCAATTGGTGGTAATCCATCGGGGCCTAATCGAGGGGAGGGCTTTGCTATTGGATAGTAGCTTGGAAATACTCCTGGCATCGAAGGGTATCGTGGAAAGGACAGAGTCGGTAAGTGGTGAAGATGGGGGCGGCGAAATGACAGTGGCTGGAGCCATGGCTGAAACAAAGAATGCATTGAAGGCTTCGGCTATACAAGGTGGGGGGTGATAGATGAGTTATTATCCAGAATCTGAAGTTGGAAGTCGGCCTCAACATCAGCGTTTCTAGACTTATGCAACATATAAAGAAGTTGCGACTTGTTAGGATGACTCAAAGCCTTAGCTTCTTGGTCACGAAGTCGCGTATTATCTTGTCGTTGAATAAGTGTGGAGAGACGGTTTAGACGAATAAAAAGTGAAAAGTCGTTGGAATTATGTAGTTGTTTGAGAAGTTTATGGTACTTCTTATGGAGTGGCGAGACAGACGACCTCATTTTAGGTACAGCCAGCAGCATGCTGAGGGTCCTGGGTGAGAAAATAATCACCCCAGTCTTTCTGCCGAATAAGCGTGACTAGCAGGGCCCAATTTCTGCATAGGAATGTATTGTTGGAGGGGTGTGCGGGACTAGGCGGGCTGTAACGAACGAATACTGAAAATCCTTCTAAATGTTCAACGTGCTTTGTGAATTTGACTATATTTAACATTATCTTGGAAAGCTCGCTCATACACCACACATTTTCACGTTTGTTTATCTATGTGAAACATTCGAATTTGGCCTTGAACCGTTTTTGACTGTCGTGCTTGAGCCACGGGGCTTTGGACCTTTGGGTTTTACTGTGAAGTCTATTTGGCCGCATACTTGAGGTTCGTATATATTTGTATCCTTTGTGCATTTCAATTTAGTACCGTAGAAACTACGAATCAATCTTGTTCTGGTTTTGGGATTCGTTTGAATTGGCTACGCGTTGCTCGATTTGCGAGATTCGATTTACAGTACTCAAGTGGAACCTGGACAAGAAAACTCATTGGAAATGCCCAGACGAGGAAGCAAGGACATTTTGAGACAACAGGAAATAACTCGGCAAGTCTCTGGGGATGGTTCGGGTGTTATTGATTCTCTAGATAATACTAAGTTTACTAGCTCTGTCAGTGCCAGGTCATATATTTCTAACCGCGATGCGTTTGACGATATTAGTACTTATAGGATGAGAGTAATAGAATTAGAAAACGAGCTGCGGTTAGCCAGAAAGGAAGCAGAGCCCCTTACACAAGGAACTGGTCTCAGAGAGCCAGCAAAGAGTCCATGTAGTTCACAATGTCAACATCGAAAAGGCACTGTGATCGATGAATATAAACCCTTGAGACAGCCTGAAACTACCGAGGTTTTGGCTCTTGACCTGCCAAGAGTGGAGCTGTCCCACTTCGACGGGCACCCCGAGCAATACTGTATATTCATGAATCAGTTCGAAAATTTTGTTGAGTGCAAAGTTGCAGATCCTGGTCAAAGGTTTTTGTATTTATTATATTACTGTCGTGGGAGAGCCAAAAGTGCTATCGAAGGCTGCGCGATGCTTGATCCACCGATGGGGTACATCAGGGCGCGCAGAATCCTGAAAGATTTGTTTGGACAACCATTCAAGGTGGCTAGAAGCCTAATTGATAGTGTTTTATTGAAGGCGAAAAGGACTGAGGGCAAGGCTGAATCACTGTCGAGTTTGGTGATAAAAATGCAGAATTGCAGTATAGCACTGGAGCACTTAGGATACCAGTCTGATCTGAATGCATTGCACACACAGGAATGCATTGTCCGATGTCTATCTATTGATTTACAGAGCCGATGGGCAGAGGAAGCTGGAGAAATGAATATGCTTGAGCGGGAATCTACGTTCAGTGATTTGACGGAGTTCATAGGTCGTCAATCCCGTAGCGCCAACAGTCGGTTTGGACAAATCGTACGCGAAAGTTGCAGACTGGCGCGAAGGGAACCAACATCTCAAATTGTGGAGAAGGACTGTAACCAAACCCAGTCTTTGGCTAACATGCACATGATAAGTCAAGAACCCGAGAGGTCAGCTGAATGCAAGCTATGCAACTCCCTGCATCGGTTACCAGATTGTCCGACCTTTCATGGGATGAGTGTACCCGATCGGTGGTGCGCAGTAAAAAGGATTGGCTCATGCTTTATGTGTTTGAACAACTCTCATCGAGCCTCTGAATGCAGCTTAAGAGTGAAATGCAACCAAGACGGATGCTTGGGTAATCATCACTCGTTACTGCATGGCCTTCTCAACAATAGACCTATTCAGCCAGAAGAACCCAAAATTGTCTGTTCAACGGGATATGATGATTTCAAACCGACAAGATTAGGCATCGTACCTGTCGGTATCGTGACACCTAAAGGACTGAGGAGGGTCAATGCATTTTTGGACACGGGGTCGGATACCTCGCTGATTACTCGCAAGCTTGTAGAAAGCTGTGAACTAATAGGCGAGCCTACCTCGCTCACTATCAGCACGATTGCAGGGGGTCATGTTAGCAATTCTAAGAGGCTGACCCTGCAGTTAACGTCTTTATCTGATGAGGGGACCGTAGAAATTCCGGAAGCTTTTGCAATAGACAGCTTGCCAATTAGACCACTCGACTCTGTTAGATCGATCGCCAAGAGATGGTCTCATCTCAGGGACATAGAGTTCGAAGAAGTTTCTAGCCCCCACGTCGACATACTAATTGGATGCAATGTACCAGAGGCTCACTGGGTGCTTGAACAGAGCATAAGCAATCGAAAAGAACCATTCGCTACGCGAACGATACTAGGCTGGACACTTCTCGGACCCCTGACGAGCGAACTTCAACAATCGGCATCAATAAATTGCTCAAATGTTGCTGAGAGAAGTGCCTCTGTAGAACACGATCAGCCTTTCGATATTGAATCCAACGGTCCATCTCAGGAAAGCGAAGTTCACTCGAAGGATCAGTCGGCGCTTTCGATGGCGAATTCAAAGACGGGACTTCACAGTGGGCAACATGAAGTTGCTATACCCGAGAGACCACCGTCAAGTCACTTATTGAGAAAAGGAGAAGTTGCCCGGAGGCTTTTGGAATATCTCAAAAAAGGACACCAGCAGGTCACCCAAAGCAGCTTGAAATTTGCCGACCCAGTGACAGTGTACGGTACCTGGGTGGAACTGCATGGCCGGCGGCGAAACAAAGTACCCTTTGCCAAAACAAAAATTGCTGAGCTGAAGTCAGTATCCCTAAACGAGCTCAAAACGACTGCACTGGTATTGGGTTTTAAGGTAGCACGAATGCTAAAAGAGAACTGCACCACCGCCGAACTGAGCCTTGCCTATTGGACAGATCCTACAGTTGTGTTACATTACAGGAAACGGAAGAAACGAAGAACGTGTTCGAGACATCAGAGAGTTAATCCACTCGTAGCAGGAAACAGCGAGGAAAATGTTGATGATTCGAGCTCGAAACCACATACAAAAGACAAAGTAGCTCGCAGATCGCCTCGCTTCGAGTTACTCAGCACTTTATTGCATTTCATGCCCTACAACTAATCAACTGGACCCATTTTTTCTGAAAGGTTGCAAATGTACTTAGTTCCAGCTTCTATCTAGCGTGCACACAGGCGAAGAGGAGAAATTCACCAGTATTTCACTTGAACAGTTCAGGTGAGGCATACTAGCTGCGAGCACATTGTGAAACTATTATTATCTTTAAAGAAGAACATTTATTTACATTTTATACAATATTGATTGTCACATATTTTGTGCACAGAAAAACTTTGAAATACTCTGATAGATGCCAGTATTCGATCAATCTCCGTGTTCATGTGTATTTCGATACTGTCCGCCGTACACTTGTTTTCGAAATTTATTCATAATCAAAAACCGGTTTTCATTTCTTTCGGAAGATTTGGTGCGTTTATTTTATGTAATTCCACTGGTTCGTGACCTGTCAATTTTACGCGATATCTCATTAGGCGTTGCACCTGCGTTCAACTTCTGCGCTGAAGCTTGTAAACAAAATTAGTCTAACCAGTTGCTGCAATGGGTTACTGCTTGTGATGCTTAGACTTATTTCGTGCGGCGAAACACTTCACTCTGCGAAGCCTTCATCTTCATCGTGCGTCTGACTATATGCGCCGGTCTCCTGATGAATATGTCAATCTCAAGTTGTGCAGCGGGATTTGGAATTGATTCCTTATGGATTGTGCGATGATGACTACGGCAAAAACCTGTTTCACGTTCAGATAACACAGGAAGTTAGTATCCACAGGCACTGACAATAAGTTAAAGGTAGATAGGGTGAGAATCATGACCCCTTCCTGAACCTTAGACAACCATTTTCGCGGAAGGATTTTGGCCGGCGGTGTAACGAACGAATACTGAAAATCCTTCTAAATGTTCAACGTGCTTTGTGAATTTGACTATATTTAACATTATCTTGGAAAGCTCGCTCATACACCACACATTTTCACGTTTGTTTATCCATGTGAGACATTCGAATTTGGCCTTGAACCGTTTTTGACTGTCGTGCTTGAGCCACGGGGCTTTGGACCTTTGGGTTTTACTGTGAAGTCTATTTGGCCGCATACTTGAGGTTCGTATATATTTGTATCCTTTGTGCATTTCAATTTAGTACCGTAGAAACTACGAATCAATCTTGTTCTGGTTTTGGGATTCGTTTGAATTGGCTACGCGTTGCTCGATTTGCGAGATTCGACTTACACGGGCCACTAAAGGGCAGATGGCAGATAACCGTTTTATGGTCACTACCGGGGAAATTTCGTGTTACGGTCACGTCGATGAGAGGCATGTTATGAGTAAATACCAGATCTAGTATGCTCCCATTTCTGGTAGGTTCGACAACATGTTGTGTCCAGCGAATGCTAGTGATCAGGTCCATAAGATTGGGAGGAGCCGAGAGGGTGGGCCAACAGATGTGAGGAAGATTTAAGTCACCCGCAATAAGCTTGGTTCCAGAAGGAAGCAAAGGGAGGTATTCGAAAGACCTAATGAGAAGTGGAAACAAGGAACTGGGGGAATTTGTGATCGATACACGCAGCCAATTTGAAGAACAGTGGTTTGGAGGTTCATAGTGAACCAGAGAGAATCGGGAATAGAATCGAGTGCCGTATGTAAAAGAGGGGTCGTGGTGTAGACTTCCTTGGCGTAGGCTAGGCACCCACAGCCACGCCGGTTCGGTCTGTCGGTCCTTAGAAGACTGTACCCTACCAAAGATACTTGATCATTGGGAGTGCTCTCAGAAAGCCAGGATTCCGTTATTAAGATAATATCATAATTATTTGTAAGGACAAGTTTTTTAAGGTGCGGGAGTTTGTCGAGAATAGAACGCGAGTTGAATAAGGCTAGAGATATACCATTTGTGGGAGGTGGTAAAGGCACATAAGGGGGTGGTGTAATTTGGAAGGAGGCAGGCTATCGCGATTGGAAGGAGCGGAGATTAGGGTCAAAGGGGAATATGTTGATGTTGAGACTAGTGGAGGTTCATATGGGGTGGCTTCCAGCCAAGCTGGATTAAATGTTGCAGTGAGAGAGACTTCTGAGTAGTAGAAAGACTGGGCATCAACGGAGGGGGAAACTTCGGAGCAAAGGGAAAAACCTGTGGGGTTTGGCGGGTCGATATCAGACAGGGGTGATTAGGAGCTGTCGAGAAATACCGGCCAGTCGGAATCGAGTATTGGCTGAAGGGGGTGCAGAGGGCAGGGTTGAAAATGTGTGAGGAATAGGGGTGTAGGGTGGAAGATTAAGCTGCACATTGTGGGAGGGGTAACTCAAGTTGGGTGGAACACCAAATATGGAGCAGTTAGAAGCGGGAGCAGTGGAGGTAGTTGTTAGGTGAGAAGTACGCCGTGTGGCAGATTGGACGGTGTGTGGGGGCCGTATTTTGGTATTGACAGGCAGTGAGTACGGTGAATTTGTAGGGATCACCGATGCATTAGAGCAAGGGGTATTTTCTAAGGTCGAAACCTTATTCGGTGAGTTAAGGCGAGTTGATTTAAGAGGAGACAGTTGAATGGGGGAGGGGCTTGTGAGAAGAATGGGAAGACTGTTAGACCTATTCCTCTGGACGGCGAGTAGTTTATCACCGGAGGGAACAGAGGGCGAGTTAGAGTTCGGGGTGTATCCAACAGGTGATGAGGTGGGAGAGCGAGGCATAAGTTGTCGTCTCTTACTGGGTGGCAGTAAAAGGGGAGAAGTGGAAATGTCTAGATCAACAGTAATGGGATTAGATTTTAAAGAGTTCAGTACGTGAGCAGATGAGGAGGCAGTGGGCGGTTGTGAAGAGGCAGGAGGCGAGTGTGAAGATAAAGCAGTGGGGACTTGAGAAGGAGCTGTGGAGCGGCAAGCCGTCTGTGTCGAAGGCACAGAACTATCAGGCGTCGTTCTAGTGGGGAAAGTCGAAGGAGATCTGATAATTTCCCTTTGAAGTGGGGTTTTATCTTCTGCCATTTTTATGCTTTTAAAAGGAGAATTAGAAGCTATAGTGTAACGCATTTTTATGAATTCTTTGACAGACAGATCATTTGCAAATCGCATAAGGATTGGACAGCTGAAGCGCTGAACGCGCTTACGCAGCCTTGTTATTTGACAAGGAAGGCGGGCCATACCAGATGAATTCAACAGTGTGTGTTTGACATGCTCCAGAGTTATTCTCTCTGGGACATTAAACACGACTGCATTACGAGAGTTCCTCACTCTTATGAGAACTTCGGATGCAACAGAGTCGATAAAGCGGCCCGCAGCGGTCAGGTTTTGTAAGGTGGAATTTTCGAAGCTTTCAGTGATACACAGTAAGGGGGCGAGTTTAGATATCGTCTCTTCCAAATTCAGAAGTTGAGACTATATATCTGCAATACCTCGGGCTAGAACAGCTGTTCTTTCCGTCGCCAAGCCTACAAAGTCACAGAGGTCAACCGAACACTGTTTTAAGGCCACGGGAGTTTGAACAAGCCTATTTTTCCTTGTAACCGGGGTACGAGTGTACGGGGTAGTATTGGAAGTCTTCTTTCCTACACGTGGCATTTTGAAATATCAAAAAGATGCTGTGAATGGCTAGGAGTCGAACATCGTGGAATCCTTATGTCCCCTAATTTCTTCAAGGTGTTCAAAAATTCTTCCCAGTCCAGCCGGTCCCCTCGGTCCAGTGACTGGTCCCAATCAACTTTCTTACGGCACAGCCGCTGCAGCAAGATCTTTCCGGGTAGCAGCCATGGCGAGACGAAACCGAGAGGGTCGAACAAACTTGAGACGGCAGATAGTATGCCACGACGGGTTAGTGGCAGCTCGGGAAATTTAAGCTCGAAAACAAAGTCGTCCGTTTCTGCGTCCCATTGTATTCCTAGAGTGCTTTCGATAGGAAGTGGGGATCCGTCCAAATCTCTTACCCTTTCGGCCTTTTCGTGATACGGGATGACCTTCAGCACTTCCGAAGCGTTCGACATCCATTTTGTTAGATAGAAGCCGCCCACTTCCAGCAACCTTGTCAGGCCTCGGAAATGGGCTAGAGCTGATTCCCCATCATCGAATGACTCAAGGTAGTCGTCGACGTAGAAGTTCCTGTTGATGCTACCTACCACCGTCCGATGGACTAGGTCTCCATGTTTGTTCGCAGCTTCCCGAAGGGCGTAGTTCGCACAGAATGGCGACGATATGGCTCCGAAGGGGTGGACGGTCATCCTATAATTCACCACTGCGTTGTCCCGGTTGTTCTCTTCCCACCACAGAAAACGCAAAGCATCTCGTTCTCCTACCGCTATTTTCACCTGATGAAACATTTCCCTGATGTCGGCGGACAAGGTCACTTTACCCATTCTGAAAAGGCACAAAACTTCGATCACTGACGTGGTCCAGTCAGGCCCTTGTAGTAAGCGATCGTTTGACGACTTGCCCTGGAACTTGGCTGCACAGTCGAAAACCACCTGCAGTTTTTGGGTTTCTTGGGGTTGATCACCGGGTGGTGAAGCAGATTACAGATACTCTTTTTGCCGTCGGTGTTGGCAGGCACCTTTTCAACGTAGCCGAGAGCTTCGTTTCGCTTCATCAATTCTGCGTATCGTTCCCACAGATTCTGGTCTCGAATAAAGCGTTCTTTCATTCGTAGTAATCGTTGGAGAACATAATTTCTGTTGTCAGTCCACGGGTCGTCCGGTGTGCGCCATGGGAGGGGAACCTCGAACTGTTTTTTGAGGCCTCTAGTGCCTTGCCGCACCGTTTGTAGAGCTGAGTGATCCTCTTGAGTCAACGTCGGTCTTTCGTCTCCAATGTCATGTAACTCGTTTTCATACAGCCGTTGCAGATGATACTCTATGCGGTCCGTTTCGGCGGATAAGTAATTCACGGAACCGCGTACCCCTACTGGACCGTATAACATCCATCCCAGGGCAGTGCGTACTGCATAAGGTGCCTAGGGGTCCCCCACTCCCTGGTCAAGCACCCAGTGCGCCTCTGGCACGTCGCAGCCGATGAGGAGATCCACTTCATCATCTTCCCAGTCTACAACGGTTACATCCTGCAGGTGGGGCCACCGAGTCAAGATTGCGTTGACCGACCTTGGTGCTCGCATGGGGGGATCCGCTAAGGTGAATGCCTCCGTTGGTTCAATTTCCTCGTTATTGTCTAGAGAGATGAGTTGCAGCCTTAATCTACCGGCAGTCATTACCTGTGTTCCGCCCACCGTGCTCACCGCTAACGACGTCGCACCTTTAGCCAGTTGGTGTTTGTCGGCAAACCGCTCTTTCACTAAAGTGGTGTCGGATCCACTATCAACGAAAGCCAACGCCTTGACTATCCCAGTCGGAGTCACTACTCCCACGGCCACTACGCCTAAACGTACCGGTTTACTGGCAGATTGTGAAGTTGAACAAATCACGCTGGGCTTGGCACTCGCCTCGGATATGGTTACTCTCGCCTGATGCAGCAGCCGATGGTGTCTGTCCGTGCAGCCCTCGTAACCACATCGATTCCTTGTTCTACAGGCTGCTGCCCGGTGCGTGGTGTTGAGACAGATAAAACATGCTCCTGCCATCCTCGCCATTCCCCACCGTTCGTCTATTGTGGCGTTGCCGAACTTGGGGCATTCTGGTAGGCCATGGCTAGTACCACAGGATCTGCAATTTGGTTTCGCCGTAGCATCTCGTGAAATGACGTGTGTATTGGTCCAAGGCTGGTGCTTTGGATGTTCCCGTACAGGGGTTTGGACCTGGCTAGTACTGGGCTTGTTTGCTCGGTTGCTGTCCCGGATGAGTCGGCCGAATCTGCTGTCAGCTATTTTCGTTTGCCTGTCTAAGTATTCAGTCAGGTCTTCGAAGTTGGCTTCTCTGTCGCTTCGGCTTATCCGTTCAGCTTCTTCCGCCCACCGACCCTGTAGTTTGGGAGAGAGGTGACGGACTATGCATTCCAAAGTGTGCATGGCGTCTAGGTCAGCCCTGTAACCTAAATGGTCGAGGGCTATTGAGCAGTTCTGAATCTTAATCACCAGGTCGGCCATGGTGTAGACGTCGCCATTGGTTCTCTTTGCCTCTACCATCACGCCCTCTATTAGGTTACGGGCTACTTTGAAAGGTTGGCCAAACAGGTCCCTTAGGATCTTCCTTGCCCTTGTGTAGCCTTGTTCTGGGTCGAGCATGGTGCACCCGTCGATAGCTTCTCTTGCTCGGCCTCGGCAGTAGTGAGTAAGGTAAAGAAGCTTTGCCCGGGGTCGGTTACCTTATTTTCGACGAACGTCTCGAACTGCTTGACAAACTTGCAGTATTGCTCAGCTCGCCCGTCGAAAACCGTTAACTCCACTCTAGGCAGATCGATCGATGGTGATTTGTAGTCGGCGACCGGCGTGGGGTTCCCTATCTTATTGCACTCTGATCTGGCGGAAGTGTCGTAGTCGCTGGTCTCATGATCTCGCTCTTTCTGTATACAGTTCTTTTCTGCTAACTGTGCCTGTTGTCTGGCCGATAACAACTGCTGTGCTAGGTCTAATATTCTCAGCCTATATAGATCGACATCCTTGCAATCCATGTTGCCCTCAGTAACACATGAACTAGCACTGACAGGAATAGGCGATCTAACATTAACTAAAGAATGAAATGTACCCAAAACCTCCCCAGTGACTTCCCGTATTACTTCCTGTCCAGATTCCAATGTTTTCGATCCTTTCCTTGGCATTTTGCGTGTTTTTCCTGGTTTCACAAGGATCTATTGAGTATTGTAACACTCGCTTGATCCATGCGTAGCCAAGTTCGCAACGGATCCCGAAAACAAAGGGCGATTATCCGTGATATTCTACGATACGAGATTATTGAATGAACAATGAAACCAAAAAGATACAAACCTCAATAATGAGATCACAAGGACTCAACAAACGAGAAACCGAATTGCAGCGTGCGGGCAAGGAGCACGTGCGTCAAGCAGGTCCAGAACAAGGATATGACGAAGTAGCGTTCTGGGGGCGAACAAAAACAGTTGGTCCATAAAAACAAACAGTTCGTAAAGACACGTCAATGGTGTAAACAAGTGAATGTTAGTAAAAACATGAAACTGCAATGGTTTTAGGGGGATTTTCCACGACCGGTCGTTACACATATGATGAAAACGTGTTCCAGATTTTGGGAACCTGGCTAACGCCGCCTTAGTGTGCCCAGCGTCTCAACACGTTGACACAGCAGGCAAGCGCGAGCCCATTGACGGACATCTCGTTTGACATTGTGCCAAACAAAACGCTCAGTTATCTGTTTCACCGAGATTGTGGAGTGTCAGGTAAGCAGGATAACGGTGGGCAGCAGAAACCACCGGTCTAGGGCGACCTTAAGACACATCGCACACGGTGGTATTCTGGGAAGTTGGGATAGGTACTGGGGTTAAACTCAAAAGAACCGTTTTGTCGAATTTGTTCGATGTCAGGGTCCATAGTTTGGGCCTTTGCCATTGCGTCCAAGTTGATGTTAAGCGTCGGTGACAGACTTGGTTGATGTACGCGCGGTAAGGCGTTGGCGACGGTATTAAGTACCCCAGAGACGTGTCGTATGTCCACAGTAAACTGTGAGACAAAGTCTAAGTGGCGAGTCTCGCGTGGTGAGCATCGATCGAAAGCTGACTTTAGTGCGTAAACCGAAGGCTTGTTTTCTGAAAACACCATAAATGAACGGCCTTCGAGTGCGTGTCGAAAATGACGGATTCCCAAGTAGATGGCTGATAATTCCCTACCAAAAGTGCTGTACCTAGATTCGGCGGGTTGTAGGCGCTTGGAGAAGAATGCTAAAGGTTGCCAAGAGTCGTCTACGAACTACTGAAGTACTGCTCTAACCGCCGTGTCCGAGGCATCCGTTGTAACAGCCGGTCGTGGAAAATCCCACTTTTTCCCTCGCGATTCAGTGTTTTTCCCAACATCACTCATTTCCATACAATATTGACTTGTCTTTACGAACTGGTTGTTTTTCTGGACCAATTGTTGTTTGTTCGCGCCCAGAGCGCTACTTTGGCACATCCTTGTTCAGGACCTGCGTGACGCACGTGCTGTCTGCTCACACGCTGCTATTCGGTTTCTCGTTGTTGAGTCCTTGTGATCGTATTATTGAGGTTTGTATATTGTTTATGTTATTGTTTATTGTAATAATCTAGTATCGTGGAATATCACGGATAATCGTCTTTTGATTTCGGGATCCGTTGCGAATTTGGCTACGCATTGCTCAAACGTTCGTAACAATACTCAATAGATCAATTCGGAACGAGGAAAAATCACGCAAAATGCCAAGAAAAGGATCAAAAGCAGTCGAATCCGGACAGGAAGTAATACGGCAAGTCTCTGGGGAGGTTTTGGGTACATATGATTCTTTAGTTATTGCTAGATCGCCTAGTCCTGTCAGTGCTAGTTCATGTGTTATTGAGAACAATGTTGATCGTAAGGATGTCGATTTATATAAGCTGAGAATACTAGAACTAGAGCAACAGTTACTATCGGCTAGACTACAGGCGCAGGAAGCAGAGAAGTGTACACAGAAACAGCGAGAGCATGAGACCAGTGACTTCGACACTTCCGATAGGTTAGGGTGCAATAAGATAGGGAACCCCACGCCGGTCGCCGACTACAAACCACCATCGATCGATCTGC
The DNA here is from genome assembly GCA_948099385.1 of Fasciola hepatica. Taxonomy (NCBI): domain Eukaryota; kingdom Metazoa; phylum Platyhelminthes; class Trematoda; order Plagiorchiida; family Fasciolidae; genus Fasciola; species Fasciola hepatica. The sequence goes on along the minus strand of CANUEZ040000019.1, from coordinate 4,421,755 downwards.
CTAGAGTGGAGTTAACGGTTTTCGACGGGCGAGCTGAGCAATACTGCAAGTTTGTCAAGCAGTTCGAGACGTTCGTCGAAAATAAGGTAACCGACCCCGGGCAAAGCTTCTTTACCTTACTCACTACTGCCGAGGCCGAGCAAGAGAAGCTATCGACGGGTGCACCATGCTCGACCCAGAACAAGGCTACACAAGGGCAAGGAAGATCCTAAGGGACCTGTTTGGCCAACCTTTCAAAGTAGCCCGTAACCTAATAGAGGGCGTGATGGTAGAGGCAAAGAGAACCAATGGCGACGTCTACACCATGGCCGACCTGGTGATTAAGATTCAGAACTGCTCAATAGCCCTCGACCATTTAGGTTACAGGGCTGACCTAGACGCCATGCACACTTTGGAATGCATAGTCCGTCACCTCTCTCCCAAACTACAGGGTCGGTGGGCGGAAGAAGCTGAACGGATAAGCCGAAGCGACAGAGAAGCCAACTTCGAAGACCTGACTGAATACTTAGACAGGCAAACGAAAATAGCTGACAGCAGATTCGGCCGACTCATCCGGGACAGCAACCGAGCAAACAAGCCCAGTACTAGCCAGGTCCAAACCCCTGTACGGGAACATCCAAAGCACCAGCCTTGGACCAATACACACGTCATTTCACGAGATGCTACGGCGAAACCAAATTGCAGATCCTGTGGTACTAGCCATGGCCTACCAGAATGCCCCAAGTTCGGCAACGCCACAATAGACGAACGGTGGGGAATGGCGAGGATGGCAGGAGCATGTTTTATCTGTCTCAACACCACGCACCGGGCAGCAGCCTGTAGAACAAGGAATCGATGTGGTTACGAGGGCTGCACGGACAGACACCATCGGCTGCTGCATCAGGCGAGAGTAACCATATCCGAGGCGAGTGCCAAGCCCAGCGTGATTTGTTCAACTTCACAATCTGCCAGTAAACCGGTACGTTTAGGCGTAGTGGCCGTGGGAGTAGTGACTCCGACTGGGATAGTCAAGGCGTTGGCTTTCGTTGATAGTGGATCCGACACCACTTTAGTGAAAGAGCGGTTTGCCGACAAACACCAACTGGCTAAAGGTGCGACGTCGTTAGCGGTGAGCACGGTGGGCGGAACACAGGTAATGACTGCCGGTAGATTAAGGCTGCAACTCATCTCTCTAGACAATAACGAGGAAATTGAACCAACGGAGGCATTCACCTTAGCGGATCCCCCCATGCGAGCACCAAGGTCGGTCAACGCAATCTTGACTCGGTGGCCCCACCTGCAGGATGTAACCGTTGTAGACTGGGAAGATGATGAAGTGGATCTCCTCATCGGCTGCGACGTGCCAGAGGCGCACTGGGTGCTTGACCAGGGAGTGGGGGACCCCTAGGCACCTTATGCAGTACGCACTGCCCTGGGATGGATGTTATACGGTCCAGTAGGGGTACGCGGTTCCGTGAATTACTTATCCGCCGAAACGGACCGCATAGAGTATCATCTGCAACGGCTGTATGAAAACGAGTTACATGACATTGGAGACGAAAGACCGACGTTGACTCAAGAGGATCACTCAGCTCTACAAACGGTGCGGCAAGGCACTAGAGGCCTCAAAAAACAGTTCGAGGTTCCCCTCCCATGGCGCACACCGGACGACCCGTGGACTGACAACAGAAATTATGTTCTCCAACGATTACTACGACTAAAAGAACGCTTCATTCGAGACCAGAATCTGTGGGAACGATACGCGGATTTGATGAAGCGAAACGAGACCCTCGGTTACGTTGAAAAGGTGCCTGTTAATACCGACAGCAAAAGGGGTATCTGTTATCTGCTTCACCACCCGGTGATCAACCCCAAGAAACCCAATAAACTGCGGGTGGTTTTCGACTGTGCAGCCAAGTTCCAGGGCAAGTCGTCAAACGATCGCCTACTACAGGGGCCTGACTGGACGACGTCAGTGATCGAAGTTTTGTGCCGTTTCAGATTTGGTCAAGTGGCTTTGTCTGCTGACATCAGGGAAATGTTTCATCAGGTGAAGATTCCGGTAGGAGAACGAGATGCTTTGCGTTTTCTGTGGTGGGAAGAGAACAACCGGGACAACGCAGTGGTGAATTATAGGATGACCGTCCACCCCTTCGGAGCCATATCGTCGCCATTCTGTGCGAACTACGCCCTCCGAGAATCAGCGAACAAACATGGCGATCTAGTCCATCGGACGGTGGTAGAAAGCGTCAGCAGGAACTTCTACGTCGACGACTACCTTGAGTCATTCGATGATGGGGAATCAGCTCTAGAGCAGTTCAGGGGTCTGACGAGATTGCTGGAAGTGGGCGGCTTCCATCTATCAAAATGGATGTCGAACGCTTCGGAAGTGCTGAAGGTCATCCCGTATCACGAAAAGGCCGAAAGGGTAAGAGATTTGGACGGATCCCCACTTCCTATCGAAAGCACTCTAGGAATACAATGGGACTCGGAAACGGACGATTTTGTTTTCGAACTAAACGTTCCCGAGCTGCCAATAACCCGTCGTGGCATACTATCTGCCGTCTCAAGTTTGTTCGACCCTCTCGGTTTCGCCTCGCCATGGCTGCTACTCGGGAAGATCTTGCTGCAGCGGCTGTGCCGTAAGAAAGTTGATTGGGACCAGTCACTGGACCGAGGGGACCGGCTGGACTGGGAAGAATTTTTGAACACCTTGAAGAAATTAAGGACATGAATCCCACGATGTTTGACTCCTGGCCATACGACACGGACTGGAGAGCTACATGCCTTTTCCGATGCATCCGAAGTAGGTTGTGGAGCTGTGGTGTACGGACGATGGTGCGCAGGAGAAGGACAATATACCACGAGGATCCTGTTCGCCAAAGCCCGCGTTGCTCCACTGAAGTCGGTCTCAATCCCACGCCTTGAACTCAGCGCAGCCGTGTTGGCAGTCAGGGGGGTGCAAGCTGTGAAGAGATGTTCCGATCTCTACATTTGGTCGGTGAGCTTCTGGACGGATTCAACGATAGTACTTTACTATATCAACAACGTCCGGAGCCGGTTTAGTACTTTCGTTGCTAACCGGCTCACGATTATCCACGATGAATCAGCCACGCACCAGTGGAGTCATGTCAGGTCTGGCGATAATCCGGCCGACCTGTGCTCCCGATGTGCGACCAACTTCAGGCAACTGGACACGTGGACGAGAGGGCCAAACTTCCTGCAATTGCCCAAACAGGACTGGCCCGTGTTCGAATTGAAACCCCCTACGGAAGTGGAACTGGAGATCAAAGGCGTAGTGATAGCAACCAACGTCGTCGAAGCGTCGTTCATTCTATCGCGACTGGTCAGGTTTTCTTCCTGGATGAAGACGCTTCGTTCGCTAGTTTGGTTAACCAGGTTCAAGAGAAATTTACTAGTCATGAAAGGGCTACGGCCCTCAGGTCGGATACGGGTCGGCCCGATAAGTCCCGATGAGCTACAAGCGGCAGAGTACGATATTTTCAGAATGATACAACGCGAGGCTTTCGCCCGAGAACTCAAGAGGGCGGAAGAAGTGGGGCCGACCAATAAAGACATGCCATCTCCAAGAGGCGAGCTGAAGCTTTTAAACCCCAAACTCATCAACGGACTGCTGCGGGTGGATGGTAGGCTGACCAACGCCCACCTGAACTTCGACACAAAGTATCCTATACTGCTGCCTGCGAGACAACCTGTAGTAGAGCTAATGATTCAACACGTCCACGCCATGGAGGGACATGCCGGGGAAAGTCACGTGACGAGCGTCATCCGAAAGCGTCTTTGGTTGTTGAGAGGACGAGAGACTGTAAAAAGCGTAATCCGACGGTGTGTGCAATGCAGGAGACGCAATGCCACAGCAGGCAAACAACTCATGGCCCCACTACCAGAATGCAGGGTGACTACGGGCTGGTGGCCGTTCAGTGACACCGGGTTGGACTATTTCGGGCCCTTGTGGATCAAGTGCGGGAAAAGATTAGAAAAGCGATACGGATGTATCATGACGTGCATGAAATCACGTGCGGTACACCTAGAAGTCGCACATTCGATGACGACCGATTCTTTCCTACGGGCCTTGCAAAGATTTATCAACCGAAGAGGCGTACCGGCCGATATATACTCAGATAATGGATCGAACTTTGTGGGCGCTCACCGGGAATTGCAGCTTTGGCACAAGAACATAAACAGGGACGAACTGCAGAATCGAACCGTGGCCTACGGCATACGATGGCATTTCAACCTCCCACAGGCCAGCCACCGAGGCGGCATATGGGAACGCATGATCCGGTCCGCCAGACGGATATTGCTGTCAATCATGGAGCAGCAGCCGCCCAACGACGAGACTCTGAACACCGTCATGACTGAGGTGGAGCGAATCCTGAACAACCGCCCCCTGGTTCCAGTATTGAACGGCGACCCCACCCACCTGGCGCTCACCCCAAAGGACTTATTGACGCTAAGGTCGAACGAGGGTTTCCAAGGGCCGGTAAACCTTCGTGGGAACTACCTCCACGGGTGGAAGCAAGCGAACTATCTTGCCAAGGTCTTCTGGAGGCGATGGCTACGGGAGTACCTACCGGCTTTGCAGACTCGACAGAAGTGGCTGGCCAAAACAAGTCCATTCTAAGTTGGGGACGTGGTTATGATCGCCGACGAACGCGCACATTTCAGCGCTTGGTCTTTGGGAGTAGTTACGGAAACCATCAAAAGCACTGACGGAATGATAAGAGCGGTGAAGGTGAAGACAGCTAATGGAGTGCTCATTCGTGACATACGCAGTATTAACCTACTCGAGAGCGAAGACGGAGGAGCTGATAACCCTGAGGCCTAGTAAACCTTTTTCACACCAGTAATCGAGGTGGATAAAGAAACACCATATATACCACACGGTCTCCGTCAAACACGTTAAGGTGCTCGCGGTCTTTTCGTTGACATTACAGAAGGTTCTTTCCGATACGTGGTGATGAATGCGATTCCATTGTACATCCCGACACATACACGCATGCACGACGCACTCTTCATCCCGTAAACCCATCAAACATGTGACAGTGTTCGTTGTTTTGCTTTTTGTTGACGTTACCGAATGCCCCTTGCATATGTGGACGTAGCGGAGCTCAGGTCACACACACATGCTACATTTACTCGTTTTCTTGCCACGCGGTCCTTTGTTGACATTGCAGAATGTCCTCCTTTGATGTGTAGTCATACCTGTGATTTCATTGTAACCCCGGCACACACACACACACACACGCACTCACACACACTCAAGCACGTACATCCAGGACCGGACGGCCCCTTACGAGGACAACGTCTATGTGACCATTCACGCCCGCCATCGGTCATTTGGTCTTGTGGAAGATGTAGACTAGCCTCACGTCTATGTATCCAATGGATTAGGTGCGACCAGTAGTAGAACGTTGACGACGAGCATTAGACGCGCGCACTGACAGCAGGGCTTAGGCAGGTAGGAAGAATCAGTACCTTTTTACCGAACCTTTGACTCTGCTAAGGATCCAGGAGGATTTTGGTGGGCGGTGTAACAGCCGGTCGTGGAAAATCCCACTTTTTCCCTCGCGATTCAGTGTTTTTCCCAACATCACTCATTTCCATACAATATTGACTTGTCTTTACGAACTGGTTGTTTTTCTGGACCAATTGTTGTTTGTTCGCGCCCAGAGCGCTACTTTGGCACATCCTTGTTCAGGACCTGCGTGACGCACGTGCTGTCTGCTCACACGCTGCTATTCGGTTTCTCGTTGTTGAGTCCTTGTGATCGTATTATTGAGGTTTGTATATTGTTTATGTTATTGTTTATTGTAATAATCTAGTATCGTGGAATATCACGGATAATCGTCTTTTGATTTCGGGATCCGTTGCGAATTTGGCTACGCATTCCTCAAACGTTCGTAACATCCGTCACTGCCGATATAGAAGCCAAAGGGTTGTGGTTGGTAAGGAGTGCTGTTTTTGGCGACAGCATCTTTGACCAAGGTAAATGCGACTTGTGCTGTGCCGGGAAACACGAACTTCCGCTTACCTCCGCGCAACAGGTCGATGAGGGGTTGCATCATTCTCGCACAGTAAGGAATGAATCGGCGGTAGAAATTCACCAGGCCGGCAAACTGACGCAACTGGCGAAAAGATTGGGGTTCAGGGTAGTCGCGAATAGCGGAAGCTTTATCTGGCAGAGGGCGGATACCCGAGGATGAAAGAGAATGTCCTATGAAGGTGGTATCAGACCGGCCTAATTCGCATTTCGCGATATTGATCGTAACGCCGTTCTGGCTAAGGCGTTCGAAAAGTGCTCGTAAGTGTGCGGCGTGCTCTTGCTCTGAAGAACTAGCCGTCAAATTATAAACCAGGTGTACGTAGACATTTTACAAACCACGAGTTGCCTCGTGCATGAACCGTTGAAAGATCTGGGCTGCATCGCTGAGTCCAAACGGCATTCTCAGGAACTCGAACAGCCCGAAAGTTGTAGTGACGACAGTTTTAGGGATATCGGCCTCTGCTACCGGGATCTGGTTGTACGCCCGAACCAAATCGATACGGCTGAAGACGGAGCAACCTGATAAAGACGAAGTAGGGTCCTGTATATGGGGAATTGGGTATCGGTCAGGGACGGTGACTTTGTTAAGTGCTCTGTAATCACCACAGGGTTGCCAGTCGCCACTAGACTTGAGGACCATATGAAGAGGGGAAGCCCAAGGGCTACTGGAAGGGCGTATTATACCCAGTTCTAGCATATGTTCAAATTCAGCCTGTGCAACACGAAGCCTGTCTGGTGCTAACCGACGCGGCCTACTGAACACTGGGGGTCCCTTAGTATCGATATGGTGAGTGACACTGGTGGTCGCTGCTGGGAGAGGCCCGGCCTGCCGAAACATGGCTAGGTAGGCGGCGATGAGTTCGCTATGAGGTTCGTGTGCCGGTGGTTGGACGTAAAATGCATGACGTGATTCACTCGCGAGTTACAACCCGCAACAGCGAGAGGGGTCTGACGATCCACCACTCTGCGGCGCCGTGCATCAACTAGTGTAAGTCAAATCTCGCAAATCGAGCAACGCGTAGCCAATTCAAACGAATCCCAAAACCAGAACAAGATTGATTCGTAGCTTCTACGGTACTAAATTGAAATGCACAAAGGATACAAATATATACGAACCTCAAGTATGCGGCCAAATAGGCTTCACAGTAAAACCCAAAGGTCCAAAGCCCCGTGGCTCAAGCAAGACAGTCAGAAACGGTTCAAGGCCAAATTCGAATGTCTCACATGGATAAACAAACGTGAAAATGTGTGGTGTATGAGCGAGCTTTCCAAGATAATGTTAAATATAGTCAAATTCACAAAGCACGTTGAACATTTAGAAGGATTTTCAGTATTCGTTCTTTACAACTAGCAAGTCAAAGTGTTGCAGGAAGTCAATGCCTAGAATTCTGCACGGGAGGTCGGCGATGATGAATACCCAACGAAAATTGCGCTTTAGACCTAAGTTTAAGATGAGCGACCGCTGGCCAAACGTTGGGATGGTCGTGCCATTGGCAGCGCGTAGTGTTTGGGCCTGCGGCGTGCTATTGTCGCCTTTCGGTCGGGAGAGGACGCTTACTTCGGCACCAGTATCTACATGGAATAGGTTATTTGAAATGATGTCCCTTACGTTCAAAAGGCGACTGTTGGTCTGATACCCGGCTTCGTGGGTCGCCACCACGGGCCGGGGGTTGTTTCCCCGATGAGCACTGGGAAACTTACACCCTGGTTCGCATCGTTTGGCTCCCTTACCAAAGCGACTGTGGTATTTACAATACCCTTCTTTTAAAGAGCCGAAACGTCGTCGCAATGACGGACTATGGTGCCTAGGTGAGCGTGCGCGGTGCCACTCCTTTGACCCACTTCTTACTGCTAGGCGTTGCAGGCTCACGTCAATTCTAGAAAAAATTGAAGCGAGATCGTTGGATGTTGGCAAGGCAGGCACTGTTGTGACGGAAGACCTGGTTACTCCAGCTACAGCGGGGTTGTATCGTGACATAATGTCACCAGCTATCGCTGCAGTTTCCTCCAGCGAGCATTTGCGCGTGGCACTCAGTAAAACTGGAATGTTGTTCGGCAAACGCTGCAGCCAAAGTTCCCTCAAGAGCGGGTCCTCGCCTACCCTCGGTCCTCTCAAGCGCTGCATCTCACGCAGCAGTTCGGAGGGGTTCCTACTTCCAAGCTCAATGTTTTGAAGTTGTTGCATACGTTGGTCTTGCGTTGGGGTCGTGCGGGCAATGACGGCCTCCTTTAAAGCCTCATAACTTCGGGAGAGATTATTACGCCCCTTACTTGCATTGTGACCTCCGGCTGGAGGCGGCTGGCGTCACTGGTTATACGACAGTTGTCGAATTCTAACTCAACCAGCGTGAACCAGAGTTCTGGATCAGCGGGCGTGAATGCCGGTATGTGCAGCGTGATCGCCCCAACGGTGGGGTCTGAACGGGGTTTCCATTCAGCAGACATAGCGATTACCTTATGGAATACAGGCGGGAAAATAAACCAACGACCAATGGGGCACTATAGTTTTCGCGAAAAAAAATCACGACGAACTAGACACCAAAAAAACGTATGGACAAACAAAAAAATTATTTGGTAAGCCGACCAACAAAAAATCAACAGACGGGACCTAGAACGGTAGAAAACAAGGAAACTCACGTGACCTGGGTATCACGTCGGGCTCACCAATCGTAAGGTTGATTAGACCTTACTTCGCGGTTTCCCTAGTAAACGCGTGCTTCGGTCCTTTGTACTGGATGGACCACCTGCACGTTACTGTAATGTGCGGCACTGCACGAATATGTCAACCAGAACAGTATTCTCCACGACCCGTGATAACGAGAAGGCGATTGGGAGAGATAGTGGTTAGTGTGTATTTGGGAGCGTGCGTGAGAGCGTGCGCAAGAAAAACGGTCAAATGGCCACCGCGCTTGGCAGTCAGCGTCCAGTTAAACAATAAACGTGGTAAAAGTATGAATGAAGATGGCCACCACTACATACTGTCTCAGTGAACGCTCACGATGCATAATGTCTCCCGCAGTTAGTGTTCCACGAGGTTATAGAAGACGTTCGAGAGCGGCTGGTGAACGTGTCTCCTATTGGGTCTAGCAGTGAAATACCGACGATATCCCCTCTATCGGACGAATAAAGAAGACGCGAGTCGGTTTACAGGTGCTAGGTGTATTCCATATATCGTGGCACCAATACAGTACCGATACGAGAGATACACCGAACGGAAAACGAAACGAAACGCAGCGGCTGTGCAGAAAGCCCACCGCGAGCGTGTACAATCGGCGAACGACCGAAAGTGAAAGTGATTCAAAACGAGGTTGATGGAAACCTCTAAAAAGTCAGTCCAGTAAAACGTACGCAACCGGAGAACACTATAAGGTCGATGTCAAACGTCAAGAAAGATCGTAGAGAAAATAGATCCAAAATGGTGTCCAGAAAACAGTCATTTTCTCAAAAAGATCGAGGTCACTACAAGGTTTTCCGTTTCCCTCTCATTTTTTAGCGGGGATTCGACGAAATACACTCGACAGTGGTGGGAGCATAACTGGTGTGCGTACCATCAAAGGAATTCTGGACCCTCGATTGGCCGTGGCCATTACCTGTCCCGCGCAAACTGAACTGAACTGAACTGAACTGAACTGAACGGAATCTTCTGTTAATGGTAGCAGTTTAGTGAACAGGAAGATATTGTTCCCTCGCAGAACAAAACTATCTTCAAGAAAAAGCTAGATATCTACCTGGGTCTCTCCCAATAATTCCTTGTCACAAAAGCGAAATAGATGTCTTTTATTACATATATGTTCGTGAATGTCGCACCCCCACTCCGCTCAAGGCACTGTCCACAGTGAGACACTTCAATATGTATTTTGCTTTCGCTGCCACCCTTCCCCTTTGCTTCTTTTTACCCTCGTTTCAGCTTGGTGAATCAGACAGAAGATCAAAAATTTCCTCGAGAACTGGGACAATTGGGCTCAAAGCCTCGAACTCGTGTAGTACTTCAAGACTTCAAGACAGGTTGGAGGCAGCCATGTTGTTGTTCGACTAAGGACGTGCGGGGTCTCGTGATGTCCTTACTGGGCTTTGGCCCTTGGAGTTTCTTTTTGTGTTTTGCAGATTGCACATTTGCAACCCCCACGGAAAGCACTGGTCTCGCATCATGAGGCGCGTTTCATTCAGTTTCAGGGACTGGTTTTACGCAATATTGGATGGGGCAACACCGCCGCCATGGCATCCACGATTGACTGTAGCCACACAAGAACGGATAACGGCGATGCCTTCCTCATACGCATTTCACCGTCCTAATTGAACAGCTAATTCCAATTTGAAATTATAGTAACTGTTCTGTAACAGTGAGTAAAAGTACAAGAACAACGTGGCTGGAACCGTTTTCCAAATTGATCCGCTGAGTCCTGTTTTCCCACTTTCCACCAACTGAATGCCTTCCATGTTCGTCCGAGACTTCAATACGGATGTACTATAACTTACCTCTGCACTGTGGGCGAGATGATGAGACTGGAGGTGTAACGCTTCACGACGAGACTCGTCAGTGGTTTACATGAAACCGTAGCTGCAGCTATGCTGGTTGTCCGAGGTTTCTCGATCCTTTCCCCTGATAATGTCGGTGAACTCGTATTGAAAGTCAGTCAGGATGATCCTTCGTAGTGGGGTGTCTGAGAGGAGTAGCACTTCTGAGTTGGTTGACTGTCGTGTCCCTTGGGGCATCCTCCATCTCTTTGGTCTCCATCATTCACCCAACTCTCACCTGTGGCTCCGCGAAGCTGAAGCATGCATCAGCGGCCACACCCCGGCAAACCGCTCGACAGGCGGGCTAAACCAGGTCGAGGGTTACCGAGGTCTAAAAAACTTCGGCGAGACGGTGTTCGGCATGTGAAGACAGATCCTTCTGAATGGGCGGACGAGATCTACTGATCCAACGGCCACAAAGGAGACCTATTCAACTGCCTGATCCGGCATTCCAGAGGATGCGAACGAACCGTACAGCAGGTCACCGGCTCCTCTGGGAACACCCTGCTGTCTTGCAGTATGCACTTGGGTGTGCAAGGGCTAGAGGTGCAACCTCGAACAAAATGCCGAACGGTGCTGGGGACACCGCTTCGTACCCTACTCCCGCGACTCTCTATGATTATTCACGAAACCTTCGCGATATCCATGGAGCCGACTTATCCTCTCGCAGGAGATAGTCGTGTAAAAGTAAAAGTAAGTATTCTTCGTAGTGACGAGTCCGGAATCGCAAGTGTTGTTTCCTCTTCGGACGAACGATCGGATGCGGGGCCAGTCCCCAAAACCGCGGAAACTTCCGTCGGCTAATTTGCCACTAGTTTATCATCTTTCACGGAGGGTGACTGATCTCTGGAGCGCTTTACCGGCGGTATTGGTGGAAGATAAGATCGATGCTCGGTCCAAACGACGTCTCGATGTACGTTTGGAAGCACTGCTCAGGAACTCTTCCTGAGGGTAAACCTTCAGAGTTTATGTGAAAAGACTCACATGGAATGTTCCCCTCTGCCTTCTTACAAAGAAAGTGGAAACTGGTTGTTCCCCGGAGTATTCTTGGGTCAAAGAATATAAAAACTTCGGTTTGCACAAGACCGGTAGCTACTGAGGTCAGTCGAGCGCCCAGATTTCCGTCGGCCGTATACACGGTAGTCGGCACCCACTACTGCGAATGTTGTATATTCTTCCTGTTATCCTTTTTGGTAAAATATTCCACTGCCCCAGTTTCGCTCATATGGAAGAGTGAAAACTCAACTTCCAGGCGGGAGACAACACTCGTATGAGCGTTCCATCATAAACGGCTTGGTGCACTTCGCGCCAGTTAGGTCGTGGTATGCAGCACACCTAGCAACTTTAAAACTTTCGTGTTCTTCTGTGGCTCTCAAATTCTATATCCAGGCTATCTCGTTCAGCTTAATGTATAACATTTGAAGGATCCTACATCTCTCAATTCTATCGGCTTATAGAAGACGTCCGAGCACGGCTACTGAACGTGTCTTCTATTCGGTCTGACAGCGTAATAGCAACGTAATTCCCTCTATCGGACGAACAGAGATGACGTAAGTCGGTTAACAGATGCAAAGGTGTATTCTATGTATCGTGGCACCAAAACAGTACCGATGCGAGAGATACACCGGACGGAAATGGACGCAACGGCTGGGCAGAAGGCGAACCGCGAGCGTGTGCAATCGACGAACGACCGAAAGTGAAAGTGATTCAAAACGAGGTTGATGGAAACCTCTAAAAAGTCAGTCCAGTAAAACGTACGCAACCGAACAAAACAGTGAGGTCCGTGTCAAACGTCAGAAAAGATCGTGGAGAAAATAAATCCAAAATGATGTCCAGAAAATGGTCATTTTCTCAGAACTATCTAAGTCACCACAGCACCCCCTCTCCCCGCCGCTAGAAAGCGTGAAAAGCTTTGGAAAAATGTCAGAGAGGTGAAGGCACACGAACGATATTCGTGCGCGTGAGTGCGTGCCAAATACGTGGGTGTAGCTGTGCTGTAGGACGCTGACGGACAGAATCCGTGGTGTGGAGGAACCGTAGGATGATGGTCGAGCGTAAGCCAAGTCATTGATTGTTCCCATCTTCAAGAAGGGAATACGCAATGACTGCAGTAACCATCGTGGGATTAGCTTAATCCCGATAGTCACCAAAGTATTAGCCTCGATTCTGCTGCACCGTCTTACACCGGCTCGCGAGAGAAATGTCCGCGAACAGCAGACTGGATTCCGCCCAGGTCGAGGATGCACCGACCAGATTTTTACTCTTCGCCGACTACTTGAAACGCGTCACATGCACCGCCGACCGACAATAATGATTTTCTTAGACTTGAAAGGCGCCTTCGATTCAGTTGATCGAACATCGCTTTTCAGTGTTCTTCATCGAAAAGTTATGCCCCAGAAGTTCGTGAACCTAATGAGATCATTGTATTCTCATACTTCTGGCCGCGTAAGGGTTTACGGTGAACTATCCGGTCGGTTCGAAACGACCAGTGGTATTCGACAGGGATGCCCTTTGTCTCCATTCCTTTTCAACTTTGTCATGGACGAAATGATGGAGAGTGCGCTGCAAAATCTTCAGGATGTGGGCGTCGAACTAGGAAATAGTGAAAAGCTATGTGACCTAGATTTTGCGGACAATGTTGTCTGCTTGTTCGAATCCACGGAACATGCTCAGCGTGCACTAGATAGTCTCGCAAGAGCTGTAGCTCCATTTGGCATGCGCTTTGCACCTTCAAAGTGCAAGGTGATGTTACAAGACTGGACGTCAACAATTCCGAGGTTGATGCTCGATGGGGAGGTGCTGTCAGTTGTCGACCACTTCACCTACCTCGGTAGCTGCGTGACGACGGATGGGAGCACAGTAGTTGAGGTGTGTACGCGGATATCCAAGGCTCGAGTGGCGTACGCTGGACTGAAGCACTTGTGGCGCCGATCTGATATTTCACTGAAGTTTGCAAGGTCGTGTATACTGTGCCACTGTGCGTTCAGTTTTGTTGTATGGTTGCGAGACTTGGAGTCTGCGTGCTGAAGATATTCGTCGTCTTGAGGTTTTCGACCATCGATGTTTACGTAGTATCGCTAGGATTGGGTGGAATAGCCGAGTAAGCAACGATGAGGTGAGAAAGCGAGTATTGGGTAATAATTCAGAGAACGTTTTGTCACAGCGTATCCATCTCAGGAGACTTCGTTGGTTCGGGCACATGTTACGTATGTCAAACGCAGGTCTACCATATCATGTTCTATTCTCCGTTCCCCCTAGGAAGTGGAAGAAACCACGTGGAGCACAACAGATGACGTGGCAGCGAGGAATGAGACAATGTACAGCGAACTTAGGAAAAGTAGGTGCTTCACTTCTTCGTGGTTGGGGTCCAAAAGATCCGTCTACCAGTTGGCTGGAGACATTGAAGGATATGGCAGCGAACCGTGAACAGTGGCGATCGTGTTGTCACTTTCTGTCGAATCAGAATGACTGATCGATGTGCGTTTGTACAGTTAGACTGTGTATTCCGTGTGTTGGATATTAGGGCATTCTTTGCTTTTCCCACCCATGTAGGTCCACTCCCTGTTCATCTTGTATATTCATACTTTCTAATTCAGCGTGCAACATGGTGAGAAAGTCAGTGGTCAGTGGGGCTTACCCTACTGTTTAACGCTGTACGATGATGATGATGATGAAGTTTGTTGTCAGTGACATCAGTTGCGTGGATCGTCATCCAGGTATGCCACACCAATAACGTCCAGCGTTGGGTAACCGTTAACCAGTATGATATCCGGGAGCCAAATCGGTAGGTTCGTCGGTGGCAAGGAACGACAAAGATAGGGCCGGAACAGAATGCAAACGGTGGTGCACAAGTTCCCCAAGTTTCGTGGGACGAGTGAAGCGTACCATATGGCGAGGTTCCGTGAAACGAAAAGAAACGGAAAACTGGTGTAGCAACCGCTATGGACTTGACTAGAATACAGTAATAACCAATAAGGAATGCTAAATCGAGTCGAAACGATAAACACGAAAATTATTACCGCGAGGTGCAATGATTGAGATCGTGTTTGACCTAGTCGTTAAAACGTGCTGGGCCAACGATCTTCCGACCGGAACGTGAGACGGGAGCCTCATTCACGGACTGGTTCATAGGCATACGCTGCTGACTTGAACGTGAGACGACAATCTCATTCGAAGTCGTAGCAGGCAACGCTAACTGCAGGCCTTGTCGTGACACGGAAGTGTCGTCAACAGGTGATTCAGGGTTAACATCGAATCTCATGTCAGCAGGCGACACGCTATCATCAACGTATGCGGCTCTAAGACGATCGATGCTAACTGTATCGACGCGACCGTGCCGATCAACCTTAAAGGTCTTATCGTGACGGGAAGTCACGCGAAATGGACCTTCGCAGGACTGTTGTAATGGTTTGCGTACCGAATCAACACGAGTAAATACATGCGAACAGGTTTCGAGTTCGGTCGGAACAAAAACCTGTCGTTGCTGCATTCGAGTGTGCACCGGAGCGAGATTTTGCATGTACGTAGACAAACGGTGAACGTAAGTCAGTACGGCAAGTGAATCTGTGCTCCGTGGCCTAAAGAATTCCCCAGGCATTCGTAATGTCGTGCCGTAGACAAGTTTTGCAGCGGAACATTGGACAACTGCTTTTATGCAAGTCCTGATACCAAGCAGAACTAGCGGTAACGTTTCGTACCAGTCGGGGCTCTCGTGTGCTTTAAGAACCGCTTTGAGTTGGCTATGAAAATGTTCGACTAAACCATTCGATGCCGGATGATACGCGGTCGTGCGAATGCGTTCCGTACCCAGCATGTGAGCTAGTGAAGAGAATAAATCGGACTCAAATTGTTGCCCTCGATCGGTAGTGATTGTGGAAGGACAACCATATGAAGCTATTCATCGTTCTATCAGATGTCGAGCCACTGATTCGGCCGTGACGATAGAGATGGGAACAGCCTCGGACCACCTCGTAAATCTATCGATGCACGTTAATAAATAGGTCTACGCGTGTGGTGAGGCCAATGGACCCACAATGTCTACGTGGATATGATCGAAGCGAGCATCAGGCGTAGCAAAAGTACCGATAGGCGAAGCTACGTGCCTATGCACTTTAGATCGTTGACATTGTAGACACTGTTTTGCCCACATACGAACATCTTTACTCAAGGACGGCCAGACGTATCGTGCAGCTACTAATCGGAGACTGGATGTGAAAGTCCATGTAGGGTATCGAACACGAGACGTCGATATGTAGAGAGTGCGACTGGTCGAGGTAGGCCAGTAGACATGTCGCAAAGTATAGTCCCAGCACTGGTAGTCAGAGGTACGGACTGAGATTGTAGCGACGATGACTGAGCTGCTTCCATATATGACGTATCCTGTGCCTGTGCTGCAGCCATGGCAGGGGTGTCTAAACCGGAGATTTAATAGTATTAAGTGGGATACGCAACAACGCATCTGCAACGCAGTTCGACTCATCTTTAACGTGCCGTACGTCAGTCGTGAACTGAGAAATATAGTCTAAATGTCTGACTTCTCGTGGAGAGTAACGGTCAGAATTAGTATGCAATGCATACGTCAAAGGCTTGTGGTTGGTGTAGGGGATAAAATATCGACCCTCGACTGCATGGCGGAAGTGTTTGATGGCATTAAATGCAACCAGCAGTTCACTACCGAAATCACTATATTTCGTTTCCATGGGACTGAGTTGTCGAGAAAAAACTCCAGTGGTTGCCAAATCCCAGAAACAGACTGTTGCAGGACTGCTCCGATTGCAAAGTCGGATGCATCCACCGCTATGCCTAGCGTGGCAGACGGAACTGGGTGCATCAGGAGCGTGGTCTGAGCCAATGTCGCTTTAATCTCCGAGATCGCTACTCGTGCGGCATCCTTAAGCGACAATTTACGTGGATTGCCACGAAGTGGGTCAGTTAATGGAAGCAAACGTTCAGCAGCATGGGGTATGAAACGACGATAAAAGTTAACTAACCCCCAAAATACCTTAAGCTCCTTGATTAAGGACTGTACGGCGTAATCTAGAATAGCGCGCACTTTATCCTCGCAAGGCTTAATACCCTCTCGAGTGATCTTGTGGCCGAGGAACACAAGTTCCGGTTTGCCAAGTTCACATTTATTGGGAGTGACTACTATTCGATATCCGGACGAATGTTGAAATAGTAGCGTCGAATGTTGGAAATGGTCATCTATGGTCGACGATGCGACTGGCAAGTCATCGATATTCCAAGTCTCGTGTAATGCTATCGATAAACCTCTGGAATGTCTGAGCAGCATTTCGCAAACCAAAAGGCATATGTAGGAACTCAAACAAACCAAAAGGAGTCGTGACGGCGTTTTTCTCGACATCTTCAGCGGCCTCTGAGATCTGGTAATCGGGTCCTACCAAATCGATCTTAAAGAATACAGTCGTGCCGTGATGTGACTGTGGGGTATCGGATAGCTATCGTAACGGGTAACCGAGTTAAGTGCGCGATAGTCGCCACATGGTCGCCAGCTAATGCCATCTTTCTTGAGAACCATGTGTAGAGGTGAGGCCCATAGACTATGAAAAGGACGAACAATACCTTTAGAAAGCAAAGTGTCAAACACATTTGGCGAAAACCGGTTTGTCCGATGCCAGTCAGCGAGATCCTGCCCGGACTGGTGGTCCGTTAGTGACAATGTGGTGTGCCACACGATCGGTCACTGTATCTATCTCTTCAAATGGTTTGGTCCAAATGGGGAATTTATTAAATAAAGACTGGGAATCGTGAGGAATGTTAGAAAACAAACGTGTGATTCGGTGTGCATCTGTCCGAGCTGCGAGACCCGTGAATTTAGTGTCCGACGAAGGATCGATCAGCTGCAGCCTACGTGAATCAACAAGTAATTCATAGTGCTGCAGAAAATCGATTCCCAATATGCCTGTGGGAGCGTTCGCAAGGATGAACGTCCACAGATACCGTCGTCATGGTCCCAGGTTGACCGCAAGCTGTCTCGTGTCGTAGGTAGGAATGGAAGAACAATTCGCCGCGGACAGCCAAATCAAAGAAGCTCGTGGTTTGTCCTTACCGACCGACAAGACAGAAACTTGGGCCCCAATATCAACTAGGATCCTAGCGTTGGTGCACGAATCATGCACGTAAAACAAACGACCAACCTGAGATTGATTACCGGCGAGTGCAGCTGCTTCTACTCGCTGGCAGTGGCGTTTCCCGCCGCGTATGAATATGGCTGCCTGCACCTACGGGCGGTTGGTCCGAAAACGCGATGGAACTAAAAAGAAACCGCTGGTAGGGTGGTCTGGTTTGGAAGAGGCAGGTGAGGCGGATTCATGGCGGACCTCGGCAGTGGAAGGCGCCCATCCGTGCTGTTGCTTACGTAGGCTACTGAGAGGGGTGGGTACTTTAACTCTTTCTTTGAAAGACAGTCGACGCTGGATGGATTGAGAGCGTCGAGGCCTCTCCGGCGATTCATCCAGATCATCACCCCGAGGATTGTGCTATAGCGTGGCGATGAGGGGTTAGCCCCACTGCCGACACGTGCGACAATCTTGTTAGCCACGGCGGCTGCTCGTTCCGAGGACCACTCCTCGAGGAGAGCAGTTACGGTGGTCTAAACATGAAAGGGTAGGGAATCCAACCACAACTCCTTAACTATCTCCGAATCCTTATCGGCGGGCTCTGCCAGGGACCGGAGGTGAACTAGGTGGCTGCCGAGTTTTGTATCCCCTATGGAGTACCGTGCAAGTAGCTGACGTAAGCGCTCCTCCCGAGAAGGTAGGAGATGCTGCAGTATAGCCTCCTTAAGCCGATCGTACGGCTGCTCTTGGGGAGGACTTAAATCCATATCTTTCACTGAGACAATAACATCGCCCGGGACTGTCTCCAAGGCATAGGAAAATCGTTGGCGCTAGCCGATAGTCCTACGTGCCTCAAGTTGCAGCTCTAATGTTGCAAACCAAACCTCAGGTTTGTGTGGGATAAACGCCACTGGCTTGAAAGCAACCGTAGATAAAGTGATGCCTTTATCAAGCTGCATTTTATCCTCAGACATGGTTACGTTGCGATAATATATCGTGCAACAAAATGGGGACGTAAAATAGCGAAAAAATCAAAGACTTACCGAGCGAGCGAATAATCCAGAAAGGTTCTGGAGGTTTCGAGCTCATCAATGTAGAAGACGTTGGAGTGCGGCTATTGAACGTGTCTTCTATTCGGTCTGACAGCGTAATACCAACGTAATTTCCTCTATCGGACGAACAGAGATGACGTAAGTCGGTTAACAGATGCAAAGGTGTATTCTATGTATCGTGGCACCAAAACAGTACCGATACGAGAGATACACCGGACGGAAATGGACGCAACGGCTGGGCAGAAGGCGAACCGCGAGCGTGTGCAATCGGCGAACGACCGAAAGTGAAAGTGATTCAAAACGAGGTTGATGGAAACCTCTAAAAAGTCAGTCCAGTAAAACGTACGCAACCGAACAAAACAGTGAGGTCCGTGTCAAACGTCAGAAAAGATCGTGGAGAAAATAAATCCAAAATGATGTCCAGAAAATGGTCATTTTCTAAGAACGATCGTTGTCACTACAAGTTCTTCGGTCAGCGGGTTCCACATTTCGACTACCCCACTGATGGAAAATGGCTCGCAAATTTGGCTTAGAGCGTTCTTTCCATGGTTTTATGTGGTTTCCTCTTATCTGTTTATCGGGAGTCATCTCAAAAATATCTGTAGCTTCTAATCCCACTAGCCCATTCGGAATTTTATAAGCTTTTATGATGATCCTTCACACTCTCGTCTCTTTTAGAGAAAATTGTTCCACATCTTGCAGTCTCTCTGTAGGTCTTTCCTCGCTGACCCTCAGCCATCCAGGCGGCTAGCGGTTAGTTACTCGAATACAATCTGCGTCTTTTTGAGGAAAGACGCATAAGACTTTAAACAGTATTCGAAGCGTTGCCTCACTATGGCTTTGTACAGAGTTAAGAACTTCTGTTTTTTGCAGGAAGTTACCGACTTTAATCTAAGGGGCTCTTTTTTATGACCAACGAGCTTGCACTGCTGAACCCACTTGTATTCTTCGGCCACAAGGACACACATCTTTTATCTGATGCGATGCATCAATCGCGAACGGTCTATTTTCCTCCGCTGCGGAAAAACCCACCGAGGCCCTGGTCAGTAGATGACTTTTGCCTCTATTCAAAAGCTCATTCTAGAACTTCAGTATCCCTATCCAGCAGCTCCTTCTGGTCTGATCCAACAACCTTGGCATCGTCTGCAAATGTGAAACACGGAGGCGTCAAAGTTTTGGCCAAGTCCTTTAGAGGCCGCAAAACGGATCCCTGAAAAACATCGTCTGTTACACTTACTGGTTCAAGGTTTTCATTTCCTACTCTATCACAAAATGTCCTGTTAGGAGTCATTTATCCAACTACGTAGTCTCTGTACTCCATGGGTCAAGTTTACTGACCGGTACGCTGCGATTAGTCGAGTCGAAGACCTTACTGAACTCTACACAGCTAACTTCCGCCATTTCCCCTTCACTCAGTTTTGTTCTGACTTCGTCCAAGAACCTCAGAAAGTTCGAGAGACATGGCCCACCCTTCGAAAACTCATTTGCTTCACTTAACAGAAAGTGTCTCACCAAGCGTTTGTAGATTTGTTTTCTTGCCAATCTTTTTAAGCGTTTCCAAAGAATACAAGCAAGGCCTACAAGTCCCTAGTTTTGCTTCTGTGAGCGTTTTTCCCCCTTGTGAATAGCTTCCACTGTCGCTACCTTCAAAATGTCTCTACTGTCGCTACCTCTAAATGCCTCAGTGTGGTCGAGGGTAGGTCTCTGAGGCTCCAGATTGGCTAGTCGTCTTGAACGTTTCTCGAAATGCGCCCAGATAGTCGTGCGTCTGTTACAGCTTCTACTGAGGAAGTCCTACTTACTGCCTTCTCGAAGCGGAGGTGTTCCCACCAAAGTGAGAGAACGAAAGTGAGTGCCCGGCGCTCCACCGGGTTGACTGACTAATAGTAAGTCTAGGGGAGATGGCTAAACCCTTATTCCAAACCAACCACGGATAGCATATGAGACGTCTAGAAGTATTCTCACCGGCATCTGCGGGAGAGGGGTTTACTGAACACCCAGGATGTTTGGCCTCCTCCGAAGAGCGTATGACCTGAAAAATCAGCCATCGGCTCCCAGAGGGCTATAAGACCATATTGTCATACTGTCTTGTAGGTTAGACGTTCTGGTCAAAGGCTTGGGGTAGCGCCCCTTAAGTCATCCCTCTACTTCGGTCTGCGCAGGTGTATACATGTGTACGCAACAACAACAATTTCAGAATAGGCGAAGGGGCGTACAACACAGTAAAATAGACAGTTACCTAGAGAGGAAGAAAAGTATGCTGATTTTTCTGAGCTTTTCACCGTACACTTTTTTGATGTTTTCTTGTCATTTTGTTTGTCGAAATGGCATTTGTATGGTTACGGGGCATGAGATTTCGGCAGATAGACCGCGCAGCATTCACGCCACTGACTTCTACTATCAGTCATGTCCCTCAATGTCTCTAACCAGCAATAATCCTCATCTCTTGAGCCCTAACCAGGGAGGCTGGGAGCTCCAACCGAAGCCAATGCTGATGCTAGACTTTTCATACCTCTACTTCAAGACATGGCTTGACCGCAACGTCGCTTCTTTCAGCCTTGCCCAGCACGTGCAAATAGAGCACGGAAAGGTAGACAATGGGTAGGCATTCATAAGACATGACCAAGCCATCGGAGGGGGTATAGAGCGATCACTTCGTTAAGAGGGCGGCTATCCGTGCCTAACACGACGGTGCACCTCGTCATTACTCACTCGATGTTCCCACCAGACGCGAGCAATGCTACGGAGACATCGGTTGTCGAACACGGAAAGACGCCAAGCATCCTCAAGGCGAAGTGGTCAGGTCTTGCAACAGTAGAGTAAAACACAACAAACCGTGGAAACGTACACCCGTCCTTTGAGAGATAGCCGGATGTCACGGCGACACCACAAGAGTCGTAGATTTGCGATATCTGCTTTAGCTCTTGCTGTGTGTGAACCGATCTCCTCCCCAACACACCTTCCAGCTTTTATCAAGCTCCAAATGTACTTAAAGTTGTCGACTAACTCTAGCTGATCGCCATAAGGATGAGTACAGACACGAGTTCTTGTCAATTTTGCAAAAGCACTTTGCACTTGGAAGGCGCAAAGTGCATTCCATATATAGATACCTCAATTTCCAAGTGGTCCAAAGCATATTGCACTGCCTGTGCATTATCACTCAGTAAGGCAATATCATCGCCTTCTGTCGAAAACTCTGTTCCCTCGGAGGAGCTCAAAGCCGTCGTTCGGAAGACAAGGCATTCCGTAGAACATTCCCTATGACAAAGTTGAAGAGAAACGGGGATAGAGGGCAACCTTGTCGAGCTCCACCAGCGACGACAAAAGGGGGTGAAAGCTGTCCGTAAGCCCTTACCCAACCTGAGGTGTGACGATACAGTTCTTTGAGGACTGATACACACTTCTCAGGTACTCCATTTCTCAACCAACAGTTCCACAGTGCAGCCCTATCAATGGAGTCGAAGGCCGCATGAACGTCCAGGACCACGATGACTGTCGGTCTTTGGGAAGTGTGACGGTGCTCTATCAGTTGTCGGAGAGTGAATATTTGATCAACACATCTACGACCGGCACAAAACCCAGTTTGCTCCCCGCGAGTCTGCTCCTCACACGTCTGGTACAACCTGCGAAGTATGACAGACGCAAGCAGCTTCGACGCTATTGGGATAAGGCTTACCCCTATAGTTAGCGCAGTCAATGCGCGAGCCTTTCTTAAGAATGAGAACAACGTTTGATTCCCCCACAAAGACAGAACCTTCTCAGAATTCCAAACTTTTAAGAACAAAACATGAAGTTACCTAACAAGCTGCACCCCACCACCGTTAAACAAGGCTGAGAGAATGCCATGGGAGCCTGGCGATTGGTGACGTCCTAAGGCCTGGATTTCCTTTTGGATCTCCGCCCTAGTAAGTGTATATGTCGAAACGGACCATTGAACGTGTGCCGGAAGAGCTACAAGAGACGCCGATACAGAAGGCCAGCTAAATTGTGTCTGGAAGTGCTCCGCCTAGCGATCGAGACGCCGCTTCTGATTGTGAACCGGTGAACCGTCAACCTCGCAGATTGTTATACTCACACCCAGTGGCTTTTTACCAGTGACTCGAATGAGATGGAACAGCTTGCGAACATTTCTCATGGCGGCAGCATGTTCCATCTCTGATACGCGTTGCGACCACCAGGTTTCGCGATTCCTAATAAGACTCGCGTCAAGTTCACGTCTCATTTTGAGACGTGCTGCGTTATACTCGCTTCCAGCCGAAATCGACTGGCATGCGTCGAGAAGGCGCAGAGACTCACTAGAAACCCAGGTCTTGCTGCACGACGAGTCAGACCACAATGTACTAGACCAGCAGAATACAAAGCATTCTTGATAAGCGACTAGTGCTGGTTTGTTATCAGGTGGGGCTACATCTAGCTTTCAGCTAGCGCGTTTTGAAAGATGGATAAGCGAGATGGATTGGAGAGCTTATCGCAATCTAACTGTCGTTGCAGCATACGTTTTGGGCGCCCGCCGAAACATATGGACAGTTTAGTGCAAACTAATGAATGGTCGGAATCAAGGGGATGCTCCAGTACCAGCGACGATCTTGTATGCAACCCCGCCATTTGTGGCTTATAGCGATGTGGTCAATCTGGGTCCACTGTTGACTCGAAGAGAGTGGACGCCAAGCGGTGTACTGGCGATTAGAACGTCTGAAGTTTGTACTGGTGAGAAACAGACGGTGATCTGAGCACAGGGCCAACAACCGTTCCCCGTTTTGCGAGCAACAGGAATCTAACCCAAAAGGACCCAGATGCGCCTTATTCGATGACACCTGACCCACTCTAACATTCAGATCTAGTGCCAAAGTCACGATGTCAGCCTGGCTTACTTTACGTAAGAGGCCGTGGAGCTTTTGATAGAAAGTATCTTTGATTGCATCCGGGCTGCAGTTGGTGGATGGATATACCGAAACAACGAACACATTGCGTCTATCGGAGCGGAGACTGCTCACTTTACATCATCATCATCATCATCGTGCAGCGCGTGAAACAGAAGGGCAAGCCCCACTGACCACTGACTTTCTCACCATGTTGCACGCTGAATTAGAAAGTATGAATATACAAGATGAACATGGAGTGGACCTACATGGGTGGGAAAAGCAAAGAATGCCCTAATATCCAACACACGGAATACACAGTCTAACTATACAAACGCACATCGATCAGTCATTCTGATTCGATAGAAAGTGACAACACGATCGCCACTGTTCACGGTTCGCTGCCATATCCTTCAATGTCTCCAGCCAACTGGTAGACGGATCTTTTGGACCCCAACCACGAAGAAGTGAAGCACCTACTTTTCCTAAGTTCGCTGTACATTGTCTCATTCCTCGCTGCCACGTCATCTGTTGTGCTCCACGTGGTTTCTTCCACTTCCTAGGGGGAACGGAGAATAGAACATGATATGGTAGACCTGCGTTTGACATACGTAACATGTGCCCGAACCAACGAAGTCTCCTGAGATGGATACGCTGTGACAAAACGTTCTCTGAATTATTACCCAATACTCGCTTTCTCACCTCATCGTTGCTTACTCGGCTATTCCACCCAATCCTAGCGATACTACGTAAACATCGATGGTCGAAAACCTCAAGACGACGAATATCTTCAGCACGCAGACTCCAAGTCTCGCAACCATACAACAAAACTGAACGCACAGTGGCACAGTATACACGACCTTGCAAACTTCAGTGAAATATCAGATCGGCGCCACAAGTGCTTCAGTCCAGCGTACGCCACTCGAGCCTTGGATATCCGCGTACACACCTCAACTACTGTGCTCCCATCCGTCGTCACGCAGCTACCGAGGTAGGTGAAGTGGTCGACAACTGACAGCACCTCCCCATCGAGCATCAACCTCGGAATTGTTGACGTCCAGTCTTGTAACATCACCTTGCACTTTGAAGGTGCAAAGCGCATGCCAAATGGAGCTACAGCTCTTGCGAGACTATCTAGTGCACGCTGAGCATGTTCCGTGGATTCGAACAAGCAGACAACATTGTCCGCAAAATCTAGGTCACATAGCTTTTCACTATTTCCTAGTTCGACGCCCACATCCTGAAGATTTTGCAGCGCACTCTCCATCATTTCGTCCATGACAAAGTTGAAAAGGAATGAAGACATAGGACATCCCTGTCGAATACCACTGGTCGTTTCGAAACGACCGGATAGTTCACCGTAAACCCAAACGCGGTCAGAAGTATGAGATCACAATGATCTCATTAGGTTCACGAACTTCTGGGGCATACCTTTTCGATGAAGAGCACTGAGAAGCGCCGTTCCATCAACTGAATCGAAGACGCCTTTCAAGTCTAAGAAAATCATTATTGTCGGTCGGCGGTGCGTGTGACGCGTTCCAAGTAGTCGGCGAAGAGTAAAAATCTGGTCGGTGCATCCTCGACCTGGGCGGAATCCAGTCTGCTGTTCGCGGACATTTCTCTCGCGAGCCGGTGTAAGACGGTGCAGCAGAATCGAGGCTAATACTTTGGTGACTATCGGAATTAAGCTAATCCCACGATGATTACTACAGTCATTGCGTATTCCCTTCTTGAAGATGGGAGCAATCAGTGGACCTCCAGTCTCACTGTGCATAAATGGCTGTCGACTGCGATCCATTCTAGGAGCGCCACTTCAGCTCTTACACTGAGAATAATGCCAACGTTAGGAAGACCAGAAGCCGCAGTATCAACGTCCCCAAAAAGGCGTAAATGAATCTTCATGGAAGGATAAGATGGGGGCTTCAATCAAATCATGTAACTGGAGTCTTGAATGCAACATACATCGATAGCAAGGAATTCAAGCGTACGGGGTGAACCCGCCTGTTGTCCTATACGCAGCAGGGTTCGCACGTTGAACGTGGCTAGTTTGAATGGGCATCAAGGATGAAGCAGGACGAGTTCGGTGAGGCTCGGAAGCTAGTCGAAGAAAGATAAGAGAAGACAGCCAGTGGCACTACAGCAGGCACGGTCGACCGAAGAACCCGTGAGATGAGAAAATGGGAGAGAAAGTAGGAAGTGAGTGGAAATAGGAGTACAAGTTGTGTACGGTGTAGGAGAGTGTTCGTTCGTGCGCGCGAAAGAGCACTCCGTTATAGTGGTAGGGCCTATCATGGTTGTTTGCGTTGCGGGCTATTGTACTACTCGGTCGCCTGTCCAGTGTAGGCATTTTTGTTCGCGGATCCACCTCTAGCCTTTGCGGAACCAAGCGCGCCCTGAAATGCAGTAGGGTATGTGCGTAATCTACAGCCTGACTCGAGAACAGGCGAAGAACGAAAGAGATCCACAGTTCAGACTTTATTCAACATACAATACACCTACCAGTCTAGTCGGCAGTCGCCTTGCGTACCATCACGACGAGACTGCACCTTGACGTGGTGTGATGGCTTGCGCGCCTCTATGACCCAAAGAGCTATACAGGATGGCTTCTTTAAGCCAGAGATGTGATCATACCTGACAGGCCAATGGGTAGAGGTCAGACAAAGTCCAGTCTCCCGGTCCTCCAGGTTGGGGGTCGATTTGAGCTGGCAGCTCAATCGGCAAAATCAGTGGAAGAATAACTGGTCCAAGCAAATGGGCTTCCACTAAGCCATCCCGCTGCCTTGCGGATAGGTTCTTGTTAGAACTAAAGGCTTTGGATAAGGACCCTAATCGTTCTCCTGCTCTGTGGCTGGACACTCTAGCAGTACTCGTCCAACATCTCCCATGAACTGCACGAACAGAAAGAATTCCATACTGCATCGGTCGTCTCGCAGGATAGTCGGGACCGCGCTGCCCATTGCATCGAGCGGGGTGGGTAGTGATAAGTAGGCTACTGCTCAGAGTTCCCTCTCCTTTAATTAACCTTTGTCTTCTGTCCCTAACCATCCCTCTTTGCCCCATCTATCCACCCATAATGCTCCCACTGATAACACGGTCGATACTCGCAACGATTCACTGTCAAATAGTGTTGGGAATAATCCTCTGTCTGGTAACTCACATTTTCTCAAGCCTCGTCAGCCCCTGAATTTCGGCTCCTTTAACGTGCGTACACTCATGCAGGCCGGTCAGCAGGCGTGCCTAGCCCTCACATTGGATTCTCTGGCAATTGATGTCTGCTGCTTAAGTGAAGCGCGTATCCAGGAATCGAGCAGTGTGATTCAACTAACTGCTCCTGGTATCTCATCGAGGTATTTTCTGCGCACTTCAGGAGACGAAGTAGCTCGAGCAGCGGGTCAACGTGGTATAGGAACAATCTTGACTGACAAGGCTGAGACTGTCCTTTTAGACTGGATCCCTGTTAACAGTTGTTTATGTGCTGTGAGACTCCAAAGGTCAGTTGGCGCTCGAAAGGATAGTTGTGTTAAGTGCAATTTGTTTGTGATCTCAGAGTACTTCCCAACGGACTACAGCTCAGACGCGCAGAAAGATGAGTTCTATGATGGACTCGCCACCCTCGTTCGCAGCAGTAAAGTTTCTGGCATTGTAGTGATAACTGGTGACTTCAATGCACAAGTTGGCAAACTTAGTGTGTCAGAAGCCTGTTTAGGTGGGCGGTGTGCTTTACCCGCTGAGCGTACAGATAACGGGGATAGACTTCTTCAGTTTTGTGCAGACAATCGATTGTTCTTGTCTAGCACCAATTTCCGACGCAGCTCGCGTCGCACAGCGACATTGTGCTCTAACTCTACAGGTACTTTGAGTCAAATTGATCATATCGCCGTAAGCTACCGATGGCGCAGTTCTGTTCAGAACTGTAGATCTTACTGGTCCACGTACGTAGAGTCGGACAATGCATTAGTTTTGATGCGATTATCTCTCCAGCTCCATGGTCATCGTCGCAAACCGCAAACCTGATTAGCCGTGCAACGTTTGTGTGATCCAGAAGTACGCACCCGTTACGAGAACAAGTTAGCGCATGATCTAGGATCTACGACGAACAGTAATGTAGATGAGCATTGTGCTCATATCAAGCAGGCGATGCATGTGGCAGCAGGTTTTGTCTGTGGTCCTAGATCCGTTGTCCATCAAAGACACAGGATCTCGCAAGAGTCGCTGAGTATAATGGAGCAAAAGCGTCAGCTCTCAAACTGTAAGCAGATGAATAAGATGCGGAGAAAGCTACAAAGGCAAGTTACGAAACGCCTCAGGAATGATCGCGAAAATTGGTGGGTCAAGGTAGCCGAAGAAATGGAAATAGCAGCTGCTTCAGATAACAGTCAGAGACTGTTCATACTTATTCGTGACACCGGTGGAGGGCGCATCCAAGTCAGTGAAATGATTTGCGATAGGAATGGAGAACCCATCCATGTCAAACAGCAAAGGCTTGACCGTTGGGCCGAATATTTCAGGGAACAGTTTAGCTGGCCGCACGCTAGTGTAGTTACTCCTGTGTCAACAACTGCGACTCCTTGGGTGGTATCACTTGAGCCCCCATCGGAAGTAGAAGCAGGGTCATGCATTCTATTACTAAGGCGGGGGAAAGTGGCAGGTCCCGACGATATTCCCCCAGTTCTTTTCAAACTGGATGGAAATGTTTTGATAAAATCACTTACCGCTTTGCTCCGTGACATTTGGAACGTGGAGCGTATTCCGGTAATATGAAGTGAGTCGTTGATTGTCCCCATCTTCAAGAAGGGAATACGCAATGACTGTAGTAATCATCGTGGGATTAGCTTAATTCCGATAGTCACCAAAGTATTAGCCTCGATTCTGCTGCACCGTCTTACACCCACTAGCGAGAGGAATGCCCGCGAACAGCAGACTGGATTCCGCCCAGGTCGAGGATGCATCGACCAGATTTCTACTCTTCGCCGACTACTTGAAACGCGTCACACGCATCGCCGACCGACAATAATGATTTTCTTAGGCCTGAAAGGCGCTTTCGATTCAGTTGATCGAGCAGCGCTGATCAGTGCTCTTCATCGAAAAGGTATGCCCCAGAAGTTCGTGAACCTAATGCGATCATTGTGATCTCATACTTCTGACCGCGTTTGGGTTTACGGTGAACTATCCGGTCGTTTCGAAACGACCAGTGGTGTTCGACAGGGATGTCCTATGTCTTCATTCCTGTTCAACTTCGTCATGGACGAAATGATGGAGAGTGCGCTGCAAAATCTTCAGGATGTGGGCGTCGAACTAGGAAATAGTGAAAAGCTATGTGACCTAGATTTTGCGGACAATGTTGTCTGCTTGTTCGAATCCACGGAACATGCTCAGCGTGCACTAGATAGTCTCGCAAGAGCTGTAGATCCGTTTGGGTCGAGTAGCCGAGTAGGCGATGCTGAGGTGAGAAATTCAGTATTGGGTAATAATTCAGAGAACGTTTTGTCACAGCGTATCCATCTCAGGAGACTTCGTTGGTTCGGGCACATGTTACGTATGTCAAACGCAGGTCTACCATATCATGTTCTATTCTCCGTTCCCCCTAGGAAGTGGAAGAAACCACGTGGAGCACAACAGATGACATGGCAGCGGGGAATGAGAAAATGTACAGCGAACTCAGGAAAAGGAGGTGCTTCACTTCTTCGTGGTTGGGGTCCAAAAGATCCGTCTACCAGTTGGCTGGAGACATTGAAGGATATGGCAGCGAACCGTGAACAGTGGCGATCGTGTTGTCACTTTCTGTCGAATCAGAATGACTGATCGATGTGCGTTTGTATAGTTAGACTGTGTATTCCGTGTGTTGGATATTAGGGCATTCTTTGCTTTTCCCACCCATGTAGGTCCACTCCCTGTCCATCTTGTGTATTCATACTTTCTAATTCAGCGTGCAACATGGTGAGAAAGTCAGTGGTCAGTGGGGCTTGTCCTGCTGTTTAGCGCGCTGTAGGATGATGTTGATGATGATGTATAGGAGCTGAGAAAGGGAAACGAGAAGTTGTATACCAAAAACTATAAACAATATGTCGTTCTCCCACGCTGTCATTTTGAGCTTATTTTTGGGTGTACGATATGTAACAAAAGAATATCAAATGTGACATTTCATTAAGCTCGGTTTCTCTGGCAGTAAGGGTGAATACGGTTCTGCTGTCAAATGAGTGTGTCAAGATTGTGTTCATAGCAGTGGTTGGGGGTGGACTGAATGTCAGGTGTTTCAATATTGTTTGTGTTCGATTCGATTGTTGATGGTAACTCAGTCTTTGTTATTTCGCATTCGGTTGTCATGTTTTCATTATGAGCTAGTTGGCTAACCGAAACGGTGTCCTCTTTTCCATCATGTAATCGAACATAGGCATAGCGCGGATTTTTTTATTACGTCCTTACGCATGAGTTTAGTAGAAGGGGCATTCACTCCATAGCCACGGAGGCCCACTACACCGTTGTGGATAACCAGCAGCCGGACCCCGAGACTTGGAGTGGTGAAGAACCACACAAGGTCCCAATAGGTAACAGTTCTACCTCCGTCGCACTTTGTCATTCTTCGGTTATTTCTGAAGAGAACTGTCCCAGGTGTCAACAGCCAGATGGGGAGTGTAGTACCTGTAGTGGACCTCTGGTTATGGCAGAACAATCGTTCATGGTCGCAATGCACAATGACAAACTAACCAAGTGCACGGCGTCAAGCAAAACAAGTTCCCAGTTCTCGATGGTGAGTTTCTTCGATTTCCGGGTGAGTAGAATAGTTTTACCGAGAGTTCCGTTCAAACGCTCTACTTGCCCGTTTCCTTCTGGGTTATACGGTGTAGTAAGACTCGAGGCGACTCCTCTTTCAAAAAGAAAACGTTTAGCCTCTATAGACGTAGAGGATGAGCCTCGATCCGAATGAATGTACCCCGGAGTTCCAAAAACAGAACAGCTGGCAAATGCATTTACTTGCGGTTTGACTGCTCAAGTCTAAGCACGCAAAAGCAAATGGAAATCTAGAGTATTCGTCAATAACTGTCAGTAAGTATCGGTTGCGGGTCGACGGTTGCAGGGGACCTTTGAAGTCGATGGATAGTGTTTCGAACGGTTGTCTCGCTTTAATCAATTGACGGGTGATGGTACGCTGGCACTTCGGCTTTATTTCTGAGTAGGTCTCACAACTAGCGGTCACTTTTCGTACATCCTCGAAGGAAAAAAGCGAATTTTGAGATCGGACAAAATGGGTCATACGCGTGACTTCCGGATGACAAGGTATTGTGTAGTTGCCTGAGGTCAACCCCAGAGAGAATAGCTCCACGGCAAGATCTGCTAAGGGCATCTGCGGCTGTATTTTATTCCCCTGGTATGTAGACAACATCCAAATTGAATGGCGATAGGTCCATTTTTTCAACGTAGTATTTTGTCATTCTTAACCCTGCCGTGTTGTGGATTTCCAAATATCAAAGGGACATCGTTGGTCGGTGGTGAGTTTAAAGTGGTTACCCAGTAGCAGATGCCTCCACTTTCAGATCGCTTCTACAACAGAATAAGCCTCTTTTTCAACCGTCTGATGACTCCGTTCGCTTGGATTCAGCGTCTTGGAGATGAGCGAAACCGGACGGCCATCTTGGTTGAGCGTCGCAGCAATAGTGATATCAGGGGCATCAGTCTCTACGACAAATGGGACGTCTGAACAGACTGTAGCCAAATTAGCATCCGCTAGTTCCTTTTTGAGGTTGACAAAACACTTTTTCACTGATTCCGGCAACGGGAATGTTCGATTGTGCACCAAGGAATATGCTCTGCCTGAAAAGTTAGAAATCCAAGACGAATAGTAAGCAAAGAAACTCACAACTCGCCGTTGGGATTTAGGATCTTTTGGTGGCTGCAGCTCCAGTAAGGGGTTCAGTCGGTCAGGGTCCGGCTTTATGTTGCCCTTAGAAACCTGAAACCCTAAAAGTCTGATTTTGGCTACAAATATGTTTTTGGCTTCGTTAAAAGTCAAACCGTATTTCTTGGCTACATCCAAAAACCGTCGTAGATTTGAATCATGGTCACCAGTGGATTTGCCGCAGTTAGTGATGTTATCGATGTAGGCGAGTGTGTCTGTTAGTTTCTCTGTGGAAATTATTCAATCTGTTGCCCTCTGGAAACGAGATACTCCATTGGTAATGACAGATGAGATACGGCAGAATTGACATAACCATCCATAAGCCTCGAAAGCAGTGAGTGGTTTTTCTTCGTCCGGAATCGTTATCTGGTGGTAAGCACCTTTGGGGTCTAGTGTAGTAAATATGTCGTATTCAGGTATTTTTTCAGTCATCTCGTCTATTTTCGGTAATGAATAAGGATCCAAGTTCGTGAATTTATTGACGATTTGACTATATTCTACCACCATCCTTCGTTTGTGATTATCGCTGGTGACTATGAGCACTTGAGCACGCCAGGGGGAGTTACAGGGCTCAGTGATCCCGTCGGGAAAAAGTTTTGTTTCCTTGCGTATAAATATGTCATCTCGGCAGTGTTATCGGGATTTCGTAGTTACAGGTTTGCATTCGGGAGATAAGTTGTGAAAAGTGGCAAAGCTGTAACGGAAGCTGGTTTCAACAGGAAAACAGTAGGTGGGTGTTTCTTATCCGCCGAATGGGATGTTGAAACTCTCATGGAGTCCAAGGAAATCGTGTCCGATTAACATCTGCACACAGATTACTCAAAATTGATAGTCTAAACTGGTCATAGGCGCGACCTCTGAACCTGATTGAGACAAGGCAATGACCTTTCGTGTTACTAGATAGAGCACTAGAAACCATCATTATGAGGAGGATATATCCTCCATTTAGTATCATAAACCAGGCTCTCTGAGACAGCTAGCCGAACTGCCAGTATCTATAAGAGCACTGCACGAGGTACTATTGGCTTCAAGGTCCACGATGGAATGGATAGACGGACCTTTTGAAAATGACCTCTCTTTCCACATGGCTTACATACAGCATCTCTGGCTGCGCATTGGGATCTGGCATGTGTCATAACCGCAGAAAAGCATCTAGGGCGAGTTACGGCAGTAGCCGTTTCATCGGAGATTTTGGTCGTAACTGCGGGAGCCGGAATGACGTGAGTTGTTGCAGAATGCGATAAAACCGAGGCATTTTGATGAGAAAAGGACTGTTGTTCGACCATCTCCAACGCTCTCGCTTGCTCGAAAGCCGCCTGAAAACTCAGAGCCATTTTCTAAAAGGCGTTGTCTGATATAGTTCGATTGGATACCGGTGATAAGGGAATCAAGAATGGCATCGTCGCGGTTTTCTTCGACCGTCGTTGATCTGAAGTTGCAGTCTCGTCAATGACCTTAACTTCTGTGCAAACTGACCTATAGACTGTCTATTCGTAGTTGCAAAAATATGACGAGCAAAGATCTCGTTTTCTGGGGGAACGTAGAGACCAGTGAGTACCTAAATGGTCTTGTCATAATTTTCACAGTCTACAATATGTCCATATACTGTTGGGAATCGTGCGATATTAGGAGATCCAACTTGTCTGGGTTCACGGATTCAACCGCCTTCAGAAGACTGAAAAATGTTCGATACCAACGACCCCACTGTTTGGCGCTATCTGGTGCACTTAGTTCTACGTCGAACTGTTCCAAACGAAGTATACGTTCCATCGCAGTGGTTTGTATGTTGAATAAATTGGTATGTGCGTAAACTGCAACCTGACTCGAGAGTAGACGGAGAACGGAATAAATCCATAATTCAGGCTTTATTTAACATGCAATACACATATGGGAGCTTAAAAGGGAAAACAAGAAGTTTTATAACAAAAACGATAAACAGTATATCACAGGGTTGGTCCAGATGAGCCGGGGATTAACTGAATGATTCATTCACTTCTTCTGGAAACCACAGGGAGCTGGTGATTGAATGTTCAGGTCATACGCTCTTCGGATGAGGCCAAACATCCTGGGTGTTCAGTAAACCCCTCTCCCGCAGATGCCGGTGAGATGTGGTGGTAGACAGTAATTCACTGTTGTCCGGATCGTTACCACGCCTGAGCCATTGGAACTTTATGTGGTTCTTCGCCACTCCAAGTCTCAAGGTTTCGGTTGACGGTTATACCCAATAGTGCAGTGTGCCCTCGTAGCTATGGGGTATAAACTCCTTCTACTGCACTCATGCGCAAACATGTAATAAAAAACAAAGTGGAATGTTGACGGGGGAAAAACAAGTTTGTAGTTTAGGCCTCTATACTTCTCGTTACCGCAGCCTACTTTTTACCTCCACGGGGTTTACTACTTTCATTTGGTTATGAATGAGAACTACTCCCGCCGTTCCATGCATCATGTGTATTCACATCTATCTTCTCTTTTGTTGTAGCACTGCACTCCATTTATCAGTTGATTAAAGCCTCTGATTCGGCCTACTCATTTTATGCTCAAAACATGTGATTGGTTGTTGTTCTATCACACATCCCTAATTTATTAGAAGAGTGGTCTTTTTCCTCGATAACAAGTATACGTTCGTCATCAACCCCCATAGATGCGGAGGAAGGTCTTAATAGACTTCATATTCTTCTTGAATAGGGGTGTGAGTTCGATGGAAACAGGGCAAAGCGTCAGGGCGAGAAGGTATTATCTCGTTCGTCCGGAAAACGGACATGACCTATTGAAGCCTCATGTAGTTCTCCACTCCGAATCTCGGGGCGTGGTTGCCGGTTAAACCTGATAGTGCAGTGGGCCTTTGTGGCTATGGGGTATTTAATTCTTCCACTGCACTCATGCACAAGCATGCAATAAAAACAAATTCGGGTTACAGTCGATTGAATTTTGATGCACGGTTAAATTTCCGGAGGAGAACTCGATTCGATCTAAGCAACGTTCAAGCAGTCGCTCTGCGATTGTACTGGAAGATCCGTTCGCGAGTGGCGTTTGTAGCCGCACAAAAGAGTGAATGGATGGAGTGAATTGCGTCCCGGAGGACTAGTTCCCAGTGACCGAAATGCGGTTGGCGTGACTTCAGGGGAAAGATTATGGCCTTCCGCAATGTGCCGTCGAGGCGTTCCACGACTAATGTATTGCAGGTTATAAGCTGTGGCTCGACTAGTTGCAATTGCTGTGGTGTGTAGGAAGTTCTGTAATTCAAGAGGCACAAATAAAGGTCCTCGGTCTGAATGGGTGTAACAAGGCCAACCGAAGATACGAAAAGACCTAATAAAAATTTTATGACTGTAGAGCTGGATACACCGGGGCAAGGAAAAAATGATTTCTCGCGTTGGATAGCAAAGGTCTTTTGAAGTCAATGCTGAGGTGCTTAAGTGGTTGGGAAGCTTTGATTAAAGGAGTGTGCGGTGGATGGTAAAATCGGGATTGTAGCTAGCATTGCGGATACGGTATTCCTATTATATTCAGGCAATGCTACAGAGATATCGGTGCTCGAACACCGACAGTCTTCGCCTATCTTTCACCCTCAACGGCCATGTTTCGGAGCCGTATAAAAGAACGGACATATCCACCGTACTGTACACTCGACCCCTGACAGACAATCGGATGTCACACCGACATTACATATGACTGAGGTTGGTAAAAGCCAAACGCACCTTCTGTATACGCGATGACACTTCATCTGATGTCTGTCCACTTGGTGAAATGCAGCTGCCTAGGTAACAAAATTTATCTACTTCAACTAGAGCTTTCCCTGCCAACACAAGGTGTGGCATAAAGCCAGCCCAGTTATGCAGCAGCATTTTACACTTTGAAGGTGTAAAACGTATCCCAAACAATGCTGTGCTGTTGTTTAGGCTATCTAAAAGAGCTTGCAACTTACCTGAATCTTCACTCAGAAGAATAATATCGTCCGCGTATTCAAAGTCGGACAGTTTACTGTCTGAGCAAAGATTGGTGCCACTATTCTCGCACGAGGATAGGGCTATCTCGAGAATCAACTCAACTACAAAACTGAAGAGGAAGGGAAAATAGGGCAACCTTGACGAACACCACTTTTAGTAAGGAACTCGGGTGAAAGGTCGCCCTAAGCACCAAATCGGCTTCCGCTGTTTGCATCCACACTATATCAGATAGGACAACGGGCTGCTCTCGTTAAAACTCTTGACACTGCTGGAATAGATATATTCTGTCTCCGAAACATGCATACAAGACCCCACTTTTGTGATAACTACGCACCTCGGATACAACCTCAGTCTCTCACTTCACTCTTCGCGTATCGGGTGATTCGGTGTTTAGTGCTCGTGGTCAGACTGGCACTGGGATTCCTTTGAGCATGAAAGCTGAGCGTGCACTGCTAGACTGGATTCCAGTGAGCAGTCGTTTGTGTGCAATTCGGTTGGACGGTTCTGTTCGTGTCAACACCAACAAACTGAAGTGTCGATGTTTGTTCATCGTGTCTGTGTATGCACCGACTGACTGCAGCTCCTCCGAGACCAAGGAGGAATTCTTTCAGGATTTGTCTCAGATGCTTCAAAGCGCACGCTCAACGGACGCGTTGGTCATTGCTGGGGATTTCATAGCCCAATTAGGCTGTTTGGAAGATTCCAAAAGACACATCGAAGGCCCATTCGCTATCCCAGCCGATCGTACCGATAACGGCGATCGTCTCATCCAGCTGTGTTCTGACCACAGATTGATCCCGGCAAGTACGAACTTCTGCCATAAAAAGCGGCGTAGAATCACATGGCGTCCCCCTTCGTCTTCACATCGGTGAACTCAGATTGACCATATTGTGATTGGTCACCGCTGACGTGGATCAGATGGAGACTGGCGTTCATTTTGGTCTACGGCTGTGGACTCAGATCACGCCTTAGTACATGCTCGCTTCTGTTTACGTCTCGTCCGTGGTCGCACCAACGTACATGCAACTCGTCCCGAGCAGTTACTTTTAGACGATAACTAGCGGCACAGTTTCCAGACAGAGCTGTCTACGCACTTACCGATGCAGCCAGATGTTCAGGACCCAAATAAACGCTGGCAACAGATCAAGGAAGCTTTGTATGCCGCTTCAATTGCCACCCAGAACTCGGGTTTAGATCGATCTCACAGACAATGGATATCTTCGACATCAGTTGCTCTGTTCGATGCTCGCAGATCCGTCCCTCCGGATGCCACAGTGAATGAGGTGCGCAAATCCCTGAGACGCCGAATGACTAGGAGCATGATAAATGACCGTGACCAGTGGTGGATTGCGAAATGTACGGAAATGGAAAAGGCTGCATCCATTCGCAATGCCCTCAACCTTTTCCGTTTGATTAGAAGTAACGGTCCACGGAAGCCTGGTGTAAGTGAGTTAATTAAGGAATCAGACGGCTCACTGATTCACTCTCAGGGACGTCGTCTGGAGCGCTGGACGGAGCACTTTAAGGAACAGTTCAGTTGGCCCACCTCAACGGCAAACCTTCCAAATATACCTGCCAGCGAAAGGATGCGGGTGGACTTAGATCATGCCTTGGTACGTGCTCGCTTCTGTTTACGTCTGTGCATGGAGCCTTTGTCGGTTCTGTTATATCGGATTCAAGAACTATCCGTATTTCTGATTGAATGATTAATTCCTCATGAGGAGTGTGGTGTCGGGACCTGATGGCGGTTTGTCTGCAGTCTGGAAAGTGGTGCTGGAGGAGTGGCTGAGGCTTGGCACAATTATCAGGTAAACCACGCAGGAAGTAGGTGAGTTGCCCGAAAGGTCATTGTCCAGCGACACGTCAGTACAGAAGTTAGGTGAAGCAGACATTTTAATGTGATCATGAAAAGTATTTCTATACTTGATGGGAACAGTATTGTCCGTATGCAGGGCTCGATAAGTAAAGCGATGCTATTATAACTCACTGTTGTGGGTGCTGTATGGGCCAGATTGTGCTTTTCCACAATAGTTTGAGAAATGCAGCGCTTGGACTTTCTGGTGTCATTGAGTACATGCACAGAAATACAGTTCACAAGTATATAAGCGATAGTATTGGACTGAGTGCTGTAAAAACAGTTGTACTAGATAAAAGTGAGTTCTCGGTGAAATTTTCACATCACCAGTCCGTTTTCATCGGAGGGGTGCCCCGCGAACAAGTTGGAAATGATCTATCTTACTGCAAGTCTTACAGCTTCTCTGACAAAGAAAGGAGTGCAAGGATGACTGCTGGGACCACAGAAATAGCAGGAAAA
Source organism: Fasciola hepatica (assembly GCA_948099385.1). Classification (NCBI taxonomy): domain Eukaryota; kingdom Metazoa; phylum Platyhelminthes; class Trematoda; order Plagiorchiida; family Fasciolidae; genus Fasciola; species Fasciola hepatica. Next base: position 4,384,049 of record CANUEZ040000019.1, on the reverse strand, counting down.
ATCGCTGACATCTGAGATTGCACCATCTAGAGTCGATGGTTGAGATGTTACGGATTCAGAGGATTTTGCTGCTTGTGATGTTGAACAAGGTTGTTTTGCGATTGTGTGACAGAAATTGTTTACGAGCTAGTTCTAGCTGTCTGGTGAGATCAAATGCGAATTTAAGATTAATTTGTTCATTTTCCAGTAATCTTTGGCATATTTCGCTAGACACCAACCTGTGAATGACGGAATCACGAATAAGTTCATCACGGTATACTGTGACAGTAAGCGGCTTGAAGTCACTGTCAACAACATGAGATTTTAAACTTGGAAAAAGTTGATCGAAAGTACAACTGCCTTCCTGATAAGCAGTTGGATGGACGTGACGCGCAAAGATCACATTCTTATGATGAATGTTGAGACTAGTCAACGTTTCGCCGTCCATCATTCGACGATGTATTTGTGCACAGAAGGTGAAACGAAGTTAGTCGCAATCGCAGGTTTGTCCGCATCCAAATGTTTGATGCTAGTGAGGTAGTTGCGGAGTTTTTCCAACGAATCCAGTTGCTGAGGATCGGCATCATATCATTGTGCTCTAAGCACTAACTCCATTTTGTAGGTTGATTAAATTGTTGTGAGTTAGCAAAGCGCGATGAGCAACAGTTACGGAGTTGAAGCTATGCCCGATGACATGACTTTAAGCAACTTGCCCATTGTACATGTAGCTGAAAACGAAGCAAGATCGATTTGAATATGCAGAAAACAGCATGCGGTCGAAAACAAGTTCATAACGCCGACCTTGATTGCGCGTAGTGAAGTGCTGCTTGTTTTATTCTCCACCATTTGGGATTTTCTGCAGGTTTTTTCATGGTGGGAGCAATCAGTTTTTATCGCCGTTTTCAGAAGACGCTTGCACAGTGACTGCACCTATCAGTTAGGTGGAAACACTATACCAGTAACGCCTAAGCTGTCAGTGGCGGTCGTACTGCGTAGAATATTCCATACTTTGAAGTGTAGGCTGAATTACTTACCATTTGTGTTTGGTTTAGTCAAACCTTCTCTCTCTGTGAGATACTTGATCACCATCGTGCTTTTCGAAAATAAACAGTTCGCGAGGCATGTGACTGCGTCGATAGAACTGCAACGGGTAGTTGTTTATTGATTAGAATCCCTGAAAAGTAAGTTCCGGTCCTCGAGCACTTGTACCGTCATGTCTCACGTAGGGTATATGGCCAGCTTTCAAAGCCAACCAGCAGAGAACGGCAAGGTTGGCTTTGTATCCCCGTTTGCCGTCAAATGTACCCCATATATCTGGATTATCAAACGATGGATTTGAACTGCGCCCAGAGAACCTGGTTTTCCACTTCGGCTACACCAACGACGTCATATTGCATGTTGGGCTTTTTGGATAAGATATGCACCTCTTCATCCAAATTTGAGGCACTTGACGGAAGCTTAAGCCTGCAATCGACCTTTATGATGATCAGTTAGAAAGAGTCGATAGGTTCAATGGTTGTGCATCACAATTGGTGGTGGTATTGGAGATCACATTTTGAGTAGTGTAAATAAGACTAACTTCCGTTATCCTGCTGACGGCGTCACCACAACATCCGTTTCATTTTCAAGAGGCGGTTCTACAATACGCGAAGCTTTACGCTTTCGAAGCATGGCCACTCCATGTTGGGGATGTTCGACGGTCTCCCGTACTCCTTCGCCGATGTCGGCGAAATATTGTCCGTATCTGTTAGCAATACCTGATGAACAGCGATAAGATTCATCGTCAATTTGTCTGTGAATGTCCTTCCTGTAACCGATGTACTAATTTTTTACCGTCTGATTTATCGGGTGCTGTATGGATGTTCTCGGCGTGGCTAGAAAAAGCGACGTGCTATCAGTCTGTGGTTTAATTTTGAGATATGTGAAAACCAGCATTGGCACTGATCTCAGTTGTGCATTCTGACTTTCCATTTGATGTTCAAGAAAAATGAATTGTTTTTGGCCAGAAACATTAGGATATGACTCGGAGTTGAGACTAATGGCGAAAATGCGATGCCTTACCAAACTCCATCCCCTAATATACTGAAACCCCATCGAAATAAAATCAACGTTTAAAATCATGTAAAAACGGTATTTTCCACTTTTGAACGCTTCACTTCTGTCATATTTTGTTGTGTCCAGTATTTTTTTTTTTGTGGCGTTCGCACTATGCCGGCCCTCCAGCCCCCAAGACGCGTCGAATGCACTGTCTTAATGACACCACGTACGTAAAATGTAGTAGTTGTTCACTGATATCATTTACGCGTAGTATATTTTCACTGTCAGTTTGCGTTTGCACTCACAATAATACGTACTACTATTTCAGCTTGACTACGTTACCTGACTGTACTTTCATGTTTCTTAACCTTCTACGATTTACTGGAGTGTTTCTGCTGCAATAACTGATGGCCAACTCAAGGGTTTCCCCCGGCAATTCCTTCTCATCTGACAGCGATGATGAAGATGAGGTATGCTAACACCAACTTCTTGGTGCATAATTTTTGCCTGTTTGCAGTGGTCGGAGCTCCACAAGCGGTCAAAGAAGAAGAAAAACCAAAGCAGAAAAAAAACAATGGCAGATGCGAAAACATCACACGTTGAAGAAGGAGAAATTTTCAGTGACGAATTAGATGATGATGATGATGATGGTTTGGATGAAAACCTACTTGGAGGTGAGGAAGACAAAAGAAAGTTAGAAAGAATGAGTGAAAAGGAAAGGGAAGAAGAGTTGTTCAAACGCGCCGAAAGGCGTGACGCAATCATGGTAATTTGTTTGTTACAGTATTGAAGTTTTCCAGGCACGTAGACTTGTAAAACAAAAGCTGAAGGAAAAACGAGACCGCGAGAGAGCGGAAGCTGTCAAACATGCTGAGAGTAGTGTCAAACCAAAAAAGCGTTCCGCCTACGAAGATATTTTCAGTTCGGATACCGAAGAAGCAAAAAACAGTGATTCAAGTGGAGCTGGCCCACGTGGCCTTCGACAACGGAAACTGGCTTTGGAAAAGAGAAAAGTAGGCTTCTTGGTGTACCTATCTATTGTTGTTTGATATCGTGTGTATGTGTATTCCGTGTGGTGACCAAAGTAGCATTTGTTGTCTCTCCATTTATAATCAATATCCTCTCCATCCAACATCATTCGTTCCTATCAGTGATAAGCAGTGCAGCTTTTGATGAAGTACATCTCTCTCGGACTGCATCATTACTGTTGTGAACCGGCTTGAAATCAAGCGGAAATGGAAGGAGAAAACAACGGGAGGACAGTCAGTCATCGTATTAGTGATGTCTTTCATGGTTGTGTCATTGTGAGTTGTACTACTCGGTTCGGGCTGTTCCATGATAATGACGATGACGATGACGATGATGCGAAATTACCTCGCAAAACCAATTCATGAGCAACCCCGGGAAGGTGTCAGCATTTAAATACTGCTATTTTTTGTTCCATGCTTGCGCATGAGCGTAGTAGAAGGAACATACCTGGGACATCACAGGTCCACTTCACTCGCATAAGTAACTCCGAGACTTCAAATGGAGAATTGCATGAAGTTGCAGTAGGTCACGAATGGTAATGGGTAAGGTGACAGCGTTTAATCCAGCCAGGCTAAAGTGTTTGAGATATGTTGCATACATCCGCAGATAAACTCCATCAGTCGACAGTGCTTTCCGAGGCGGGCAGCGGTTAAACCATGAGTAATATGCTGGAGTAATGCCCTTCAAGGGGGATTGCGTATATTCAGTCTACAAGAAAGAAGGAAAACCTCGTCAGCTGGAGCTCAGTCAGTGTGCCAACTAGTTTCCACACTTACATCAACGAAAAATTAGTATTGTCTCTCCTTTACAGATGAATCGACAAGGCCACTCCACAGCGTGTCAAGAAGATATGAAAACCTTGACCCAGTAGGACTTGCTGGGCTCCCCGGTTAGGTCCGTGAACTTCGCCCATCGAATGGTTGACAACATGGATGGATACCGTGATCAGTGGCCTACAGGTTGGGAGTCGATGTAAGCTAGCAACTCAGTCGGTACAATCAGTAAAAGATCAATTGACTCAATAAGGTTCTTGCTAGAACTGTAGGTTTGGATGAGGATCCTAATCGTTCTCCTGCTTAGCTGCTGAGCACCCTAGCAGTACCTGTCCAACATATCCCATAAAATTGTACGAATACAAAGAATTCCATACTGCATCGGTCATCTCGCAGGATAGTCGGGACCGCGCTGCCCATTGCATCGAGCGGGGTGGGTGGTGATAAGTGGGCTTTTTCTCAGAGTTCCCTCTTTCCTATTCAACCTTTTTCATCTGTCCCCAACCACTCGTCTTTGCCCCTTTACTCACTGATAATACGGTCGATACACGCAACGGTTCACTGTCAAATAGTGTTAAGAATAATCCTCTGTCTGGTAACTCACATTTTCTCAAGCCTCGTCAGCCCCTGAATTTCGGCTCCTTTAACGTGCGTACACTCATGCAGGCCGGTCAGCAGGCGTGCCTAGCCCTCACATTGGATTCTCTGGCAATTGATGTCTGCTGCTTAAGTGAAGCGCGTATCCAGGAATCGAGCAGTGTAATTCAACTAACTGCTCCTGGTATCTCATCGAGGTATTTCTTGCGTATTTCAGATAAAGCACACGGAGCTGTGGGTCAACGTGGTATGGACGTCGTATTGCTAATTGCTGATTTCAATACACATGTTGGCAACCTCAGTGCGTCAGGGGCTTGTTTAGGTGGGTGTTGTGTCTTACCCACTCGGCGTACAGATAAAGGGGATAGGCTTCTCCAGTTTCGTGCAGACAGTCGGCTATTCCTGTCTGGCACAAATTTCTGGCACAGCTCGCGTCGCACGGCGACGTGGCACTCTAACTCCAGAGGTACTTCGAGGCAGGTTGATCATATCGCAGTAAGCCACCGGTGGTGCGGTTCTATACAGAACTGTAGATCCTACCTAAGACGAGTCGGACCGTGTATTAGTTTTAATGTGGTTTGCGCTTCAGTTTAGTGATAATCGAAACAAGCTGCAAACTCGGTTAGCCGTACAACATTTGTCCGACTCAGAAGTTCGCACCAGTTATGAACAGAAATTAGCACATGAGCTAGGTAATGTAGACGAGCACTGGGCCGATATCAAACGGGCTATGTTCGTGGCAGCACCTGTGGTCCTAGATCTGATATTCCTCAAAGCCACTGGGTTTCTTAAGAGTCGCTGTGTCTAGTGGGGCAAAAATGTCAGCTCTCGAACTGTAAGATGATTAAGATACGAAGAGAGCTACGAAGGCAAGTTACAAAAAGTCTAAAGGAAGATCTCGAAAATTGGTGGGTCAATGTAGCCGAAGAAATAAAAGTAGGAGCTGCTTCAGGTAACAGCGGACGGTGAACCCCGGTCAGTGAAACGATATGCGATAGGAATGGAGAGTCTATTCATGACAAGCGGCAAAGGCTTGACCGTTGGGCCGAATACTTCAAAAAGCAGTTTAGCTGGCCACGCGCTAATGTAGTCACTCCGACGCCAACGAATGTGATTTCTTGCGGAGTATCACTTGAGCCCCCCATCGGAAGTAAAAGTGAAGTCATGCATTCGATTTATGAAGCGTGGAAAGGCGGCCGGTCCTGACGAACTCCCTCCAGTTCTCTTCAAAATGGGTGGTGGTACATTGAAAAGAATCACCTTCCACCTTGATCTGTAAGACTTGGAAGGAGGAGCGTATTCCGTTATTATGGGAGGGGAGTCATTGATTATACCCATCTTCATAAAAGGAATACTCGATGATTGTAGTTATCATTGTGGGATCAGTTTATTTCCGATAATCACCAAGATATTAGCCTCGATTTTGCTGCACCGTCTGACACCAGCTCGCGAGAGAAACGCCCGCGAACAACAACCCAGATTCCGCGTCACGCAAACAATCAGCCGACAATGGTGGTTCTCGACTTAGAAGGCGCCTTCACTTCAGTTGACCGAACAGCGCTATCCAGTGCTCTTCACCGAAAAGATATGCTATAGAAGTTCGTGAATCTATTGAGGTCATTGTGCTCCCATACTTCTGGTCGCGTAAGGGTTTACAGCGAACTATCCAGTCCATTCAAAACGACATGGATGTCCCATTTCGTCATTCCTGTTCAAATTCGTCATGGACGGGACAATGGAGAATGCTTTGCGAAATCTCCAGGATGTGGGCGTCGAACTGGCAAACGGTGGAAAGCTGTGACCTTAATTACGCCCACGACTTCGCTTTCTTATTCGAATGTACGGAATACATGCAACATGCACTAGATAGATTCTCAAGAGCTGTAATTTCATTCGGCACCTTCAAAGTGCAAAGTGATGTTACAAGACTGGACGTCAACAATTCTGAGCTTGATGCTCGATGGGGAGGTACTAACAACTGTCGACCGCCTCACTTCCTTCAGCAGTAGCGTGACGTCGGATGGAAACACAGTAGTAGAGGTGAGCACGCGTATATCCGAAGCATACGCTAGACTGAAGCACTTGTGGAGCCGACCTGATATTTCGCTGAAATTGAGAGGTCGTGTGTTCTGTGCAGCGGTGCGCCCATTTCTGTTGTATGGTTGCGCGACATGGAGTTTGCGTGCGGAAGATGTTATTCGTCTTCGGTTTTCGACCATCGATGTTTCAGTGGTACGGCTAAGAAATAACTGGGCGAGTAACACTGAGGCCATAAATCGAGTATACCACAACGTATCCAGCTTATTGGACTTCCATTTTCGAGGCACGTGTTCTGTTCTGTTCTGTTCGGTTTAGACAACCATTTCCCATGTACTAGGTGCGGTGGCTTTGGTTGTTATCTCGTAGCGGCAATCTCAAAAGGAAATAATGAAGGAGAAAAGAGTATGAAAGGAGAGGAGGAGAACTGCATTAATGGAATTAAGTCAATGAAGAAAGTTTGTGGATGCAAGAGGGCCACTGATCGCGGCATCTAGCCATATTCCCCAACGTATCTAACCATTGAGTGGGAGGGTCTCTTGGACCCCACCGAGGAAGTCTAACACGCCCTACATGATCAAGTCCACTAGTTAGGCTTTTCATACTTTTCTTCCATGTCATGGACTGACCACCCTTACTCATCTTCCAACCAGTACCCACCTCAGCAAACGTAGCACGCCGAGGAATCCTGCCAGGTGACATGCGTAACACATGTCCCAACCATATTGGCCTAGTGAGCTTCAGTGTTTCATCCAATGATTTGATCCTTAAACCTACGACTTTCCGCCGAACCTCAGCATTGCTCACATGGTGTTCCCACCAGATTCGAGCAATACTACGATGACAGTGGTGTTTAAATACCTACAATATTCGAATGTCCTCCATCTGCAGTGGCGATGTCTCCGAACCATGCAGAAGCACGGGCCTGACTGTTGCAGTGTACACTCGGTCTTTGATAGTTAAACGGATGTCATGTTGATTCCACAGATGACTCAGGTTGGAAAATGCCATGCGAGCCTTCTGTATACACAGAGACACCTCATCCGATATCCGACCTCCGGGTGAAATGCAGCTCCCCAGATAACGGAACTTGTCTACCACGCTTATAGTCTCCCCAGACACTAAAGGGTTTGGCGTTGGACCAACCCAGTCCTGCAGCAGCATCTTGCACTTTGAAGGTGCAAAACGCATGCCGAACATTGCTACGCAATCCGTCAAGCTGTCTAGAAAAGCGTGCAACTCACCTGTATCTTCACTTGGAAGAACTATGTCGTCAGCATACTGAATGTGTGATACTTTTATACCCGGGAAAATTTCGATGCCGCTATTCTCATCTGACGAAGGGGCGGTCTCTAGGACCATATCAATCACAAAGTTAAAGAGAAAAGCGAAGAGGCAACCCTGACGTACACCAATTTTTGTGGTGAACTCGGGTGAAAGATCACCGAAAGCCCAAACTCGGCTTCGGCTATCAATGTAAAGGGATTTTACGATGGAAATGAATTTCTCTGGTGCACCCTTCAACAGGAGGCAGCGCCAGAGAACTGTTTGGTTAGCTGAGTCGAAGGCCGCTTTAAGATCAAGAAAAACGGAGATAGTGGGTGTACGAAGGGTGTGTCCATGTTCTAAAATTTGTCGAACAGTGAAGATGTGATCAATACAACCTCGACCAGGTTTAAACCCAGCTTGATTCTCGCGCGAGCGTTGGATAATGATACCAGCGAGCATTTTGGATGCAATGCTAACCAGAATTATTTCGCTGTGGTTATCACAGGAGGACCTGTCACTCCTTCTAAATCGGTACGATCACCAATTTACACGAACTCTTTGGAATTCATTCCTTCTCCCATATCAAACCGAGGAGTTTCGTCCACTCCAGTAAAAGTGCTGGGCCACCGTCTTTGAAAATAGACGGGGGCAACCCATCCGGTCCGGCAGCCTTATGTCGTTTCAGATAGCTTGTTTCACGAAGAAGCTCCGTTTATGACGGAGGACTGGTATCTACAACAAGAGCTGCACCCATTGCGCTAGTGATCAAACCTGAAGAGGATAAAGGCCAGTCAAACTATATCTCGAAATGCTCCGCCCGGCGAATTAGACGACGCTTCTGAGTTTGAATCAGTGAGCCGTTCGCCTCTTTGATCAATTCGCTAACGTCTGGTTTACGTGGACCGGTTTGTCTGATCGAACGGAAAAGAGTACGGCTGTTGCCAGTCGCTGCAGATTTTTCCATCTCCCTACACTTCGCAATCCACCACTGCTCACGGTCATTTCTCAGGCTCTGAATCAGTTGACGTTTAAGGCATCTCCGTGCCTCATCGCATCTGGAATCCGGAGGAATCGATCTGCGCATATCTAACAGTGCAACTGAGGATGCAGATATCCATCGTTTCTGTGTGTCTAGTTTTTGGACCTTGGGTAGTATCAGCAGCCGCAAGTAAAGCCTGTTTGATCTCTGTCCATCGCTCTTCTGGATCCTGGGCATTTGGCTGCATCGATAACCTGGTGGATAATTCAGTTCGTAAAGCAGATCGTTGGTTATCGTCCAGTAGCAGCTGCGGGGGACGGTTAGCTTTGGCATTGTTTCGGCCACCGACGAGGCGCAAGCTGAAGCACTCGCGGACAAGAGCGTGATCAGTGTCTACAGACGTGGACCAAAATGATTGACAGTCTTGAATTGATCCGCGTCAGCCGTAATCGACAGTAATATGGTCGATCTGAATTCAACGCTGTGAAGGTGCAGGAGGACGCCAGGTTAGCCGGTGTCGCTTTTTGTGCGAGAAATTTGTATTCGCTAGGAATAGTCCATGGTCGGAACATAGTTGAATGAGTCGATCACCGTTATCAGTTCGATTGGCTGTAACGCAATATCGGCCCTCCCATATTTCTCTCCGTCCCGTCTAGGCTTCCGACTTGAGCGTTGAAATTACCGGCAACAACCATGATGTCCGTAGAGCGCACACTGTGGAGCAGTTGAGAAGAATCCTGGTAGAATTTGTCTTTAGCCTCAGGAGAGCTACAGTCAGTTGGGGCATACGCAGAAACGACAAACAGGCATCGGCGCTTCAGTCTAGTGCTATTGACATGCACAGAACCATTCAACCGAACTGCACACAGACGGCTGCTGACTGGGATCCAGCCTAGCGTGGCACGCTCAGCCTTCACGCACAGAGCGATGCCAACGCCAGCCTGACCACGAGCACTAGACGCCGAATCACCGGACACGCGAAGAGTGAAGTGAGAGGCTGAGGTTGTATCCGAGGTGCGGAGAGTTATCACAGAAGTGGGGTCTTGTATGCGTGTTTCGGAGACACGACACACGTCTATGGTAAAGGTTTCAAGAGTCCTAGCTAAGGCAGCCTGTTGCTCCATTTGGCAAAGTGTACGGACGTTGGAAGCAGCAAAGTGAAGGGAATGCTTAATTCGGAGTATGGATTCTCTTTTCCCCTTGTCTTCAATTTGCTACCCTTTCCGAGAGCTACAAGTTCACAGTCACGACTCTTTGTAGCTACTCGTACGCATTTAGAATTGGAACGTAGAGGATGATGAGCAGAGAGATAAGGAATGTTTCTCGATTGACCACTGGAGATTTCTGGGCACATCATACTTCGTGGTTGTCCACACCGCAGAAGGGGTTTTTCTTTGGGAATCCTAACCGCAGTCTTTGACTCAAAAGTTTAGCCCACAAGGTAGTGGGACGTTAACTCAGCACGTGAACGCGACTGAAGCACCCGTGAAGGGACTTCTTCTGGTCTATCACGTAAGACTTGATTGTTACATGTATTCTGTCTTGTTGTCGATCCGCTTTTAGGGTTCAGTCCTTAGCCCAGTGCACCCAATGGAGCAAGCGGAATATGGACGGGGCAGCATCCTTCGGGGTGGGGGCTGCCCAGCTTAGATGGGCGATAGCTGCCCAGTGAAGTGTGATGACTTCTCCCATCGTCGAGAGAAACCCCAGGTATTCCACCTCTACGTCCATCTAGTGCGGTTTTTTGGCCGGTAAACTGTTTTTCTCCGGGTCCTCTCCAGGGGTATAGTAGTTAGAACCAGATGTTGTCCATCAACTGGTTCTGAGACCGGACTTCGTTTGGTCTCTACTCATTGACCTGTCGGGCACGATTGCGTCTCCAGCATGGGGAAGCCATCCTGCATAGCTCTTTGGGTCATGGAGGCACGCAAGCCATCACACCACAGCAAGGTGCGGTCTCGTCGTGGTGGGGCACGTCTTTCTTGTGGCAAACACACATCTTGCTCACCATGTCCGTGTTTTTCGTTCCCTACTGGGATCGTAGAAAGTCGCGTAGAGGTCAGTAGGTGGCGTGGCAACGAGGAGTGATAAAATTTGGAGCGAGGTTATGAGAAGTAGAAGACTCACTTCTTCGTGATTGGGGTCCAAAAGATCCCTCAACTAGTGGGCCGGATACACTGAAATACATGGTAGTGAATCGCGAATAGTTTCCACCGTGTTGTCACTTTCTGTGGAATCAGAATGATTGATCAGTGTGAGTCTGTCTATCTAGACTGTGAATTCCTTGTGTTGGCTACTAGGGCGTTTTTTCCTTTTCCCATCCACTTTCTGTTCACCTTTGATATCCATTCTTTCTATTTCTATGTGCAACATGATGAGAAAGACAGTGGTCAGTGGGGCCTGCTGTGCTGTTTTAACGCTGTACGATTATGATGGTGAAGGAATGAAACATCTTCGTCTACGTGATTTTCACTAATTTTTTCTTATCTCTACTCACTTTTCATGCTTCGGCTCAGTTCATCTCTGAATCAGTAGTACTGTGAGGCAGCGAGTAACACCAGAGGCTCCCGCCGAGAAATAGCTACCCAAGCCACCCCATCCAATGTATAGTTAAGAGTGTTCTCAACTGAGGTGATCTAAATGTAGGCGGTGGAAATGATCGCCGATCTAACTCTCCGGTTATTTGTTGACGTATGATCTCACTAGGTACTGTGGAAATGGTTGTCTAACGCGTTATTTCATTATTCACGACAAAGGGTAACTTGAAAGGAACATATTGATTATGACGTAAACTCCACTTCATATTGGATTAGCTAACAGAAATGGAAAACAACTATGTAAACTGGTTGTTCTGTGAAAACTGGGAAGCAAGGTGTTGTACTTTTCAGAGAAGCAGTCTTAACGTGAATGCATTTTGCTTTCCACTTTCCGTGTTTTCACAAAACCTTTATTCGAACACTAAGAATTGATGGACCTTTCGGTCTCACTGATCTTTCTTGCACTAACACATCGCTCATTCTTACGATTCACGAGGTTGTGAGGATCTTAAAGCTGTTATAGATCGTACCGTATCCGAATAAATTGTTTTTTATTATTTTCAAAACTAATTAATCTTTAGGCGGCGGAAAGTCACAAGTTTCATGAGTTGATTGAACGGAGGCGTCAAAAAGCGGCTAAGAAGCGACGTACCTCTGGATCCGAAGAGGAGCGCGACGCTAGTCACATTTCGGCCTCAAAACCAAGCGCCACCAGCAGTATGTCGGAATCCGATCAAGAAGAAAAGACCAAAAGGTCCAGTAATCACGGGAAGCAGACAGCTTCAGTATCGGAAAGGGTATTTCCATCTGATGCATCTGATTCAAGTGCTTCTAGTCACTCTGTCCCAAGGCGCCCTTTGCGTCAAAACAGGTGAGTTCATCTTCAGTATATCGATGCACACCACGCCGTGTTAGACAGGCTACCTTGGTGTTCTCTTGCTGATTTGGTTAGTTGTATACGAACCAACCGAGGTGGTGTCATCAGTGTAAGGGTGATCTGGCAAGTGTTTGCGTGCCTCCGTCGGCGTATCTAGGTTGCTTATCGCCTGGAATTGGTTGCCTCGATGCATGAGTTTGATTTACTTTCTTATTAAGCAGTTCAGTCACAGAATCAGAGCATAAACAATCATAGTAAGAACACATGAAAGTATCTGTAGACAAAACTGTGTTGGTGCAATTACGCCACTAACTTGTATCTCACAATTAACTAACTTCAAAAACCATCAAACAAGGGTATTATTCATAAAGTGACGAGACTGAAACTATACTGTTTAGGCGTGTACTGTGCATTGAAAATAATCATCTGTTGTTCTATGCTCAGTTCGTATTCTCTTCAGTAGGATGGCGAAAAGATTAAAAAGACGCCGAAAAGCAGGTAGTTTTTGTCTGCTAGCAAGGTTTTCAACGCCGGTTGGTTGGAGGCTGAGACGTAATGAACCTTCAGTACGAGTCGCTCTCTTTTTCCTTTTCCATTGACAAGATAGAGAGAAAAAGCCCGATGGCGACGAGACTGCACCCTGACGTGGTGTGATGGCTTGCGCGCCTCTATGACCCAAAGAGCTATACAGGATGGCTTCTTTAAGCCAGAGATGTGATCATACCTGACAGGCCAATGGGTAGAGGTCAGACAAAGTCCAGTCTCCCGGTCCTCCAGGTTGGGGGTCGATTTGAGCTGGCAGCTCAATCGGCAAAATCAGTGGAAGAATAACTGGTCCAAGCAAATGGGCTTCCACTAAGCCATCCCGCTGCCTTGCGGATAGGTTCTTGTTAGAACTAAAGGCTTTGGATAAGGACCCTAATCGTTCTCCTGCTCTGTGGCTGGACACTCTAGCAGTACTCGTCCAACATCTCCCATGAACTGCACGAACAGAAAGAATTCCATACTGCATCGGTCGTCTCGCAGGATAGTCGGGACCGCGCTGCCCATTGCATCGAGCGGGGTGGGTAGTGATAAGTAGGCTACTGCTCAGAGTTCCCTCTCCTTTAATTAACCTTTGTCTTCTGTCCCTAACCATCCCTCTTTGCCCCATCTATCCACCCATAATGCTCCCACTGATAACACGGTCGATACTCGCAACGATTCACTGTCAAATAGTGTTGGGAATAATCCTCTGTCTGGTAACTCACATTTTCTCAAGCCTCGTCAGCCCCTGAATTTCGGCTCCTTTAACGTGCGTACACTCATGCAGGCCGGTCAGCAGGCGTGCCTAGCCCTCACATTGGATTCTCTGGCAATTGATGTCTGCTGCTTAAGTGAAGCGCGTATCCAGGAATCGAGCAGTGTAATTCAACTAACTGCTCCTGGTATCTCATCGAGGTATTTTCTGCGCACTTCAGGAGACGAAGTAGCTCGAGCAGCGGGTCAACGTGGTATAGGAACAATCTTGACTGACAAGGCTGAGACTGTCCTTTTAGACTGGATCCCTGTTAACAGTTGTTTATGTGCTGTGAGACTCCAAAGGTCAGTTGGCGCTCGAAGGGATAGTTGTGTTAAGTGCAATTTGTTTGTGATCTCAGAGTACTTCCCAACGAACTACAGCTCAGACGCGCAGAAAGATGAGTTCTATGATGGACTCGCCACCCTCGTTCGCAGCAGTAAAGTTTCTGGCATTGTAGTGATAACTGGTGACTTCAATGCACAAGTTGGCAAACTTAGTGTGTCAGAAGCCTGTTTAGGTGGGCGTTGTGCTTTACCCGCTGAGCGTACAGATAACGGGGATAGACTTCTTCAGTTTTGTGCAGACAATCGATTGTTCTTGTCTAGCACCAATTTCCGACGCAGCTCGCGTCGCACAGCGACATTGTGCTCTAACTCTACAGGTACTTTGAGTCAAATTGATCATATCGCCGTAAGCTACCGATGGCGCAGTTCTGTTCAGAACTGTAGATCTTACTGGTCCACGTACGTAGAGTCGGACAATGCATTAGTTTTGATGCGATTATCTCTCCAGCTCCATGGTCATCGTCGCAAACCGCAAACCTGATTAGCCGTGCAACGTTTGTGTGATCCAGAAGTACGCACCCGTTACGAGAACAAGTTAGCTCATGATCTAGGATCTACGACGAACAGTAATGTAGATGAGCATTGTGCTCATATCAAGCAGGCGATGCATGTGGCAGCAGGTTTTGTCTGTGGTCCTAGATCCGTTGTCCATCAAAGACACAGGATCTCGCAAGAGTCGCTGAGTATAATGGAGCAAAAGCGTCAGCTCTCAAACTGTAAGCAGATGAATAAGATGCGGAGGAAGCTACAAAGGCAAGTTACGAAACGCCTCAGGAATGATCGCGAAAATTGGTGGGTCAAGGTAGCCGAAGAAATGGAAATAGCAGCTGCTTCAGATAACAGTCAGAGACTGTTCATACTTATTCGTGACACCGGTGGAGGGCGCATCCAAGTCAGTGAAATGATTTGCGATAGGAATGGAGAACCCATCCATGTCAAACAGCAAAGGCTTGACCGTTGGGCCGAATATTTCAGGGAACAGTTTAGCTGGCCGCACGCTAGTGTAGTTACTCCCGTGTCAACAACTGCGACTCCTTGGGTGGTATCACTTGAGCCCCCATCGGAAGTAGAAGTAGGGTCATGCATTCTATTACTAAGGCGGGGGAAAGTGGCAGGTCCCGACGAACTTCCCCCAGTTCTTTTCAAACTGGATGGAAATGTTTTGATAAAATCACTTACCGCTTTGCTCCGTGACATTTGGAACGCGGAGCGTATTCCGGTAATATGAAGTGAGTCGTTGATCGTCCCCATCTTCAAGAAGGGAATACGCAATGACTGTAGTAATCATCGTGGGATTAGCTTAATTCCGATAGTCACCAAAGTATTATCCTCGATTCTACTGCACCGTCTTACACCCACTAGCGAGAGGAATGCCCGCGAACAGCAGACTGGATTCCGCCCAGGTCGAGGATGCATCGACCAGATTTCTACTCTTCGCCGACTACTTGAAACGCGTCACACGCATCGCCGACCGACAATAATGATTTTCTTAGGCCTGAAAGGCGCTTTCGATTCAGTTGATCGAGCAGCGCTGTTCAGTGCTCTTCATCGAAAAGGTATGCCCCAGAAGTTCGTGAACCTAATGAGATCATTGTGATCTCATACTTCTGACCGCGTTTGGGTTTACGGTGAACTATCCGGTCGTTTCGAAACGACCAGTGGTGTTCGACAGGGATGTCCTATGTCTTCATTCCTGTTCAACTTCGTCATGGACGAAATGATGGAGAGTGCGCTGCAAAATCTTCAGGATGTGGGCGTTGAACTAGGAAATAGTGAAAAGCTATGTGACCTAGATTTTGCGGACGACGTTGTCTGCTTGTTCGAATCCACGGAACATGCTCAACGTGCACTAGATAGACTCTCAAGATCTGCAGCTCCATTCAGCATGCGCCTTGCACCTTCAAAGTGTAAAGTGATGTTACAAGACTAGACGTCAACGATTCCGAGGTTGATGCTCGATGGGGAGGTGCTGTCAGTTGTCGACCACTTCACCTACCTCGGTAGCTGCGTGACGACGGATGGGAGCACAGTAGTGGAGGTGTGTACGCGGATATCCAAGGCTCGAGTGGCGTACGCTGGACTGAAGCACTTGTGGCGCCGATCTGATATTTCACTGAAGTTGAAAGGTCGTGTATACTGTGCCGCAGTGCGTTTAGTATGGTTGCGAGACTTGGAGTCTGCGTGCTGAAGATATTCGTCGTCTTGAGGTTTTCGACCATCGATGCTTGCGTGGTATCTCTAGGATTGGGTGGAATGACGGAGTGAGCAATGCTGAGGTCAAAAATCGAGTATTGGGTATTAATTCGGAGGACGTTGTCACAGCGTATCCAGCTTAGTAGATTTTGTTGGTTGGAGCATATGTTACGTATGTCAAACGCAGGTCTACCATATCATGTTCTATTCTCCGTTCCCCCTAGGAAGTGGAAGAGACCACGTGGAGGTCTACAAATGACGTGGCAGCGAGGAATGAGACAATGTACAGCGAACTTAGGAAAAGTAGGTGCTTCACTTCTTCGTGATTGGGGTCCAAAAGATCCGTCTACCAGTTGGCTGGAGACATTGAAGGATATGGCAGCGAACCGTGAACAGTGGCGATCGTGTTGTCACTTTCTATCGAATCAGAATGACTGATCGATGTGCGTTTGTATAGTTAGACTGTGTATTCCGTGTGTTGGATATTAGGGCATTCTTTGCTTTTCCCACCCATGTAGGTCCACTCCCTGTCCATCTTGTGTATTCATACTTTCTAATTCAACGTGCAAAATGGTGAGAAAGTCAGTGGTCAGTGGGGCTTGTCCTGCTGTTTAGCGCGCTGTACGATGATGCTGATGATGAAGAAGAGAGAAACTCGTTTTCGGTAACTGCATTTTTTGACTGACACAGTTACATGTATGTGGTAGGAATGCATACTTTTGAAATCATATTTACCGTCCCAACGCAAGGTTTTTGGTAAATCATTGTTGTAGGTGTTTTACGATTCGGAAGACCGGGAAGGGGAAGTTTGTTGTACTTGGTTGAGGAAATCTGGCAATCAAATTACGCCCGGGACGGGTTGGCTGGTTCCTGTCATGACTGGAAGGTCGCAATCGAGGTCACCTTGACTTTGTCTGCCATCTTCCGTTCACTGACAGACTGACTAACGGGATTTCTCGAATCGCTTATGTGAACAAAGCAATGAATTTAACAGCCTAATCACTACTGCTTACCAAATGAAGTAAACGAATGGCCTTCGACGTAATCACGGATACTTTGTAGGTTAGCCGGGAAGCTTCGTCGTTCGCCCGGTGCCCTGTGTCGTTAAGATGCGCCACGATTGCGCCAATCGCCGTTCTTCTAGTTCTTGTCCTAAGCCAAGCCAGCTTGTGTTCCTTGATTATTTGAGACAGCTGCCGTGTCATTTTGCTTATATAGCTTGCCAGGTATGAACAAACAAATAAATAGGTTAACATGGGGGTGGAGGTATCTGAAATTCACAGAAACCATTGACCGGCTAGTGAAGTGTGGGCGTAGAGTGGCGGCGAAGAATGTGCGGATGATTGCATTGCTTAGGCGCCGAAGTAATAGTTCACTTTCAACATCAGTGAAGGGGCGTTGTATGTGCGATTCTTGACGGTCATTACCAATGATCGCCTAGATACTCCCAAAATGTTCTTTTGAATGGAACATCTCAGGTACCCGTTGTTTAGTAGTGTCTGTCTTGTGTAATCTAATTCTCTACCCACTGTTTCTTCGGAACAGATCCTTCATATACGAAATTCTACGGACCGGTCTAAATTCTGTCTGTGTTCTAGAGACACAAAACTGGCAAAGTATTTATATTGGCTCGTCCGGCGGGAAAGCTTCTCCATCTTCCCTTATCGTAAGGCTTTGTTTTGAACAACCTTTAACCATGCATTTGATGCGGCAGCTTTGGTTTCCCCTCTCAGCGAAATCCAATCAAAGAGTAAATGATCAAAGAAAAGAAAACAATGACACTGAACAAAGACAGTAGCCTGTTTTTAAATTCCAGTCGGTGGAACGTTTAGTGACCTTCAGAGGGTTATATTTGTTTGCAAGAGCTTGGAAAAAACAGCTTGTTTTTAAATATTCCTTTATCATTGCGATTAGTATTGCTTCTCTGGTGGTAATTTGTTAACCATGCCTCACAGCTGAATTACAGTCTGATGCACTCCAGCCTTTTATTTCGTGTCTATGCATTACTGCATTGAAAAGAGGCATACCCATAACCACAAAGGGCCGCTGTGTTAGGAAGTCACAAAAGACCTTCCCCCAAACAAGCCACTAGTCCGCTCGAACACACCAGGCCGGATTGATTAACCAGTAATCAGTAAATCGTCAGATCACACAGGACTTAACCTTCTTTTGCTAATCGAATAGTCACCTGCAGTCCGATGCAAATCGGGTCAGCGGTCAATAATCAGTTTGACAGACGTTTTATCTACGTAATCGGCACGATAGAGCTTGAAGCTGACTAGACGCCCGAACTGGGGAATGTTCTACTTTGCTTTAAATAGCATGTTGTAATTTCTGTGATTACACCGTCGTTTTGGCGTGCATTGTTGTCGTCTTTTGGCTTGTCATAGCGGGCTGGAGCGATTGGAGTTGCGGGCTGAGGTCAAGTACGCAGGTCACCCACTGAAATCGTCGAAAAGAACTCGTGGGTCATAACACCCTACACCACCAAGGGGAACCGGAAAATATGGCTATGAGACTTAAAATGAAAAACAACACTAAACCCTAGTAGTTCAATGGATGGGTCAAATTTCGCGGTTGTTGGCGTACTGAAAGCCAATGTTTTCTACCATTAAAGTTAGTCGATTGGTGGTGGAGGTGTTCGAACTCCGTATCCTCTAAATGATAGCACAAGACCCAAAACTGCTCGACTGCCACGCATCAAATTGTTAACTTATTCTGTCCGGTGAGAAATACAGGAGCAGCCTGCTAGACCCGAGCTACGAAAAAAAACACCGGCTCTTCTATTACTTCTTTTTTCAGTAAAAAACTGAGCTTTCCATGACACTCGTACACTTTAATTCACCCGAACCAACGACGGTCGCGACCGGGCCACCTAGCAGCTACTGTCGTACTGTTGTGCGTTTTGTACCAAACAAACGAATATTTGCAATCGGGACTTGTGCAGTATTTAAGACGGTATTTCAGGTTTGACCATTAGTTTCCCAGTATGACATTTGCTAATTGCTGATTTCAATACACATGTTGGCAACCTCAGTGCGTCAGGGGCTTGTTTAGGTGGGTGTTGTGTCTTACCCACTCGGCGTACAGATAAAGGGGATAGGCTTCTCCAGTTTCGTGCAGACAGTCGGCTATTCCTGTCTGGCACAAATTTCTGGCACAGCTCGCGTCGCACGGCGACGTGGCACTCTAACTCCAGAGGTACTTCGAGGCAGGTTGATCATATCGCAGTAAGCCACCGGTGGTGCGGTTCTATACAGAACTGTAGATCCTACCTAAGACGAGTCGGACCGTGTATTAGTTTTAATGTGGTTTGCGCTTCAGTTTAGTGATAATCGAAACAAGCTGCAAACTCGGTTAGCCGTACAACATTTGTCCGACTCAGAAGTTCGCACCAGTTATGAACAGAAATTAGCACATGAGCTAGGTAATGTAGACGAGCACTGGGCCGATATCAAACGGGCTATGTTCGTGGCAGCACCTGTGGTCCTAGATCTGATATTCCTCAAAGCCACTGGGTTTCTTAAGAGTCGCTGTGTCTAGTGGGGCAAAAATGTCAGCTCTCGAACTGTAAGATGATTAAGATACGAAGAGAGCTACGAAGGCAAGTTACAAAAAGTCTAAAGGAAGATCTCGAAAATTGGTGGGTCAATGTAGCCGAAGAAATAAAAGTAGGAGCTGCTTCAGGTAACAGCGGACGGTGAACCCCGGTCAGTGAAACGATATGCGATAGGAATGGAGAGTCTATTCATGACAAGCGGCAAAGGCTTGACCGTTGGGCCGAATACTTCAAAAAGCAGTTTAGCTGGCCACGCGCTAATGTAGTCACTCCGACGCCAACGAATGTGATTTCTTGCGGAGTATCACTTGAGCCCCCCATCGGAAGTAAAAGTGAAGTCATGCATTCGATTTATGAAGCGTGGAAAGGCGGCCGGTCCTGACGAACTCCCTCCAGTTCTCTTCAAAATGGGTGGTGGTACATTGAAAAGAATCACCTTCCACCTTGATCTGTAAGACTTGGAAGGAGGAGCGTATTCCGTTATTATGGGAGGGGAGTCATTGATTATACCCATCTTCATAAAAGGAATACTCGATGATTGTAGTTATCATTGTGGGATCAGTTTATTTCCGATAATCACCAAGATATTAGCCTCGATTTTGCTGCACCGTCTGACACCAGCTCGCGAGAGAAACGCCCGCGAACAACAACCCAGATTCCGCGTCACGCAAACAATCAGCCGACAATGGTGGTTCTCGACTTAGAAAGCGCCTTCACTTCAGTTGACCGAACAGCGCTATCCAGTGCTCTTCACCGAAAAGATATGCTATAGAAGTTCGTGAATCTATTGAGGTCATTGTGCTCCCATACTTCTGGTCGCGTAAGGGTTTACAGCGAACTATCCAGTCCATTCAAAACGACATGGATGTCCCATTTCGTCATTCCTGTTCAAATTCGTCATTGGTTGTTATCTCGTAGCGGCAATCTCAAAAGGAAATAATGAAGGAGAAAAGAGTATGAAAGGAGAGGAGGAGAACTGCAATAATGGAATTAAGTCAATGAAGAAAGTTTGTGGATGCAAGAGGGCCACTGATCGCGGCATCTAGCCATATTCCCCAACGTATCTAACCATTGAGTGGGAGGGTCTCTTGGACCCCACCGAGGAAGTCTAACACGCCCTACATGATCAAGTCCACTAGTTAGGCTTTTCATACTTTTCTTCCATGTCATGGACTGACCACCCTTACTCATCTTCCAACCAGTACCCACCTCAGCAAACGTAGCACGCCGAGGAATCCTGCCAGGTGACATGCGTAACACATGTCCCAACCATATTGGCCTAGTGAGCTTCAGTGTTTCATCCAATGATTTGATCCTTAAACCTACGACTTTCCGCCGAACCTCAGCATTGCTCACATGGTGTTCCCACCAGATTCGAGCAATACTACGATGACAGTGGTGTTTAAATACCTACAATATTCGAATGTCCTCCATCTGCAGTGGCGATGTCTCCGAACCATGCAGAAGCACGGGCCTGACTGTTGCAGTGTACACTCGGTCTTTGATAGTTAAACGGATGTCATGTTGATTCCACAGATGACTCAGGTTGGAAAATGCCATGCGAGCCTTCTGTATACACAGAGACACCTCATCCGATATCCGACCTCCGGGTGAAATGCAGCTCCCCAGATAACGGAACTTGTCTACCACGCTTATAGTCTCCCCAGACACTAAAGGGTTTGGCGTTGGACCAACCCAGTCCTGCAGCAGCATCTTGCACTTTGAAGGTGCAAAACGCATGCCGAACATTGCTACGCAATCCGTCAAGCTGTCTAGAAAAGCGTGCAACTCACCTGTATCTTCACTTGGAAGAACTATGTCGTCAGCATACTGAATGTGTGATACTTTTATACCCGGGAAAATTTCGATGCCGCTATTCTCATCTGACGAAGGGGCGGTCTCTAGGACCATATCAATCACAAAGTTAAAGAGAAAAGCGAAGAGGCAACCCTGACGTACACCAATTTTTGTGGTGAACTCGGGTGAAAGATCACCGAAAGCCCAAACTCGGCTTCGGCTATCAATGTAAAGGGATTTTACGATGGAAATGAATTTCTCTGGTGCACCCTTCAACAGGAGGCAGCGCCAGAGAACTGTTTGGTTAGCTGAGTCGAAGGCCGCTTTAAGATCAAGAAAAACGGAGATAGTGGGTGTACGAAGGGTGTGTCCATGTTCTAAAATTTGTCGAACAGTGAAGATGTGATCAATACAACCTCGACCAGGTTTAAACCCAGCTTGATTCTCGCGCGAGCGTTGGATAATGATACCAGCGAGCATTTTGGATGCAATGCTAACCAGAATTATTTCGCTGTGGTTATCACAGGAGGACCTGTCACTCCTTCTAAATCGGTACGATCACCAATTTACACGAACTCTTTGGAATTCATTCCTTCTCCCATATCAAACCGAGGAGTTTCGTCCACTCCAGTAAAAGTGCTGGGCCACCGTCTTTGAAAATAGACGGGGGCAACCCATCCGGTCCGGCAGCCTTATGTCGTTTCAGATAGCTTGTTTCACGAAGAAGCTCCGTTTATGACGGAGGACTGGTATCTACAACAAGAGCTGCACCCATTGCGCTAGTGATCAAACCTGAAGAGGATAAAGGCCAGTCAAACTATATCTCGAAATGCTCCGCCCGGCGAATTAGACGACGCTTCTGAGTTTGAATCAGTGAGCCGTTCGCCTCTTTGATCAATTCGCTAACGTCTGGTTTACGTGGACCGGTTTGTCTGATCGAACGGAAAAGAGTACGGCTGTTGCCAGTCGCTGCAGATTTTTCCATCTCCCTACACTTCGCAATCCACCACTGCTCACGGTCATTTCTCAGGCTCTGAATCAGTTGACGTTTAAGGCATCTCCGTGCCTCATCGCATCTGGAATCCGGAGGAATCGATCTGCGCATATCTAACAGTGCAACTGAGGATGCAGATATCCATCGTTTCTGTGTGTCTAGTTTTTGGACCTTGGGTAGTATCAGCAGCCGCAAGTAAAGCCTGTTTGATCTCTGTCCATCGCTCTTCTGGATCCTGGGCATTTGGCTGCATCGATAACCTGGTGGATAATTCAGTTCGTAAAGCAGATCGTTGGTTATCGTCCAGTAGCAGCTGCGGGGGACGGTTAGCTTTGGCATTGTTTCGGCCACCGACGAGGCGCAAGCTGAAGCACTCGCGGACAAGAGCGTGATCAGTGTCTACAGACGTGGACCAAAATGATTGACAGTCTTGAATTGATCCGCGTCAGCCGTAATCGACAGTAATATGGTCGATCTGAATTCAACGCTGTGAAGGTGCAGGAGGACGCCAGGTTAGCCGGTGTCGCTTTTTGTGCGAGAAATTTGTATTCGCTAGGAATAGTCCATGGTCAGAACATAGTTGAATGAGTCGATCACCGTTATCAGTTCGATTGGCTGTAACGCAATATCGGCCCTCCCATATTTCTCTCCGTCCCGTCTAGGCTTCCGACTTGAGCGTTGAAATTACCGGCAACAACCATGATGTCCGTAGAGCGCACACTGTGGAGCAGTTGAGAAGAATCCTGGTAGAATTCGTCTTTAGCCTCAGGAGAGCTACAGTCAGTTGGGGCATACGCAGAAACGACAAACAGGCATCGGCGCTTCAGTCTAGTGCTATTGACATGCACAGAACCATTCAACCGAACTGCACACAGACGGCTGCTGACTGGGATCCAGCCTAGCGTGGCACGCTCAGCCTTCACGCACAGAGCGATGCCAACGCCAGCCTGACCACGAGCACTAGACGCCGAATCACCGGACACGCGAAGAGTGAAGTGAGAGGCTGAGGTTGTATCCGAGGTGCGGAGAGTTATCACAGAAGTGGGGTCTTGTATGCGTGTTTCGGAGACACGACACACGTCTATGGTAAAGGTTTCAAGAGTCCTAGCTAAGGCAGCCTGTTGCTCCATTTGGCAAAGTGTACGGACGTTGGAAGCAGCAAAGTGAAGGGAATGCTTAATTCGGAGTATGGATTCTCTTTTCCCCTTGTCTTCAATTTGCTACCCTTTCCGAGAGCTACAAGTTCACAGTCACGACTCTTTGTAGCTACTCGTACGCATTTAGAATTGGAACGTAGAGGATGATGAGCAGAGAGATAAGGAATGTTTCTCGATTGACCACTGGAGATTTCTGGGCACATCATACTTCGTGGTTGTCCACACCGCAGAAGGGGTTTTTCTTTGGGAATCCTAACCGCAGTCTTTGACTCAAAAGTTTAGCCCACAAGGTAGTGGGACGTTAACTCAGCACGTGAACGCGACTGAAGCACCCGTGAAGGGACTTCTTCTGGTCTATCACGTAAGACTTGATTGTTACATGTATTCTGTCTTGTTGTCGATCCGCTTTTAGGGTTCAGTCCTTAGCCCAGTGCACCCAATGGAGCAAGCGGAATATGGACGGGGCAGCATCCTTCGGGGTGGGGGCTGCCCAGCTTAGATGGGCGATAGCTGCCCAGTGAAGTGTGATGACTTCTCCCATCGTCGAGAGAAACCCCAGGTATTCCACCTCTACGTCCATCTAGTGCGGTTTTTTGGCCGGTAAACTGTTTTTCTCCGGGTCCTCTCCAGGGGTATAGTAGTTAGAACCAGATGTTGTCCATCAACTGGTTCTGAGACCGGACTTCGTTTGGTCTCTACTCATTGACCTGTCGGGCACGATTGCGTCTCCAGCATGGGGAAGCCATCCTGCATAGCTCTTTGGGTCATGGAGGCACGCAAGCCATCACGCCACGCCAAGGTTCAATTTGATCGTGATGAAATCAGTCGGTAACAAGGTGCATTGTATTGGGTATGCAACACGATTATCTCTAGATGGTTTTTTGGGGTTTTTCCCGTTCCATGGTTACGCATCAGAATAGTGCAAGGTGTATACCACAGCCTCAAAGGCGCGCTACACAATTGGGAATAACTGTCGATCTGATCCTGGAGTGATAATGATCAACAAATGTGACTAGCGTTAATTCAACGGTCGTTATCGTGGGATTTGAACCCCCACGTCTCGGGTTCGGTTCTTACCACCGCCGGTCGCTTTCCCTACGGCATAGTCTGACTGCAGCCCTCTTGGTAACCCATTCTAATACGTGTTTCATAGTCACAACCGCCTTGGTGTTTCGAGACTAAACTCATCTTAATTGCCTACTGTGAACACTGCAGTTCTGTCTTATCCGAATATCGTTGACTTGATGTGAATGATTCAAAAACAATCAAAATACATGCATGTGTAGTAACTGTCATGCAACAAGTACAGTGATGCGTTCGATTTTTGCCAACATCATTCATCGGTGGCGTCGATGTGACGCCTATCAAGGGCCAGGTGTAAGCTGCAGCAGTTGGGCCAGTTCTCTGCATGATATGTATGCAAAATAAAATATCCTCCCGTTTTTACTGACTGATTACTCTACGTGTTACATTTGATTTCCCTCGTTTTATTGTTGCTGTTGTTATTGCGTTGAGATCTTGCCGGTACGTAATAAGATTTCTGTATGATTCTTTGAGGTGAGTAGTAGTTGGATGATGAGTAGGGTTGGCAAGTCCACTACATGGATAAAAGGTATGGAAAGCCTAATCAGTGGACTTGGTCACAGAGGGCGTGCAAGAAATCCCCTCATTCAGTGGTTGAATACGTTGGAGTATATGGCCAGGTGTAGGTGTTGCAACTAGTAACACTATGGTATTCATAAACCATCAACCTGACGCGATCATTTGTAGTTCTTATCCCACTTTTTATGCTCTTGGTCGGTACAATTTCCGATTGTGGTTCCTGCACTGAGATGGTAACCAAAACCGCCACACCCAATGTATCGCTGATTGTTGGAACTGAATTGGAAGTTGGGGTGGAGCTTTACCTTCATTATTTTTTCGGCCTGTCCCCTGATCCACGACCCATCCTCAACATTCAGTTTCTAGTCGCTATCCCATGGCCGGACAACCGTCCTATTGTCGTCATTCTACCGCTATTCATAGTTCTTCCGAGCTTGCATCGGCAATTCCTTTTCACGTGGTCTTTTACCACCGACTCCAAACACAGGTAGACAGTCACCCGTACCAAATTAGGTGTTGCAATTCAATTTCTTTTAAAATCTTCCTACTGTCTCCGAATTGCTAGATTATGGAACTCGTTCCTTCTCCATCTTTTCTCTTTAACAGTAGGACTACTAAGCTGGTTCTTGTGTGAGAAGTCCCTCCCCCGAAACTCTTTTAACAAAAGCCGTAACTTGGAATTCACCCCGTTAGACTGTAATTCGCCTCGTATATACGTACGTATACATGTATATATGGATGTATGCATGTATATATGTAGTTTATAGTAGGTAGTATATAGTATGTTGTATGTGTGTATGTAATTGTGTGTGTGTGTGTGTGTGTGTGTGTGTGTGTGTGTGTGTGATTTCTGAGAAACACTATCTACCGGACGCGAGTCACCTCAAATTTGGGCACATGAGCTAGTGGCGCCTGTATGAGCTTCCCAGAATAAGTATTTGGTTAGGTCCTCGAGATTTGGTAGCAGATCCGAATGTAACAGTGGAATAAAACACTAATTCATCAATCGAATATCACAAGGAAATCGTAGACCTAGCAGTAGTATTAAGGCAGCTGTTATTTTCCATACTCACTGCTCAATGACTTTCAGTTTTGAAAATAAAATGCAAACCTTTCATCACCGTGTGTATTGTCGCCGACACACTTCTGTTGTTTGACTCGCTTTCAATCTCTGCTCCCATGGTAGCATCTCAAGTCTCTCTGGCTCTGAGAGATCAGGGTCTTCCAGCGAAGACAATGCCCGTGGTCGAAGTCGTTCTCCCGAGGAGGAACTTGTAAGAACTGTTCAAGACTTATCGCGCATCCGTCTCTCGAGATTCAAGTTAGAAAAATGGGTTCATATGCCGTTTTTTGACGTAAGTTCTCCGATCATTTTCGAAATTTCCAATCCCAGACATTCCGGTCGCTAGTTTTGCCTATTTAATGGCGATCTGTATGTCTTTGTATATTGCCACAAGTACATTTAAATGTGGATTATTTGATTAGGTTTTGCCTAGAATAACTTGGTTGTTACTTTGATGAGTCGGAAGTATGTTGTAATCTGCTCGTTTCTCATGTGACTGCTAGCATCATACATGTGTATGACGTTTCCCGTTTATTCTCATTTATTATAGGACTTAATAAAAGGTTGTTTTGTCCGAATACATATTGGATTGAATCAAGGTGTTCCAATCTATCGATGTGCAGAAATCGTTGATGTCGTGGAAACCCCTAAAATTTATGATCTGGGAGACACTCGGTAAGCATTTTATTTCGTGATGCTGTTTCCGTTGTTTTAACGGAACGAAATTAGTACTTATCAGCAACGTTCAGCATAATTTGGGAAGCCTCTTGGATAAACAGTCAACTGGATTTTTTCCTCGTCGCGCTTTTGGTGTCCAAAAACTTTCGTTTGTAAATCGTGCAAGTTTTCAGCTATCCACATGAATTGACACCAATTTAAAACCGGACCAGACACGACTAGCGTAAAATCTGAAGGTGCATGCAACAACGAACAGAATTTGGAGTTGGGCAATGCCGCATGAACTGACGAACGACTCCAGCTGCGAATTTTGAGATTCAGCTGCTAGCGAATTGGGCTTTCTCAACTAGGCCCTACCTTTACTATGTCCGAATTTTCATCCACTCCCTCTGGGAATTACGCGGCGCAAAACCCCCAGTGAATTCGAACGCATAGCTGTCTGGTTGTTTTTCGTGTCCCACTCTTTTTGATTTGTTAGACTTTCTTCCTGCTAGGTCGATCCATAGGATGTTGCTGCTGAAGTACTCCCATACTTTCATTACCTCAGCCAAAGACAGCACGTTTGGTTGACCTAGTTAAAATGACTGCACGCCACTACAGTGAGTGGATGAGTTGTTCTGGGCACTCATTGACTAATGGAAAAAATTGACCGATGAATACACTGGTCCGTGTAGCGCTAGAATTACATACAAGACTTCGGCGGTTCATTTGTATTTCACAGAACTAACAAAGGAGTGGTTCTTCGTGTTGGGAGGGATCAAAGTACGTTTCGTTTGGCTTTTGTATCGAATTCGGAATTCCTTCCGTCGGAATTCGATAGTTGGATGAGGCGTATCAACGAGGCTGGGATGAAACCTCCTACAATGGCATTTGTACGCGAGAAAACAGCAAAAATCCAAGATGCAATCATCAGGCCCATTAAAGATTCGCGAGTTGTTGACCAAGTAGGTTCTTTACAATGATTTTTGTTCTGGTCTGTTCCCTGACTTTTTTTGGTAACTTATTGGTCCCATCCCAGGAGAAAGACCACAGAAACGTTTTAGTTTATTCCAGAGGTCCCACTTGAATCCACCACAGCTTGTTTCGAAACTGCGCACAGGCTTCCAAGCCAGAAGTTTCTCGATGAATACGCGGGATTGAAGCGGTATACCATGTGAACCAAGTGCAACTTATGAATTTATTTGATTAACAGAGTAATAATTCAGAAAACAGTGGCTGATTGATAGGCTTTTATCAGTCGATATAAAGCCGTCAATCTGTGTCTAACAAAAGATTGCGCGCATTGCATTTGCTAAGAAATTCAATTTTTACCACAGATCTTTCTGGTGGCCGATTCACTTCGCCGATGGGTGTGTGGTGTATGATGAGCCTTGATGAATTTAAAAAGGTTATTCACAGTGATTTCCATAGGGTCCATCTTATTGGCTACGAGGTCACCGCACACCATCTGGTAATCTGGATCACAATAAAGCATGGCCTGTCCTTTCGATGGAATACTATCAAAAGCACATAACTGCGAAATTCACCGGAATTATGAAGCAAGTAGGTTTCAAGCCAGATGTTTTTCTGGAAAGAGGAAACCAGCTTTCTCCGTTACAGAAACACAGATTCCACGAAGAATCTTGGCTCGTTTCGCTGCATCTTTGCAATATGCCTACATACACATTTTACTTCTACGCGGCCAGCTCTTGTGAGAGGATGAGCCAGGTTCCTTGATGTCCCGAATGGCACCTGCCCATTAGCGGTGTGTGTAAAGGAACGGTTCATGAAGTATCTTGGAAATTAAGTACGAAGCGGTATCCTCAGAGCCACCCTGCTTTTTGTTTGAGATAACAACTCTAGCCCATACACAACCATATGCTACCTATCCTGCAAGAGGGAGTTTGTGAGTTTGGAGCCGGTGACCGAATGAGCGGTTCATACACTTTTTGGATGGCGGTCTGCCAGTCGAGGATGTCCAATGTGTCCTAGTGATTCTTACGCCACTCAGGGTAGTTGATTAAGAGGCAAGAGACAATGGCCTTACTTAGTGGCAGGCCACATTCGCGCACGTCACGTTGCTGTCTGAGCTTCTGTGGCTTTTATGTAGAGTTCGCTGCCAGGCGATAAATTCGGCACGCCCTCTAACGACGATGCTTTGCTTTTGTCTGGCTACTTAGGTGACGCTGAAGGAGCGCTTTGCGCTCCAATCGGCATAGCCCTCGGAGCCATCGAAGACCATGTCGTCATAGCGATTATTTTTATATCGAAAATAATGATTGTTAATAAATGGTCGCACGCACACCTTCACATGCCGATCAAATGGTCACACAATCCTTCCAGTTCGTTACCACGGTTCTGATAAATTGATCACAATCCCGCGTTCTTTGCACAGTTCTAGGTGGTGTGTACATATTCGTAACGCATCCACCTAAATATATAAAAATATCACCGTACTATCCAGTTTTTCCTTCAATGCTTACTTGTATGTCCCTTCTTTAGATCATCCAGTCGAAAAAGCGTTTCCAGAAAGCGCCCACAAATTTTGCCCTGCGCAAAGCTGAGCTAATGAAACAGCGTGAAGTAGCCGAAGCTGACGGTGACACGGAAGCATTGAGGAAACTAGACTTGGAATTGGAAGACATCGAGGCACAAGCTGACAAAATTGATCGCCGTCGGACACTTGGTTTCAAATCTATCACCTCAATCAATCAACGTAACCGTGTGCTCAGCGTGCTTCAAGCGGAAGAAGCTATTCGCAAAGAGAGTGAAGAAGCACGGACTTCTAAAGAGGAAGATCCATTCACCAGAGTACACTCCCAGCCGGTTATCGTGACCAAAAAGTACCTGGAGAAACTTCGTCACAAACGTGTACGTTTTCGACTTCTTTTTCGATCGAAAATTTTCCATTATCGGAATCGCTTTGCACCAATTTATTTTGTGACGTACGTGCTTTACGCAATTCCATATTTCTTTGGATTTACTAATCTATCTGTCAGATTCCGGATTCGTACACTGATGTGAGTTGGTTTGTTCCGGTGCAACAACTTGTTGTTTCGCAGGAAAATGTTTTCTTTTGTTTCGGGTTCTTTCCAACACAACTTTAACGGAACACGTGCCCCTGAGTTATTTTTTGCACTCACCTAAGTCAGTCGCATAGTTTCGCTAGTTTTCTGTTATCATACCTTGTGTTTAGTTTCACGGATAGTTGTTTTGTTCACTGAGGATTTCTCTTAATCGCACGGTCTTTTTGCTTCGCTGTTTAAATTGCTGCATGTATTTTTATATTTCCCTTGCTCTAGAGTAACCAGACTGACGCAACCGATTCGGAAACAACTCTCAATTCATCCACAGCCGACGGCAATAAAACTTGGCTGGCGAACTCCACGTCAAGCATATGTTTGTCGAGCACACCGTCAGGTGTGAAGGGCCGTGGTGATTTTCAAAACACTCCTGAACGTGTCAGTTGGTCCATCGCTGATGAGGACAGCAACGCATCTACCCCACAAGATGCATTACACGCGATTCATAACTTTGAAATTAATATCAATCTGGACCTAGATGGATCAGGTGACCAAGCCCTACTGGGGAGTACACCAGCTCGGCGACATGGTGATCTCGACTCCTCTGGGCGACCTGGTCATCATCTGTCTGACTCCATCAGAAGTCGTGATTCATTGGGTAGCAACTTGTCTCATACAGCCGCGGAAAGTGGACCTACACCGACGGCAAATCGTCGGGTGCTGAACCTTGAAGCATACAAAAAACAACGTGGTCTTATTTGATCGTCTGATGTAGCTTGCGTACCGTTTGTTCTTCTCAATCTGTGCGTAGCTGCGAACAGATTTTCCTTTTTTCACTCAACTCCACAGTATCCCACCTTGACAGATGATAGTTACGTTCATGTACTTTTCTTGTGCGCATGTGAGCAACGCCTCTGGTTGTTTTTCATCCGCAGTGTGCGTGATTGTCTTCCTCACTCTGTTTCATAACCCTGTATATACTCGTCCTACTTCATGAACAGGTGCTCGTTTTTGGGCGTTCGTGTCCAGATTTTGGTGTACATAAAGTTGCAGTTCACTTTGCACGATGCTCCCTGTCTGGCAGTGCCAACCGGAACCTGAAAAGTGCATCATTCAAAATTTTCATGCCGCATTTTAATTTAACGGTCTCTAGATTACAAAACACTCAGATAAGATCTGCAACGGTGTTCACGGGAGAACTTTTCTGATATCCAATAAAAGTGGTGTAAAGTCAAAATACCAACGAAATTTCCTCTCTTGAATTGCATGAAAATGGTGCGATAAACGATAGCGACGGGTCACCCATGGGTATCGCTGTGGTAACTAACAGGGCATAATTTTGTACCAGAAGGTGTAGAATTCGTCATCAGTTTAGGCTTTTATCAGAAGCTCTGAAAGGATATTGATCTGTTTAGTTCACAGACAAGTCTCATCTACAGTAGTAAATGTGAAACACAAATTTCAGTAGAATTATTTTGTTCTTTTACTTTCTTTTTATCATACAGAGTACAACAATTCAGGAAGGCGGTCGCTATCAGTGAAAGGCTGCAAAGTGCGGAAGTGATCTTCGGTGGCGTGAGTTGATCCGGGTCGTTATTGTCCAAAGCCTACAAAGATAACCATCTGATCACCACCGATCAAAGGCTGCTCCCCGGCTGGGGATGGAACCGGGGCAAAGGAATCATTTGCAGAAAATGCATTTTTCATTGTGTTTGGAAATAGAGATGAAGGATGGGTGTTCTAAAGTTCTGCGTTGCTTGGAAAGAATTGTGATTTGAAAAGCGCTGCCTCATGAGTTCTGATAAGTTCCTGATAAAACGTCAATCTCCGTTTGCGAACTTGATTCACATGAGAGGTTGTGAGGGGATTTAAGGGACCAAAATCAATTGCAGTAACCGCAGAGAAGACAGCCGCCCGACGGTACGAGGGGAGCCGCGGATGTGACGTCAGTAGCGGACCGGAGACCAAGCGAATTGCCTTATGCTAGACAAGATCTAGTATTAGGGTGTAAGCTGGAGATGGGTTAGATGTGAACGAGTGTAGCCAGCAAACTGATGGATGAGATTTAGCCTGTTAGATACAGAATACTGAGAGAAGCAGGGAATCGTGGGTATTATCCCGTGGAAATGCTTTTGAAGGAGCCTCATGGGCACACTAGAATCGGTCGGTCTCGGTGGGAGTTATGCACCCACGCGGTTAAACCGGTAGCGAAGCCTACGGGAGCCCACCCGTCCATCCATACCTGATCAAAAACCCTGAAAATATCCGGAGGCACTAGGGGGGACTCGCCGGGGAAGCCCATTTCTGAAGACCAGAAGTAAGGCATGTATGACGATAGTTCACTAGTAAATTTGAGATAACAAACTCCTTGTTAGCCGTAGCTCCACAGAAACTTGCGTCCGAAGTGTGAGTAAAGCTGCCTTCCTACTATTAACTCTGAAAAATAGAGGTGGGGAATAAGGGGCTGCAGTAAACGGGCTTAAAAAGAATCACTCCTCTTTGGGGGTTGGGGGAGACATGAAAGGAATTCCAGCAATGAAAGGGTTGCTACATGAATAAGATTAGGAAAGGTGGTGACGTAGAGCGGGGGCTGATCTGCACGCAATAGTAGGGAAATATCATCAGGACCGGGAGATTTGCTTAGTAAAAACTTTGCTGGACGGATTGTTGTGTTGCGTATCACGAGCTAGAGAGAATTTGGAAACGAAGTGGTTGCAGACCCTTCTGCTTTTTAGTGTAAGTTCTTGGAAATAAATACTAGGTTCGTGTAGACTGAAAAAAAGGACTGGGGACATCAGCTACTAAAAAGTGGATCTGTGAGCGACTCAAGTAATCGCCCTCCAGCTGAGCAGTGGGCTGATGTGTCGCGTTTGCGCTTATCGAAATTAAATCTTCGCGATGGCCGCCAAAGATCTGTCTCATGCTGCCTCATAGTGTAACGAGGACGACAACACGGGGTGAGAAACTTGTATTCCAGCGGCCAAACAAATCAAGTCATGAAACAGTCTTTTATATAGGCCCTTTTCCAGACTGCGCGGCACCAATATTGCTCTTGCGGCTGCTTGAGTGCTTCGGCTGTGTTCTGGCCAGTTGCCCGTGACCGATAGCCTGCTTCTCTTAAGCATCATTTCTATTCGGTTGGTCTGATTGTCTCAGTTGACGGCTTGATCGGCAGCCCCTCACCTGGGTTATCTTGCTGGTTGGCGGAGATCCCTCTGCTTCCTCTCTAGTAGTCCGTATGCCTCTTTTTGTGTGCTTCGGGAAGCCTCTGACATATTCACCATCTGTTCTTTTGTCTGTGGCTCTCGTTTGGTTCGTCCGTTCCCTTGCCCCGGCATATCCCGTTACAATAGCGGCAATAGAAGTAAGGGCTTGTGCAAACCGTCCTCTTTTGAGACCAGTGGCGCGGGAACGCGTATTTACGAACCGTTCTCGTGAGTGATGCTTCCAGGACATCAAAAAGTCTGGTATGAATATATGAATACCCTGTAAGATAACCTCCGAGTTATGATGAGGAAATGATCTTGTCGTGAATAGGCCGTCATAACAGTCAGCGAATACATGCATCCAGAACGTGCCACAACACGATGGAATGAGGTTTACGGGCGACAATGAAATGATAAAACAGCAGTGTGACGCTCCTAGGGAGCAGGATCTAGGCTTTGAACAGCAAGCAAGGTGTGTACAACCGGGGGCCCGGATAGGTCATATGGCTAATGGCAGTGGGAATTCGTCCGCTTCCCGACCTAAGTTAGTTGCGCCTTCCGAGTACTTGAGTCGGCTTGTTGTTGCCGTTGAATTTCTCAAGACTGCGGCCTAGGTGAATGGATCGTTTGATGTTTCCAGTGCTGAGATTGAGCGGGTCAAGTGTAGAAGAGTCAATTCAATCAGATCCCCGTCAACGAGTAATATGCTTATGGGACTTGGAATATTTTGCAGGTTCGGTATAAATGTTTGCCAGCCAGTCGAATATCGTTTGAAATGTTTCTTCCTGTTTGAACTCGTTCGTGCGAAATGGCTAAAAGCTCCGAGAGGCTCTGTACTGCGACTTCAAAATTGACCAAATTAATTACAGGCTCTGGTGCTCTCAGTCGGTCTTATGATCTATCTAAAGAAAACTGCGTGTCAACACTTTTCTGTCTAAGAATAGCGTAAACTTGAATATCAGCTGCATTTCGGTCCTTGACATACTACATCGTGAATGTCGCGAAAATAAACAACCAGCTTTTCAGTAGATTATTGGAAGCATGTTCCTTTGGGGTAAGTGCTGAACAACTCAGATTTTTCCAGTGCTTTTGAAAATTGGTGTTGATCGTAGCTGAGGATGGTGGTTTTCATTGACTTGTGATCGCTGAGCTTTGAGAATACTATTATACAAGAAGCTGAAGTTCGTTTGTCCAGTAGGCATTCTTTCCGTTTCTCTCCCGTATTGTTCATTTTTCAATCCTGTGGGAAAGGGATTTTATTGCTTCGAAAGTATGGTGAAGGTCGTATTAGAAAAGAAACTAGGCAGGAGGACAGTCTGTGAGGATGCATGTTTTTCTTTTACTTCGAGAATTTTGCCGTAAATCCATTCACAGTATCGCAACAATTGTGTGCTTCCTAAGACTAGCGGGACATCACATTCATACAAACCAGCCAAACGCTTATCGGAATGTTAGTTTTTTTAGTTAAAATAAATATTAAAATTCATATTTTCATGTTAGATTCATTTATTGGTGATGGATGACTCTTAAACTACGGAAAATATTGGTTTATCTTTGCATTCACTGACAAAGTGACCACTTCTCACGTTCATTAGGCACATCTTTGGCAGAAAATCATAATCGAATTCAGCGCTTGACCTCTCAAACATGCAGGTAAACTGAAGATGAATGAAACACGGATTAAGATCGGACAGTTCACTTAGGGAAGGACAAATTTAACCTATTGTAGTGTTCTTCGGGAACGATTACAACCCTGGAGCTTTGGATTTCTAATACTGCTACTGAGAATAATAACAGTAGTTAGATTTTTTCTTTTCTGAATTCTCGCAAGAAAAACTGCGTGGTATTGTCCACTTGAGAAACCGGTGAACAACACCAAAGTTTGCAAATTATACATTCGAAGGTGCCTCTTTTTAACCCAAAAGTGGTCGGATATAGCTGTCTACGCAAATCGAGTGAACTATTAGCGGTTTATAAACCAACATGAACTTGTTCATTTTGAATACGCGGGCAATGTTTGCCTCGCATAAAAAAAAACTCGAGTCGAATAGCAACTTGTGTAGTATCTGATCAGCGGTATGTCATCCACTGGGACAGTATTTATCGCTAACCCAGTTTTAATTTATTCTCGTATATTCACTGGTAAGTGGGCAGTTCATATGATGAATGAAAGATATTGGGGACCACACCGTTGCACGGGAATCTTTTTGTGTATTGAGCTTCCACGAGATCCATATAACTAGTGGTCATAGGCAAGCAGAAAGATACGACTACATATCATGACATGTGATAAATCTTATTTCGTAGTTCGGTTGTTGCTTAGAAGTAGCAACCAGAACAGCCACAATCCAATAACCACGAATGGTTATTCCAACTTAAATAGACTCATTGAAGTCTTTCACATCCAGGAGACCAATATGAATATACGAGAATAAGCTGAAAATGGGTTAGCGATAAACACTGTCTCACTGGATGACATACCGCTGATCAGATACTACACAAGTTGCTATTCGACTCGAGTTTTTTTTTATGCGAGGCAAACATTGCCCGCGTATTCAAAATGAACAAGTTCATGTTGGTTTATAAACCGCTAATAGTTCACTCGATTTGCGTAGACAGCTATATCCGACCACTTTTGGGTTAAAAAGAGGCACCTTCGAATGTATAATTTGCAAACTTTGGTGTTGTTCACCGGTTTCTCAAGTGGACAATACCACGCAGTTTTTCTCGCGAGAATTCAGAAAAGAAAAAATCTAACTACTGTTATTATTCTCAGTAGCAGTATTGGAAATCCAAAGCTCCAGGGTTGTAATCGTTCCCAAAGAACGCGGTCTGAAGTCTGTCGAGTTACTGGTTCCGCTTCAAACCGGTCGAATTTCTGTCTTACTACGCTCCAGGAGATACGTTGGTGATATCCTTGATATCAGCAACTCAGAGCAGGACTCTATCAACCTCTTCCGTAAACTCAATGCAGCTCATCTGAACACAACTTTCCGTGGAGTGCGAGTCTGATAACAGGTTCGCATTTCTCGACATTGTGATAATCAGACGTCCAGACGGTAGTGTCAGTAGGTCCGTATCCCGGAAGCACATATGGTTAGGACAGTAGTTGCATTTTGCGAGCTTTGTGCCGCTTAGTTATAAACGTAGGCTAGTGAGAACTCTGTGTGATAGAGCCCGCAAACTCTGCACGCCAGATATGCTCAACTCCGAAACAGAAATGCTATGTAACGTGTTCCAGTCAAACGGTTACCAGCAAAGGTATATCAAAGGACATTGTACAATGTGTAGTCAAAGTGGACGGCCATCTTCAGTCCACAAAAGTAAGGTTTTCTTGCGGCTGCCATTCAGGGGTGATAACACAGCCGAACCGTTCACACGCAGCCTCAAATGGGAAATCAAGCAGTCATACAATGCAGCCGAAGCTGTCCTACTCTACGCATGCAGACAGCTATCCGTCCACCCAGTCAAACAACCTTTATCAGTTCACACCAAACCACACCTATGCATGCTCACGTATGGGTGCCTGGCCACCTAGCTAGGCCGAACTGAACGGCAACTTTGACTGAGAGTGACCGAACATGTCCCACGGTGGGTGGACATCTATGTTAACCAGTGGGAAGCACAGCCAAAGGTTACCGGTCAGGCTGCCGCCAGCCTCCTCCATCGCACGCCATTTGTTTGACACAAAGCACTGGATCGACCGCACAACTGCGTTCTCTGTGATCTTCTGCCACCAATTCACGTCTACTACAATTTGCCGAAGCGATTGCAATCCAAAAGTGGAAACCTAGCTTGTACAAGAAAAAGGATTTATTCGTGTCCCTGGCGTTGCCTTGGTAAAAACATGATCTTTTTGGACCTATCATCTGGTAACGTTGCTTACCACTGTAATATTTATCATTATTGTGTTATCTGTAGTATGCATCTGATGAGATACAGCGAAATCTATCCGGATACAAATTGTGCAACGTAACTCTGCTGTGTTCTCTTTTCAAGATCATATCGGGAAAAGGTTGTTTCGAACTTAAATTATTGCCAGTAGTTGAATGGCAGATAAATATCATGGATTAGAGAAAAAGTAATGTGGAGTACTGTCCGTCGGAACACCAACGACATCACAGCCTGCTGATTTTGGTTGTCAAGAATGTGATCTTTGTGCTTCACGGGCGGGTGGAGACCGGACCCATACCTTCGTGGTGGCTTATAATGTTTATGCATTTCTTTGTTGCCTTGAATAGGCTGGTTGTGGACTACACTGGACATGGGAGCCAACTGAAGCGTCATATGACAGCTTTGTACCTCATTCGCGGTTAAATGAGTCTGGCTTTTTTCTGTTACTTCACAAGACATTGGAATTATCATACTATTTCAATAACTTCCGGTTTTATTTCTTCTGCTTCATGATTCTTGTATCTGCCACTGGTTTGCTTGTTTAAATTTCTACGCTGAACCAAGTTCGGTTCCAGAGCCTGTGCTCCCCACATATGCCTTCCCACGAACTCCGGGAGACCACATCCAACTTGTTGCCACCCCCAATCTAATGTTTGTTTTTGACGCATTTTCGTGGTACAAGTCGACCGAACTTGTATCCGACCCGCCTCCACTGACGTGTACCAATTTCCTTGTCTGTTCGCATTGTGTTGTACATTTGTTGGCCTTTGTTTCCACGACAGTTTATCTTTAACTCATGCCTGTGGTCGGCACGTTCGTTGGCCCTTATATAATCACGTCGCCTATTGATGGTCTGGTTTCCGGCCGAAGTTATTGCTTATGCAACCTTATTCTTGTCGTATCTTCCTGTTCACTGATCCACTGGTTTCCAAACTGACTAGAATAACGTTGTTACTTGCACACACTGTAGCGGGGAATGCTAGAGCAACAGGACGACGCGAACATCAAACGTTACTAACCGATTCAGCCCTCGACCCGCCCCGCTGGCTAGAGCTTTGACATCGATTTCGGGTAGAGATTGACATGCTGTCTGCTAATGGAGATGGGCCGTTTATTAAAGCGTCAGCCAGTGCCCTCACCTACAGTGTGTTCGAAGATACCGTAAACACCCTGGGAAGGTCGAACGTCGCAATTTACTACCTCTGCTTGTAATTAGGCAAAATATTGCGAGTACGACCAAATATAATGCGTCCCATGCGTAACGCTAGCAGGCTGCACTCCGCACACGCTGGAAACATATCACAAAAGAGCGTGGGCGACTGAGACAAATCACCATCAACATGCGCCGCTCCGTTTGGTATCAAAATTCAGGTCACCTGTTGCCGAGTGTCTGAGGATCTATCGGACCATGGAGCGGATAGGCGTTGGTTAAAAGCTGGGTGACTGAGTGGGTGCATCTAATGCGTGCGCACAATCTAGAAACAGCAGCGAAATTCAGATGGGTTGATTCCTTGCGTGATTTTCATCAACCGAGGCCTTCTATCCTGAACGTAGCACAATTAATTCGTATCCGAGCTTATATGGTGCTCATATGTGGCTTGGCAATATTGCGTTCATCAACGCTGGCTAAGCTCAACCGGGATATACGTATTGTTGTGAAGTCGGCGTGATCGTCAGTTTCCATCCGTGCGCTTGTTTCACACGGCTTTGTCTGTCTTTGATGTGCTCGTGCTAGCTACGTTCAGTATAGAAAACCACAACCTACGGAAATCATGCAAAGATTTCCATCGCAGACATCCTGATTTGCCAAAAATTTCAGTTCGGTTTTGCGCACATGTCTCCTAGAGATTAACTATCTTCATTAGTGTTCTTCCTCGTAAGTCTTCCGGGCGCCCAAAGACAACCACCGCCAAAACTCACATTTCCAACTAAGAGGAACTGGTGGCCACAGAACCAGGCACTTCCGTTCGAACAGCCACCAGCAAAAATGGAATTTCCTTGGGTTCCGTCATTCACATCTTGAGAAAACAGAGTTGCAAGAACCACAAGCCCCATCCTGTTCAGACTTTTCTCAGTGAGACTACGCTCATAGGATAGAGTTCTGTGATTGGTTCCCACATTGACTCAGAGTCCAAACAACGTTACGCAGTGGTGAATCCACATTCGAGGGAGCTTGCACAAGGAGGATCCTGTTGATTGTAATGAAGGTGCTAGACAAGATGATGTGAAGGTGAATGTATGGTGTGGCATCCGCGGTTGATGACTTGGTCCTGTGTTTCTTCTCGACTAGGTGGATGCAAGCGTTTGTCTGGGTGCGGTGAAGGAAATAATTTGTGTATACCTAGAAAATCTACCCTTGTCCATTATGTTCACAGTGTTCCTCAAGCTGGAAGGGGCGTCAGCACATTCTGCAACCATTATCACTGACTGGCTTGACGAAACTTTCCCTTTATGATGGATCGGAAGAAAGAGCCCGGTACCATGGCCTTCAGTATCTCCAAACTTAACCCTGTTAGACTTTTTATTATGAAGCTATGTCAGGAGAATAGTATACGATCTCCAGTCGGAAACCCCGGGTGATCTGCAGGCCCCAACTGAATCTGTTTGCAGATAGATTCCAACTTCAATGCTAGAGAACGTTCATGAGAGTAAGGTTCGACGGCTACTGATTTGTATGACACAATATGGTGGTGTTTCTAATCAACTACTTCAACCGGAACCATGTCAACAATCCGCACCGAGAACGATATGCTGTTTCTTTTCAGAATCAGAGGACGATTGAGCGGTCTTTTACAGACCAAAAAACCTGGTTGCCCATCCCGTTGTTTACTATGCTCTACTATTAATCAAGTTAGTCATTCTGTGGTGGCTTAGTTTGACAACTGTTGCGGGCCACATACGTATTCTGTGCAACACAGATGAAAGGGAGATGCAAGCCTGATGTGCGTTATACGTACCGATACGGAATGGCATGAGAAAGTGGTAGTGGCGGTATGCGTGTGTGAGTGTTTGTAGGTGCATACATGCATGATTGCATGTGTGCGATGACTACAACACACATAGTGATGAGGCAGTCTTAGAGATAGCCGAGTGAACGGATTAAGTATGATACCAGAATGAATAGACAAATGGCAAGCACTTTTTCACTCAAAGGTTCACCCATAAGATGAACGTGGGGGGCTTAGTAGTCTACAGTTCATCTACTTGGTTTATATGCAAACCGGGAAGGGTCATGGAGGACGTGAGTGAAGCCTTCTTGTTCAGTTCGTGCCTTAAATGTTAAGGCTATTGGACGAACACATTTCGTGGTGAGTGTTGCTGAGGGCCGCCTGTGGACCCAGTCCACCTCTGGATCCTGCTTCATCTATAGTTTATCAGTTCAACTGCAGTTGCGGGTGCACTTACATCGGCGACGACCCTCATGACGGATTTCAGAACATATCTCCAAGTGGCTGATAAAATCGATGTCAAAAAGTGCCACCGGAGGCTATGCTGACCGAAATCTAGGGTCATCTATGGTTAAATGTTTGATGGAAACCAAACAAAAAATTGACCCGGTTTCGTCTTTCGAACTCCCTATCTATTCGTTATTCGAAGCGTTCAGCGAAGCTAAGTTTATAAGACTGCGTAGGCTTGTTCTTTGTTAGCAGAAAATACTGACATGGTCAGAGCGCTTACCGAGGATATAACCTTAGTTCTTTATATATAAAAGTATATATACGTATATAAGTAATGCCTAATTTCTGTCTTTTCGCAGTTGAAAAGATCGCTTGCAGTAATGTCACATTGTTTTACCTACGTGATTGAGAAGAGTAGACGAAATATTAACATCTCGCAATATCTGTCTTCTTTTTGTACGGACGGATTGAATGAAGGGCACTCAGTGCTACTGATTTCGGGATAGAAAGTAGGTAGTTTCATCTGCGCACAGGCCAACCCTTGACTAGTTGGTAGGTACATGTTCGCTCTGTCATTAAAATAGTTAAGTGAGTTCAATTAACTGCATCTCTTTCTGCCCCAGCCTATCCCGTTTCTTCGATTTTTTTCATCAGCCTGCGTACAGTTGATACAGCTGTCGACATTCTGTCAGGACATCGTCAATTAAAAAGCTTTGCAGCCTTATCCGTACTACGATTATTCTCCGTAAAGAGAAAAACCAACAATTAGTATCGCTGCCATCGAGAGCCGCTACATTTCCTTGTCTCAGGCACATGGCTTTGTTCAAGAACCCCATTACAGTTGATAATCAAGCGCATTGTATTTAATCGTTTTTCCTAGCTTGTGCACAAGTGCTCACGCAATTAAATGCACTCACTCAGTCACCCAGCTTTTAACCAACGCCT
The DNA here is from genome assembly GCA_948099385.1 of Fasciola hepatica. Taxonomy (NCBI): domain Eukaryota; kingdom Metazoa; phylum Platyhelminthes; class Trematoda; order Plagiorchiida; family Fasciolidae; genus Fasciola; species Fasciola hepatica. The sequence goes on along the minus strand of CANUEZ040000019.1, from coordinate 4,342,821 downwards.
ATCCGCTCCATGGTCCGATAGATCCTCAGACACTCGGCAACAGGTGACCTGAATTTTGATACCAAACGGAGCGGCGCATGTTGACGGTGGTTTGTCTCAGTAGTCCACGCTCTTATGTGGGTCACGTGATTTGTTTGCGTGTGCGCGATGCGCATCGCAATTTTTGAAATTTACAATACTCTACCTACTAACAGGCATTGAAGTTCGACCTTCCCAGGGTGTCCGCAATACGTTGAACTCCGTCCCACATCTTTCAGAAAGGTTGGCGAAGTAATACCGAACACATATTGCGAAATGTTGTTGGGACCATACCAAGAGGTGTATGGGGTGTCTGAGAGGAGTAGTATCTCTGAGCTGGTTGACAATCATGCCCCCTGCGGCATCCTCCATCTCCTACGTCTCCATTATTTACCGAGCTCTCACTTGTGGCTCCACTAAGTTGAATCACGTATCAGCGGCCACACCCCGGAAAACTGCCGGACAAGCAGGCTAAACCAGGTTGAGGGCAACCAAGGTTGGAAAGCCTCGGCGAGAGGGTGTTTGGCATGTGAAGATAGATACTACTGAATGGGCGAACGAGATCTACTGATCCAGCGGCTACAAAGGAAAACTATGCTATTCACCCTACCCGGTATTCTAGAAGAGGAGAATGAGCCTTATAACAGGCCAACGGCTGCTCTGAAAACATCCTGCTACCTTGCGGTCTGCACTTGGGTTTGCAAAGGCTAGGAGTGCAACCTCGAACAAAAGGCCTAACGGTGCTGGAGACATCGCTTCGTACCCTACTCCCGCTATTCTCTTTGATCATTCGCATAACCTCATCCGACCATCATGCTACGGCGTCCCCGGTATGCGAAGCGCCACGTGTCCCAGTGGTCCAGGTGATAAGACAGCAATCTGGAATTATTCGCTGCAGGAAAAGAACACACATTGCCTGTTAGAGTGTCAAGACGTTTCTAGACTTCGGTAACCAGTGCATCATAAAGCAGACTCTACATGATTATCACGTAGAAATGGCTTGCCTCTCGAAAGTCCGCCTACCTAATTCTGGTAGCCGACAAATAATAGGTCCCGAGAGTGAATACATGGCTCTATCACAGTGACCCGAAGGACAAATTCCGTCTCTACGGCATCGCGGTTGCTCTGAGAAAGACAGCTAATGACGTAATTGTCTTTTGGGAGCCAGTCTCACCCAGACTCGCCTTGGCATGCTTTAAAAGCTTCTCGCACGATCTGATGGTGAGTGTGATTTATGCTTCAACCAATTCGGCTGATCACGATACCAAAGACGAATTCTACTATAACTTGCAGGAGGTAATCAACCGGGTTTCGAAGTGCGACGTACTTTTCATCACAGTAGATTGGAACGCTCGCACAGGTACGGCCGATGAATCCTCTTGCCATATTCCCGGGAAATTCGGTCTCCGTCAGCACTGTGAGAAAAGTGGCTGACTGATTGGTTTAGTCGACATCAACAGAATGGTTACCTGCAGCCCTCGATTTTAACACCCTAAAAAGCACCTACCCACACGGTACTCCAACGACGGTCACACTGCGCACCAGCTCAACCACATCGTGCTGAGATCCCGTTGGGCCTCGTCTATGGAGGATTGCCGAGCGTACCGAGGTGCAAAAACGGGCAATGCAAACGGCAATGGCCATATCCCCTTACATGAGTTCTTCAAAATTCATATGTTTGCAAGTGCTAGGGTCTCTGGATCCTCCCGAATGAAAGCTGCTGGCCTAGAAAATCCAGAGAAGCGAGAAGCGCTGTCTTGATCAATCACAGATCAACTGATCACCGCAGCCGAAGCACAAGAAGATAAAGTTTCTGTGGAAGGGCCGTGGACTCAAATAAAGACGACAAACAAGGAAGCTACACGGACGATACTCGGGAGAACAAAAAGGCGGGCAAAAGACTGGATCTTTCTGAGCATGATGCAGCTGTCAATCGAAGCACACGAAGTCTGGCTTGCAAACAGTGTTGAAAGCCGCAGACTACAACGAGAGGCAGTACATTTCATCAAGGCTGATTGCAAAAGATACTGGAAAGAAGAGGCCAAAAAATAGAAACCGCTTCAGGAACTGATGACTTTGGTAAACTGTTCTGCCTGATTCGAAACGTCTTGAATGGTTACGGCTCCTTCGTGAAGTGGCTGGAAACTTAATACCTGAACAGAGTAAGAAAATGGACGGTTGGGTTGAACGCTTCGATCAACTGCTCAATCGGCCTACAAACCACCCGATGGACTCACCAATGTCAACCCCTCCAGTTCAGTACGAAAGTAACAGTGACCTCCCTCCCCCAGCACCTCGGAAATCACAGAAATAATTACCAAACTGTAGGACAAAAAGGCCGCCGGAGAAGACGGAATCCCTTTAAAAGCACATAAAACCTGTTCATCGTCATTGATGAACAGGTTATGTACACTTTTTGGCTACGTTTAGCGAGAGGAAGCATTCCCACCCCACTTGGGCATGTCCATTCTGCTGCTCATTTCGAAAGAAGTTTATAAATAATTATGTGAGAACTACTGAGGGATTAACCTAAGCGATGATGCCGCAAAAACTTCTAAACTAAACCTTTTCTCCGAGGCAAGAGACCGAGGCACTCGCCCAAACGAAGGAGATTTTTCTCGTGGCAGAGGCTGCGTGGATCAAATCTTCACACTACACCGAATACTGTAGCCATGCGATAATTTCAGGCAGCCAACGGTAGCTTGTTTAATCGAACTCCGGGCCTCCTTCGACTCGGCTAAGCTCCGGTCCCTTTGGACCATATTCCAATTCGGTGGGATGGCCGATAAGCTTTTAAGGCGTTTGAGGGGGTACTACACGGCAGTTGGTGCTAGGGTTCGTATGTAAAACAGAGAATCCTGTGAGTTCGTAATCACTACGGGAGTTAGGCGGACTGTCTGCTCTCCCTGATGTTTTTTAACTACGCCATTAATTGGACAAGGGATCACGCATCACACGACTACCGTGGCTTTCAGGTTAGCCAGACCTCGAGTTCGCGGAAGACGTTGTCGTGCTAAGAGGCTCACCGGCTAAGTTCCAATCGATCCTCGACGGAATCAATTCTTTCGCGGAGTCCGTCGGGTCAGAAATGAATTCAACTAAAACAGAAGCTTTCAGAACCCATCCAGGCCTGACCATTCGACAGCTATCCATCAGTGGACGGCCAATCAAATACGTCCCTTCATTCAAGTCTCTATGCTCAACTCTGCTTCCGGATCACCAGGCAAAAGATGAAGTGGTTTTACGGATTAACAACGATAGGAGAACCTTCCCTCAACTAAGATGGATGCTGTGGGTCCTCAGTGAAATCAGCTTAAGAATCAAAGTTCGTGTTCACCGTGCAGCCATCCTCCCCGTACTCATCTATGGCTGCGAAACCTGGCCATTACGAACTGAGGATACCAAAAGGCTGGAGGTTTTCGACCACCAGTGCATGCGGCAAACTCTCAGAGTCAACTGGTATGACAGGGTATCCAACAAAGAGGTAAGGAGACGTTGCTCTGATGTCGATGCGCTCCCCGTTCTCTAACGTCGATGACTGCTGTGGTTCGGCCATACCTTTCGGCGACCCGAGTCAGGGATAATCAAATAAACATTCTGCAGTGCTCCCTGACCTGGTTGGCGTTGTCGCCTTGGTGGCTTGCTTGAGACGTGGACCAGTACAATAGAAAAGACGTAGAACTTCTAGGTCTGTGGTCGGTCTGTGGAGTCCGGCGATGGAAAAAGAACTGAATTGCAACTGGCACTGAGCTCGCCCCCGGCCGCCGCGCATGATCAGCAATGGTCCGTGATATTCATGGAGCCGACTTTTCCTCTTGCAGGAGATAATCGCGTGAAAGTAGAAAGTAAAATGGTACATGCAACGTCGTGTGACTGGTGGCATTACACCCACAAGAGGAGCTAGAAAATTTTGAAGCAGATCCGGATACAAATTTGCTACTAAGAACGAGCAAAATGAAATCTTCCTGTACCTGTGACGTTTCCGTTGAAAAAATTGCACCGATATTTCTTCCTCCCAGGATTCTTGCCTGAACCATCAACATGGTATTTTACTGAAATCGGTCAGTGACAAATTGCCTGGGATTCTCTTGTGACTAGTTTGCATTCTTTGTACGTGAAACATGGCTCCATCGCTGAAAGTGGCTATCCACATCTTCTAAGCTTAACCAAAGCAGACGACATCCCTTAAATGGCTTCAGGTTGCTTTCTCATGGAATCCAGTCCATGGACGACCACGACTGATGACAACAGCTTGTCAGTGCTCAAATATTTTGCTGTGGCTGGCCTCGAAATGCCTTGTAGGTGTCCGGATCTAAATCCGTTAGACTTTTTTTGTGGTCCTACTTGAAAAAAAGTATATCAAGATGTACCTGAAAGCATGCATCAAGTTGCAATGTACTAGACCATCTGAGCATTTTGAAGATAATGGAGACGTCTTGCTTGAAGCGGATGATATTGTGCAGACAAAGATCTGGGGTGCATTTTGAATACCAACCTTGAAATATACTTTATTTTTCTTATTACCCCGTATTTTGTTGATGAGCTTTTCAGAGATCGGAGGCCAAACTCGCTTGTTTATTTCAGTAATAGAGGTTACATAAGACTATTACTTGGTTAACCGTTAGCCAATGCACCATAGACGAAGCAGCTGAAATTCTGTCGGAATATTTGAGGTACTGAATTCCGTTGAGCCATCCTCGTCTGCACAGTACAAATAATGCTAGGCGTTAGCATTCCTTCTTAACTTTTCTCGCGTGATGACAAACAGTGTGACAATGAATAACGGTTTCGTTTCTTGTGTTGACTTCATGAAGTGCTTAAGGATGATGACAAAATCGGAAACGAAGATTTAGTAATGACCGAGTGACGCACTAATCTAGGCGTGTAAACTCCGATCTCTTTAATTCTATTTTACGCCTAAGCTAATCCAGAAAATCGATCAAAACAAACGGAATCCAGACAGAAAGCGACCCGGCAGATCTCTATGGCTGGTGGAGGTTTTGATTCTCTGGGTAATAGATCTACTAGCCCTGTCATTGCCGTGTCATGTGTTTCACCAACTAATCTAGATTTGAAGCATAAAAAATGTGCAGGTCTAGAGTGTCTGAGTTAAAACATGAGTAAAGGCCACCTAGAAAACGAAATAAGATCTGCAACACAACGGAACACGGGAACAAGAGTTTCGAATCGAGAGTGGAGCTAACGCTATTTGATGATTGCCAATTCATAAAACAGTACGTAGATTCCAATTAGTGAAATGTTGCTGATTCTGGGGCAAGGTTTTCGTACTGAATACCTCACTGCTATAAGAAAGCCAGAGACGTGATAGAAGGTTTCGCAAAGCTTGATCCAGCGATTGCGAAGAGTAACCAAAATTTTAACTTATTGTAGATTAAAAGCGATTCTGGTGCTCGGATACTTTGTATGAGTTGCACCGAATGTTTTCTGAGGCTTTCTATGACCCACCTTTGTTGGTGGTTTTTTTATTCGACCGCACATCATTTTGTCCTCAACCAATCCCGCTTCTTCAGCTTTGTTCTTTAGCCTACACAACTGATGCAACTACTGACTTTCTCTCCGTATACCGTCGAGTAAAAATCTTTGCCATTTTCTCCGCATTCCGTTTAGTCTTAATAAAGAGGTAGACCAAATGAATTCTCTCAATCTTGCTTAGCATGACTGCGATTGAGAACGACAGATTCTCGTAGTCACACTGACCTGTTTGCAATCAGCAACCCCATTGCGGTTGATATTCAACCTCGTTGCATTTCACCACTGGTCCTAGATTGTGCGCGCGTACGCACGCACACAGACGCATTCAATCTGTCACTCAGATTTCAATCAGGACCTATCTGTTCCTTCGTCCTTGGGACCATCACACACCTTTAGGCCACAGGTGAACTGAACCCCAATACCGATCACAGCGGAACGCGTGGCCCCATGCACTTTATCCGACTTGTTTAGTGCCTGTGAGTGGTGACCCTTCGGGCGTCACTTATGAGACAGACTGTACAGTATTTCTGAACATATTGCACCGTGTGTTCACCGGAAGTGGATCCCCGGAGGGATAGAACTTCCATACGTACTACTGAAAACGATAGCAGTAGTTAGATTTTGACATCCGGCGAAGAAAATGCGTTGCGTTGTCTGCTTCCGATGATGAAGACCGATACCAAGATTTGCTAACTAAGCTTCAAAAAAGGTGCATTTTACCACTGGGTGATCTCATAAAACAACCGATGTACTCCTACCGTACCGTGAGTGACATATCAACCAGTATGGATATGCCTATTGGGAATAAACACGTTACGTTGATCAATTTCAAAGCACCTTGCATGAAAAATCTGAGTGAAATCACAATGTCCGTAGTATTCATTCGGCATGTGTCATCTACTGACAAGATGTTTACTGCTGACCAGTAGTGTGTATTCAGATTGGTTTTCTGAGTTTGTGAGATTTTAGCGGATCGTATTCCATTGTAACAACTGTTACCAGTTAATTGCTCAAGAATGACTGTCCGCAAGAGATGTGTCGTATTTCTCTTTGGCAACTGACAACGTGGACAGTAAACTTCCTGATTCTCCTTCATAAGCCGTCACCTCGAAAAAGTAAATGCCAACCCGAAAGTAATTATACAAAGATATTGACCCATTCCAAAGGCCCTGTTGGAGGTCTTTCTATGTATACATGCTAGTTCATTGCGATTAAGCTGGACTACCAGATGCATTCTGAGCATTTACCGTAAGCCCACGGCAACGGAAACCTCGCTTGATTACAGGGCTATTCGACAACGTTGTTTTTCTGAATACCGAACATTTAAATGTAACAGGTTTTTGAGTTGTCAGAGAAGTGGAACGACTATCCCCTAAAGTTTGTGAATTTTACGTGGCAGATTCAGACTGTCATATAGGAAATCCTTTGTGCACGTTCAATGTGGTCCGTGAATCAATATAATTTGCAGCCCAAATACAAACGGGAGACCGGATGCCCTTCCTTGAAGTGCACCTCACCGCTAACCAGGATGGTTCGGATCAAAGTAGAATTTATAGGAAGAAGAATTGGACTGGTCAGCACACAAGCTTCTAAGGTCTTGTACGGAGTAGACGGAAAAAAGTATTAAAGCTTTTATTATTGAGAGTAAAGAAAGTCTATTCACCGGAAGTACTTCGAAGTGGACTGATCTTCATTACCAATATCGTCCGAAGTAACGGATATCCAGACAAGCTCATTCAAGGTAATATGACATAAGAAGAACGAAGAAACTGATAATCATGGCTGAAAAGAAGGGTTTATTCATCAACCTTCTTTTCAGGGTTGACATCCTGTCAGGAACCCTCCAAAGACGTTTAAATGGAGCTGTAAAGAGCGCCTGCAACTCCGCGCAATTTAGGTGTTCTTTTAGAAAATCCCCTTTGATAGCAGTGCTAGCAAAGACAAATTACAGATGCTGACCGCCTTCATGGTTATTTATTCATTCAGAAGTGTCTGTGACGCACTCTACTTAGGTCGAAAGGCTCGGGAAATGTCTCCGCGTGTGAAAGATCACCACCCGAGCTGGCTAAGTAAAACTGCATCCGGAATGTTTCTCGGTTGTTTTGGTGGCTACTAGTCTTCGAGTAGATTCTAATCAAGCATTCAGGATACTTTACTGTTTTCCCCGAAAACCGATCGAAGCAAGTTCGAATACGCACATCAGCCTTTACTGAGGTTATTGGAATAATGCAATTAATACCTAACCTAAGTGCACAAAAGATATCGGTGCGTGTCCTCCACCTCCCATGGCCAACGATGGCCGCGACACACCCCAGAGTACGCACACCACCTAAAACCGTTCACGAGTCCCATGTGGATCAACCGACCTCTGGGTCGTAACGACTAGACTACATTTTTTCGTGGGACGGCATTATGACCGTGTCAACTTCACTCCTCATAAAACACGCACACACAGATTGGATATTCTGTTAGCAACTTCTCTATCCCCTTGGTTTTCGAGTCATAATATCTGTAATGGCATGATTATAGATTTTTGAAAACAATTGTCCGCCTGAATTTAGGTTCTTGCTGAAGCTAAGAGCCAGTTCGGTGGACTACGCATTTATTGTGAATACTAGTTGCTGTTATTCATCTTTTCTTATTTATTTTGACAAATTGTTACACCTACTCCAGTGGATCTCGATCAGTCTTTTTGCCCTTGTGAACTCAGCCCTAGATAACCAAGTATTTTCACTGCATACATATGGTCGCAATAAGCATTTCTGATCGTAGTGCTGTGCCTCTTGATTCTAAATTTTACCATAAAAGCGACTCCGCCAGTAGATACCTACATCCTGTGCGCACTGTCTGTAAACCTGCTTGCAGTCCTGACACTCTAAATGAACTTAGATCAAATGTTTGTTCATCTGACTACCGATTTTTCAATCATTGATGCCAGCGATAGCCGAATGGTTCACACTGTCTATCGATCTGACTAGTTCACGTAGTTATCCTGGATCAGTAGAATTGACATGCCTCGGGTACGCCCGCGCGTGTTGGCCTAGCCTGTGTCCATGGCGCATCCAAGTTCACAAATAAAAATTTTGCGTGTGTAATGGAGGTCTATACGTTCAGCCTACATGCACATGCACTGCTGTATGCCAGTATGCGCGCACTTCCTCTAGCAGAGTAGTCACGTAATATTCCCGCGATCGATAGACAGACTGATTCATTAGGCTGTCGCTAGTGTCGAAGACTGAAAAACCGTTTGCCTTGTAGCTGGCTATCGGGGCTGCCTGATATGCCGCTGAGTTGACTGCGCTTTTTCAGGGGAGGGTACACATGCATCAAGGCAGATGGTCGGAGAACGATTAACCGACCCTTCTTTGGGCCTAAACAACCTGATCAATTAGGATTCGGATACAGACGATGTTTATAACTGATAAACAGAATAACAAGTGTCTTCCCGTTACATTTTCCGGTAGCGTCGTACGAAACGTGTGCGTGTCACTGTTTTCAAAAGTCAGTAAAATAGATGGGTATTCGTTTTGCAACTCTAACAATCGGCAAACTAAAGAAGTTGTGCTGTAACAACAGCACAACCTTGTCTAAAATGCATGTGCTCGTGCGAAATTTCCGTTACCACGAGCAACCTTTCTCAAGGCAAAGTTACAATCAGTTATGCAGACAGTCAAACAAGCGATCTAAACACATTTAGGTTCTCGGGGGAGCAAGCACGTTTACAGACAGTGCGCAAGGGGTACAGATAGTTACTAATGTTATCAGTAGCTAAAACAGAAATACGAAGCACCTGGAGATGGCAAGTTATTCTTGAACACACTGTGTAGAGGGATCACGACTTTGGAAAACCGTGTTAGAAATGAACGAGTCACCACTCAGTGTCCATTATGAAAGAATGTCTTACACAGTTATTCGCCAGAAAGGTATGGGATGCGCTACGGCAGAAGTAAGAACTAGAACTAGCGAACATGAGGAACTGGAACTCGGGGATATACATGTACTATCAACAGAACGTCGTAAAAAGCAGGCTTGTACGCTCCAACATGCAGATTGGATGTGCCCAATTTTACCACATTCGTAACACTTAGCATAACGGAATCGACGAGTTAATCTGAAATGTCTTTGGCCACAAGGCTTACATACATTCCACTGCCTGGGTTGGTGACCGTTACAATGAGAATCGTCAGTGGATTTCATATTCTTGACAGTGCGCCTAACTGACCGTCTCCGTTGAGTCTGAGGGTTTCTAGCATTAAACAACACTTCTGGTTCTTCACTGACGGCCCTGCGCACATCTCGATACTGCTCACAAATTGATCTGATTCACTGGAAAGTGCACTCGTGTAGAAGTAGTCGTTGTTGAAATCTGAAGAAATTTATTCTAGCAATTAATCCATCACGAAGTTGCACCTGTGGTTGACCACCAAAATGACACTTGAGAGATGGAATTCTGTGGTTCCGTCTGATTGTTCTCGATCAATAGACCACGTTAACTTGCACCACCGGTTATGACGGATGACCCGAATCGTAGTAGTTAGAACAAAGTAGAATTTTGATCATTAGCAGGGGTTTGTTACAATCAAATTATCCCTGTCATGTGACTGACCTATCTAGCTTATGCTACGTGAGCGGCAGGGCGGTAGATTCATGAGGCCTTCATCTAGGGCCATGGAAGTTGGAGTGACCGGACCAAGCCCCTTTGGGAGCAAAGTTCAGGGGTAAACTTCCTTATTACAATTGCCTTGGCTATCGCTAGAGTGGGCAGCCGAATAAGGATAGAGTTCCGATGCTGACCTCATCAACGGTTGTAAACCCTTTCAGGTGTGTTTGTGTTGCATTTTATTTAGGTCGGACTGCACGAAAGTTATTCATTCGGATTAAAGCGAGTCACCCACACCGGTTTAGTCGACAAATAGGATCGATATATAATGCAGTTTTAGTTCACAGGTTGACAGCGGGCTTCAAGTGGGTCCGGACACTGTTTTCAAATCTAAAAGTGTTCAGTCGCGCACCAAAGATAGCCGAGTCAATTGGAATAGGGAAGTTGACCCCTGACCTTTGTGCCCAAAAGCTTTTGGTCCGGGCTCTCCAACTTCCATGTCCTTGGACTGACGAAGGCCTCATGAATCTACCGTCCTGTCACCCAAAACGCGTCGGCTACATAAACCAACCACACAACAGAGATATTTTAATAATAACAAACCCCTCCAACGGGGTTTCCGTACATACACGGAGAGCCGAGGCTTTGGCAATTACAGCCCACCACATATGCCTTAACCGAAACGATGGGGTGGAGATTCCAGGCCTATGGACGGCACCAACATCACGGAGGTATAAACACCCCAAACGTCACAACATCTCATTGACTTCAAATGACCACGCATAAACTGAGAGAACAGAGACCATCTCCCACCACCCACACTCACAGAGCACGTACACACACACACACACACACACACACACACACACATGCAGACACCAACACAAAAGTCTGACACCAATGGCTAAGATTATTATCCCAAGATTATTCGATTGCAAACAAGTCTTGAGAAAGGTGACCCGTGGTAACCGAAAAGTCGACTGACTACCATCTTTTCCGATAACGCTGTTACCGAACAATAAACACATACCTATAAAATATCGCATGGCACGTCGTTTTTTCGATACACTCCGAACGGATCTGGGATCTGATGCATTAGTAACAAACCCCTGCCCATGATTGGTATTTTTTCCATGTCTCTCCGTAGGATCTGTCTATGTAATCTGCAAGTGGCTTGATAATGAATTGCTGGGAAACATTTATTTCGCCGAAATGGGCTATTATATGATACGGTGGGTATTTCTCAGACAGTCTTATTATTGGTTGCAGATCACTTAGATCACGTTGTGCATAAGGACGTTATCTGGACAAACTGCAATTTTTGACGGCAGTATCTGCCTACTATCGATAACCTCAATAGTTTGTACGGAGAAATGTTTCATCTGTTGCATTGGTTCCATGCTACTGCTTGCTTTAGGTCACGTGAATTAGTTTTGTTTCGAAAATATATCCAAAAACGGTCGATTGTGGGAACAGAAAGACTAATGGTATATAAGATATCGAGAGCTTACGAGTAGTTAAAGATGGCTTAGCCTAAGGCTTGATGACGTATTTTGCAGAAACACTACCTTCCATTTAAATTCGAGTAGGTAAGGAATATGCGGACAAATAGCCGTGGGGTACAATTTGACAGGATTTTTCCAGTAAAATTCCAACACCATACCTCATAACATAATAGAGAGATTACCGTTCACCGTCCTATTTTGTGAGATCTCTCGTTGGTGAGAAAAACTGTCCGGCTGAGGTAGAGATCATTCAGTGTTAGTGTAACAGGGAATGCTGGGGCCAGGGAACGGCGTAAACATCAAGGCGAACGAACGAACCAAACAAGGGCCACAGACAAGAGAACAGGTGGCGAATATGTCGGAGGCGTCCCGAAGCAGGCAAAAAGAAGCACACAGACGACCAGAGAGGAAGCAGCGGGACCTCCGGCAACCAGCAAGATAGCTCAGGTGAAGGGCTGCCGATCGAGCCGTCAACTGAGACAGTCGGACCAACCGAAGGGAAATGACGGGCAAGAGAAGCAAGCCATCGGCCACAGGCAAATGGACAGAATGCAGCCGAAGCGCTCAAGCAGCGACAATAGCAATCTTGGTGCCGCGCAGTCTGGAAAAAAGCCTATATAAGCGACTGTATGTGTGCCATGACTGGACTTGTGTGACCGTGGGAATACAAGTATCCTGCCGTGCGTTGTCGTCCTTGTTACATTGGTGCCGTGACCAAGCTCACGTGATGAAGTTTCCCTGGCCTGTTGCGTTCGCGGATGGGGATGTGGAGGAATGGATCACGGATTTTGAAAGGATAGTGGCATGCAACGGAGTGAAAGGAGACACACCTTTGTTGGCGGCGCTTGGGGCACTGCTGACTGGGCGTGCCAAGGCGGTGTATGATCTGAAGATGGGGGGAAAAACAAGCCCCACTTATCGGGAGGTCCGTGCGGGGCTGGTGAAGGAGTTCACACAGGAAGGTGATCGGCAGAAAGCAATGGACCGATTCAGTACGGCTCGTTATGACAGCACCCAAGACCCAGTCGTTCATTATCAGTACCTGTTGCGCCAACGATCGATCGGGCTGCCCGAGGCAAGTGGCGTAACTAGGGCACGCCTTGTTCGTGATCGTTTCGTTCATAGCATGGCCCCGGATGTCCAAGGCAGGTTGAGAATGGCGATTGCGTGCGGCGTGAATGATACAGAACGCCTGTTTATGATTGTTCGTGCAGCCCACGAAGAAGTGACAGTTTCCCGATTAGAGCAATCGGATTTGGAGTCCACGTTGCAGAAGATGAGCGAGGAAATCGCACAATTAAAACTGGAACTCAATCGACAAACACAACGCAATAATGACGCAGTGACGCATGGAACACGAAGGAGGTGTTTTGCATGTGGCAAGGTAGGACATTTCGCCCGATTTTGTCCAGAAAAACGCTTCTCGTCTTGCTTTTCTTTATCTACATTCAAGTCGAGGGGGGTGCCTATGGTTGAGATCAGAATTGGGGGCGAACGTAAAATTGCAGTCGTAGATACGGGGGCTGGGGTATCTGTGACACCTCGCGTTGAGGGAATCGTAGTGAGGCCATGCGAAATACGAGTGCGTGCAGTCGGAGGAGAGGCTCTGAGAGTAGCGGGAAAGCAGCAGCTAACGGTTCAGATCGGCGACGTTCGTGTGTCGCATGAGATGTTACTGGTTGAAGGGGTCGCCGAGACAATCGTAGGGGTTGATCTGTTGGAACGCGTAGGAGCAAAAATTGATTTCGAAGCTCGTCGAATGCGGGTTGGGGAGAAGGATGTCGAGCTGCAATCCCGCTGGGGCCGGCTGAACCGCGTTGGTATCGTAAAAACTTCCTCGGTTCCAGGTTGTCCAGTCCCGTGTGTCAGACAGTGTCTCGAGAGGTATGCGGAGTTGTTTCCGACACCAGATGATGAGTACGGCTTTTGCGATTGGCAAGAACACAGGATCAATTTGGTGCCGGGTGCGGTGTGCAAACCAGTGTATCGGAGGCTGCCGCGGAAAGTCGTACCGGAAGTTGAGAAGCAGGTTCGGGACATGCTGTCGAAGGGAATAATTCAGGAAAGCACTAGCCCGTATTCCTCACCAGTGTTGTTAACGCGGAAATCGGATGGGACGTATAGATTTTGCGTTGACTTCCGGGAACTCAACCGCGTCACAATCAAGGATGCGTTCCCAATGCCATTAACCGAGGAGATATTTGAGCAGCTTCATGACGCGAAGGTGCTGTCGTTAATCGACTTGAGGTCGGGCTATTGGCAGCTGCCGGTGCTCGTGAGCGACAGAGAGAAAACAGCGTTCTGTGTCAACGGGAAGCAGTATGAGTTCCTGCGGATGCCTTTTGGGTTGTGTAACGCACCGGCTACTTTCAGGCGTTTGCTGCTCCAGGTACTGGAGAACCTGGATGGTGTTGTGGTGTATGGGGATGATATTGTGGTATTTTCAAGGACAATTGACGGGCATGTGTCCAGATTAAGCGCAGTCCTAGAGAGAATCAAATCGGCGGGTTTGAAGTTGAGTGCAAAGAAGTGCCAGATAGCGCGTGACAAAATCGTTTGTTTGGGACATATTGTTGGAGGAGGAAAACTGCAACCCCTACCCGAGAAAGCGGAGACGATTAGGGGTTTCCCCTCGCCAAAATCAAAGCGCCAACTGAGATCCTTCCTTGGCTTGGTCGGCTATGACGCCAAGTTTGTGCCAAATTTTGCCCAGAAAGCTGGTGTCCTGTTTCAACTACTGAGGAAGGATAAGAAATTCGAGTGGACGTCAGATACGGAGGCGGCGTTCAGGAAACTCAAGGAAAGTGCAACAAACCCTCGAAACTGTTTGACAATACCAAAGCCGCATGAGAGATTCACCGTAGCTGTGGATGCCAGTGACGTCGGAATTGGCGCAGTATTGTCACAACCGTCTGGAGTGATCGAGTATGCCAGTCGACTGCTCACAAGTGCCGAGAGGAAATACTCCACCACGGAAAAGGAATGCTTAGCAATCGTGTGGGCACTGGAAAAGTGGAGAACATATCTGATTGCTACTAACTTCTGTATCAAAACGGATCACAAGCCATTGACGTGGTTGATGACAACAAGAGATCCAAGAGGGAGGTTGGCACGGTGGGCGTACCGCCTGCAAGAATTCACCTTTACAATCGAGCATGTTAGCGGACGAGAAAACGAAATACCTGACGCATTATCCCGCCCGATCCCAGACGACCAACTGCCGGCGGAGGCGATCCCAGTGAATCGGCTAATGTCAAATGAGGGTGTTTTCAGCCACCAAAGAAATGACAGTCTGGTGCGGACGGTTTGTTCACATCTTCAAGCCAAAACAAGACCAGACAGGAGCTCACCTGCACTGCGCGACCTACTAAAAATTTGGGAGCGATTGCATGCGGAAGATGGCAAGCTGTTCGTTGACGTTGATGTGGGACAGGGTCTGCGACCCAGACGACTGCCTTTTGTTCCCGAGGCCGTACGTGAGCAGGCAATACAGCT
Source organism: Fasciola hepatica (assembly GCA_948099385.1). NCBI lineage: Eukaryota > Metazoa > Platyhelminthes > Trematoda > Plagiorchiida > Fasciolidae > Fasciola > Fasciola hepatica. Next base: position 4,327,710 of record CANUEZ040000019.1, on the reverse strand, counting down.
AGCGCACGACAGTGCTCACATAGGACAACAACGAGTCTTCGAATTGTTGCGGCGCAGAGTCTTCTGGCCCACGATGCGGCACGACGTTGACGACTACATACGAACTTGCCCCGATTGTCAACGGAACCGGGAGCACACAACAGCTACACCGCCAATGCAGCCCATAGAAGCACAGCGAGTCTTTCAAAGCTGGGGTTTGGACATTTTTGGTCCTTTACCTGTGAGTGTTACTGGAAACCGGTACATCATGACAATGGTTGACCACGTGTCTCGCTGGGTGGAAGCAATCCCGATACCGGATCAAACAGGCGATACGGTCTCGAGTGTTTGTCGATAATGTGGTGGCGCGATTTGGTGTACCAGAAACGGTCATCACTGACCAGGGTCCCTGCTTCGAATCGAAGAAATTTCGAGACATGTTGGGACAATGGAGGATCCGGCGAATACGAACGTCGCCTTACCACCCCCAGGCAAACGGAATGACGGAAAGATTCAACAGAACGCTGAAGGAGTGGCTAAATAACCACGGAAGTGATTGGCAAGAAGGACTGTCGGAGATATTACTCAGTTACCGCGCAGCGAGCCATTCAACAACGGGGACGACACCGTTTGAACTGGTTTTTGGGCAGGAACCTAGAACGCGACTGGATGTGTGGCTCAACATGAAGAATGATAAACCTCTGACAACCCGCGAGCGGAGGCATCTAGAGAAAGTGGCCGTACAACAGACAAGAATTGCTCAGAGTCGTAACAAGGCAAGGTACGATAGACGGAACCAAACACAGAAATGGGATCCGTTCATGTCCGGACAGCTGGTAAAAGTAAGGAATCGTAACAGACCCGCAGTGGCCGGTCCGGGGGCTAGCAAGTTCCACAAACGATGGAGTGGACCCTACACCGTATTGGAGAGGAAGAATTCCAGTTTCAAAATCGATCAAGGACCACGAGGCAAATGGGTGAACGGATGCGACTTGGCACCCTGGCACGTCCGGACCGAATGTTTTAAAGGAAGGGCGAGTGTAACAGGGAATGCTGGGGCCAGGGAACGGCGTAAACATCAAGGCGAACGAACGAACCAAACAAGGGCCACAGACAAGAGAACAGGTGGCGAATATGTCGGAGGCGTCCCGAAGCAGGCAAAAAGAAGCACACAGACGACCAGAGAGGAAGCAGCGGGACCTCCGGCAACCAGCAAGATAGCTCAGGTGAAGGGCTGCCGATCGAGCCGTCAACTGAGACAGTCGGACCAACCGAAGGGAAATGACGGGCAAGAGAAGCAAGCCATCGGCCACAGGCAAATGGACAGAATGCAGCCGAAGCGCTCAAGCAGCGACAATAGCAATCTTGGTGCCGCGCAGTCTGGAAAAAAGCCTATATAAGCGACTGTATGTGTGCCATGACTGGACTTGTGTGACCGTGGGAATACAAGTATCCTGCCGTGCGTTGTCGTCCTTGTTACATTAGGTCCTAGGTGTGTGGATTTTTGGTGCTTCGGATACCAGGTACTAAGTAGACCCCCAGGATTGGCCTAAGGAACGGGTAACAAGCCTAAAGTTCCGGAAGTTGCCAAAAAAGGTAAAAGTCAGTTTGATGGGTGAAGGACTTTGCACTGAAACAATGTCGATCATGTTTACGTAATAGATCGACATTGGACATGATACTGGGTAAGGGAGCTAAAGAACCAACCGGCCGCACGCAGAACATTAAAACGTGTGATTTTAAGTTGGCAGAAACTAACTGCCCATACAACAATCAGACAAACAACAAACAACCTCGTGGCATCGAACAACCAACAACCTGCCTAGAGCTCAGTACTAATTATGCTTGTCTATAGTAATTTTGGTCACGAGTTTACACATTCGAACTCAGTCATCTCCAAGTCGCTAGAGATTTTTTACAGGGTGCTTAAAATGCGAGTATCGGTAAGGTTTGGTTTTGTCTGTGCACGTAACAAATTTCATACTGATGGGAAACCAAGTTTCATGGTTATGTTAATTCTGGTCAAACTGGTGGCCGAAATCCGATGGAAAGGAGAACGATTAAATCTGTGACGAATCTATAGAGTATACCCACACAGCAGTGGAGCTGGGAAATAACTGTTATAGCCTTCCAATATCTTCGTGTTCTTTTACAGATAACTTTCATTGCCGTAGCCTTCGGGATACAATTAGGTCTAAATACCAAATTATGGATCAAGCTCGCCTAAGATGGTCACGGATGATGACTTATCAACATGGAAAATTCCAGGTAATTTGTTTGTCAAATAAAGATTAAGCATTTTCACCCTGCATATTCGAAAATCCAAGTCTATTACCACCAGTTTTTTGTGTAACCATCCCCTAGTTTGGTGGCTTGCACGTGGCTAGAAAAACAAGCATACTTTATCCAGTCCTTGTTCTCGTAATTTGGAGGCTGATATAAAATACTCGCTCTTGACTCATCCATGTTGCGTTTTAAAAGCATCTTACGCGTGCCTGTTACATTGATATGGGTTATACTCGGGATTTCTCGTTCATTCTCAATCCGTCAGTAAGACTATCGAGTCCTGTCAACGGTCCGTTTCCCCGCCCTTGAACTTCTACTTCGAGCAGCCGCATTTTTTTAAATCTCTATTTATTATGATAGGCACACATGTCTAGGTTTTCTCAGTCCGGAACTCAGAAAATAGGATGAAATCGGTCTGCTAGTAAGTTGAAAACTACGTAGTTAGTTGTCATGTCCCCAGACTAGCCTTTTGAGTGGCCAACTATTGAGTTAATTTTGCAGTTGTTTAGTCAGCTAGAGCTTGCTGTCTGCACGATTTCATGCTGCACCGAGTTGCATCAAATAAGCGTGACACTGGAGTGAGTGAAGTAAAGACGGAGAGGCCAATGTTTCAGTTCTCTCGAGATAAATAATGACTTCTTAAGGAGCGATCGAAAAACAATCACTTATACAAAGGCGCAAATATTTTGAATTTGTGTAAACCTACCGTTTGTTAAACATGATTCCGTACTGATAACACGAAACCTGGAGAAATGGAACAGTTTCAATGGAACGACATTTTGTACTACTTCAAACTATTAGGTACTCAGCAAAGCCATCGACGGAATTACAACACTATGGGCGAAGCAGTGTAAAAATAGTCTATCTTGCAAAATTTGAATACATGCCCTGTGCAGAATGCTACTGTAGAGCTGGATTAATTCAACACCAAACGCTACACTGTCAGGGACGACAACGATTCACGTAGATAGTTTCTGCTATCTAGGCCGCTGTACTTCACCCGGAGATCGGATTTCGAATAATTTGTTTTGTCTACAAAGAAAATAAATTCGATTTCTCCGAAGTTTCCGTCATCTGCAACGTTGACGTGACATAGGTTTATCTATCAAGGGTCGAGTGAAAGCTGCGATAATCAGACCAGTTCTTCCGTACCGTTCCAAAATGTGGTCTATGGGTTCAGGATTAAAGAAGAATGTCGGTATTTGAATTCGAACATCTCTTCAAGATTCATCGAATATGGTTGAAACACCGTATTAGTGTAGTGGGCCCGTTGTTGGCAGCCACGTTAGTGTTCGATCAATATAAGTGTGGGTTTCCAACGATATACTTACTGAACCTTGGGTTCACGGAGTTTTCTTTTGTTTTTATAGTTTATTGGTCGAACACGAGCAACCCCCCGCGGAAGAACACCCATCCTTGCATACTACATCAACAGTGAGGACGTTGGGCGGAATAGTAGGTACTCGGGACAGTTCATTAGATGAAATACTAATGCTTACCATCCTAATGTGTTTTGGAGGTGTGCTCCTCATGTTCCCGTAGACTTCCTCGGCATGCGATATTAGCTGAGCCGGATAGTGTTTGAAAGATGAATAAGGTTGGCCACAGTTGGTGACATCGAAGTAAGGAATGAAAATCCTCATCAAATTATTCGACCGTGTCGAGTTTGTCTGATGGCCTGGGAGGGATTCAGAACCTAAGCATCAAGTGGTTAACTATCTTGAAGGGATTGGATAGTTTTCACGTCCGGTGGCTTTCCTGCAGTCACACATTTTCTCCATTGACTTGGTACCATCATATGAAGTTTCTTTTCTACTTTCTCATAATCTTGATTGTTCTGATTTTTGATTAACATTCCTGCTGAGTGACAGCAAGTGGAAACGCTGAGACTGAAGCACGGTTATTTATCGTTCTGTCTGAACTGAAAGTGCCCTGTAGCTTGGAATAGAACCACATTGCTCGTGCCAATATAAATTAACTATAATGCTTTTTGAAAGTCGTGCTTTTCTGGGAAAGTTAGAAAAGCATGAAACAGGGGAATAATTTACTTACGGAGAGCAACTGCTGTCAACCTATGGAGCCGAAAAGAAACCAAAGCAGTAACTGATTCCAAATATGGATTGTTAATCACGTGAGAGCTACGATGTAATGAAGAATTGTGACGTTCAGACGACTTGTGTAAGTTAACATGTACACACTCCCACAGCTTGGCCGATATATCCGTGCAGGTCTGTGTGATTATTGGGTCACAAACCCTCAAATTTAGAATCGAAATCGGCTTCTAAAACAAGGAGAGTGACAAGGTTATGTCCGTAAAGTTGTACTAGTGCCTTCATCTCGACCACTGTCCAACAAAGCGAACAGCAGGACTGTTCAAGGTAGTTTAGTCTTTAACCGTACCACACTTTTGATCCACATGAAAGCATTTTGTTGGACTTCGCTATTCGTTGATTCTCAGTTGAACGACACATTGGTATTACTGTTAGTAGGCGATTCTCTTGGTCTGTAGTATGATTCAGCATGCATTATCACTGCTCAGATCAATACTGAAAACAACGAAATAGCTGCAACGCTGTTCAATTTGACTAGTGGTGAACCATCAACGGGGCAAATGCTCCAATTTCATACCGTAAGTCGAAACCCGACGTGAATGGTTATTGGTGTATAACACCTAACTAACAGACTATCCGGAATGGCTTTCGGCAATTCGTTTATCGTCAGCAGTACGTGATACAGCGCACCCATCCTTTTACTGAATTTTAAGAGTACCAGCCCTTCGACCTCCCTGTGACTGACTGTCATGATGGACGACTTCCCAACCAGAAGCCTAATTCAGGACAGAGGCATTACGTTACAAAAAACCGATAGAGCTTGGCGCTGATGCTGCCTTCTGGCATTCTTACTCTCCACGATTTCGTAGTTCAAGCGCAAAACTTTCTTTGTCTAATGCCATTCTCTTACCCAACTCAATGTATCAAGGCTCATGACGCTAGAATACCATATCCTTAGTCACTTCCAGTCAGTTTGAAGTCTCTAGATCGAGGTGTTCATGCAGCTTGCATGTTGTCTCTTATTCCCAGCCAACCCACTAGTAAAGCTAACTTCAAGATTTACTAGTTTCTTTCTCACAAGTGTTACACAAAATTATTTATTTGAATATATTTTTAACTAGGATAATATAGTACAACGCCAGTTCCAACCTTGCCTTTCTCCACTTGCGCAAGTTGGTGAAGATACGAAGCTGTATTTTATTGCACAAAACGTTCTGAGTTATCAACCTGGACGACGTCAGATTTGACTGAGAGCAATGTATTCGGATGAAAAGTAAACAGCGAGAAAGTAATGACTCACAAATCATGGTAACCCCCGGTTACGTCACTCTTTTAACCAACTTCCAAACTGACTGATTCATCTACACCGAGAATATCTTATTCAAGACACAAATTCAGACAAACTCAGACAAAATTTCTGACGTACATTACTTAGAAAATCCACTCAATGTGTGAACGGATTTGTGTTTTCTCTGAAAACTACTTGGAAATCAGTAATTTGAAAAAAATTATCTTCTATTTTGGTCGTAACTACAACCATCTTAACTCGATCAAACAAGAATCAACGAAGGTTATCTTTCATCATTCTCCGTGATCATAGTCCACAGCCCAGATTTCCAGCACGTGCCTAGCATAGTTTCGTCAACATTTTTGGCCTTTTATTTTTCAGTCAGACCTTCAGAAACAAAACTGAAAGCGAGATTTCCGGACACGAGGAAGCAGGACGTGAGTGGATGAAAATTAGAATAATTACTGGCAGCCAAATGGGTACGTGCTCTGCGAGATTTTGCCCTGAAAGTGTTTTTCAGTTTTCTCTTGCTGCCGTTCAGACAAAAAAACTAGATCGAAGACGAATGATATCGATTTAACGTTCTCTGTTAAGCGATTAAAAACAGCTTTCCTCATCATTGTCCTCTGTTCTATCAGGCTGCGCTCTTTTGTTCGTCTTTATACGGTAATGACAGTAAACCTGTGCTTGATAAACAGAAATCCAACGATCTTATGGAGTAAGAATCGTTTCTCACATTATGTCAGTTTTCACCTGGTCTGTGGCCTGTTGTAGCGTGAAACCATGGGTTATTTGTGTGACTATATCAAAAGCAACCCAACTGAAATAGGCATCCCCTTAAAATCTTTAAAACAGCTGCTGTTCTTCTGCACACACAACATTCAATTCAAGTTCAACGGTCAGATCTACCATCAAAAGGACGGAGTGGTAATGGGCTCCCCACTCGGACCACTGTTTGCCAAGGTCTTCATTGCAAAGTTGGAAAATAACTCACTTTGAATCAGCGATCTATAGCTGCTGTTTATACAAAAGCTATATAGATGACATCCTTTCTATAATCAACTCCTCAGAACAACTGTTAAATTCGTTTAACTCAGCTCACGACAACTTGCACTTCACGATGGAAACAGAATCAAACAGCAAAATAGGTTTCTTGGATGTTCGAATGAACCGTCTTGAAGACGGTTCGATCAATCCGTCAGTACACAGGAAGGCCACATGAAATGGACAGTACGTCACTTCTACAGTTTCGTGCCTCTTAAGTTGAAAAGGAACCTAATTAGGTGTCTCATAAACAGATCAAGACGAATATGTTCAGAGGACACAATAGAGGAAGAACTCCGAAAGGTGCGAAGGATTTTCACCCAGAATAGCTGCCCGGACCGCTTAGTTGATAAGATAATGCAGATAGAGAGGAAAACTACGAGAGTCCATGGTGGAAAGGAAGCCAGTATACATAACTTGCCATTCGAGGGGAAGCTTTGGCCGAGGTTGCTCGGAGAAGATTGTCAAACTTCGTCAGCAAAACATTTTACGTAGCTAATCTGTGGATGTTATCCCAATCCAAACCAGCAGTGATTTTGCGGTTGAAAGACAAAATACCCGATTCTGCAGCCCCATTTTGTGTGTGCCCATTCACCTGTTCCTGTGGAACACGACCAGGCTTTTGTCCGAAAGTATCCGCGACCACCAGCATGCATGGTTGAACATTGGAGCAAATTATTTGCTCACTAGCGCGGTCGTTTCACACCTGGCTCAGTTCATTCACACAGTAAACGAGGCCGAGGTTTTTCGTGCCCTGTATAAGATCCGGAGTCGACAATCAACACAAGCAAAATGTCGCATTGTGGCCACAGCTGGGGCTCACTGCATCCACATACGCAACCCCCCTCTGTGTGACCAAAAACAATTTGTGAGTACTCTTAAGCGGCCCTGGCCCTCCCTCCACCCTACAACAGTCCACAGATCAAATGAAAACTGACACAATATGTGAGAAACAATCCACATTCGGTCTTGATTAAAGCCTGGATTACAATTGTTCTTCCTCATTTTTCATGTCATCATTAATCTCTATCACTCCCCATTTGTCGCAGAGTGAGAATTTTCAATTTTCGTCACAGAAGTTATACATTTTTCCAGAGTTTAAATTCGAAATGCATACACCAAAGAGCTTTCTGGCAAATGGCCGAATATATTTCAAATTCCCTATTCACAAAGGTGTAAATTCAACGTAATTAATTCACCTGAAGGGAACAAAATAGAAAAACTCATAATTATGAGTACACTTATTTTTATTGAATATCAAAGAGTCAAGATTGGGAGTAAACCCCAAGAACTCAAAGACTTGTCACACCAACAGCAACTATATGGTGAGGAAATGAGCTGCATAGCTGAAAGGAATGAAGAAGAATTAGTGATTGAGGAAAAATCGGTAGACGAAAAGGATGTGGAAACAAGTAATTCAGACATCGATCACTTGTAATCAACAAAACTTATAGCAACATACAGGTTACACAGAATAGTCTTATTGGTGCTTGCCATAATCGTAAGCATGCTAATTCACAATAAGTATCTAACTATGAGTTGGAATATCAACCTTACCGCAACGATCTCTAGTCCTTCTCTGTGTAATATGCTGGATACAGGAAAAATACTTAGTTTCGAAAAGCGATAAGTGCTATATCCCATCAGGTCTAAGAGCAACTGCATCACGCAACAAATTGGAAGACAAGAAGGAAACTCACTCGAATCTCCGTTCATTATCCGGGTTGCCCCAATGCGGACACTGAGCTCGCGTTAGAGAACGTAACATTAATTTAGAATATGAGGGAAATGTTTTGTATGCTTGCTGGCATACAACAGCTGGTCGATCAGTGGTCAGGCCACTGAGAAAAACAAAACCCGACCAGATGACTAGGACACACGAAATTTGGCCAACCCTAACGGATAATAATTAAACCAATCACACAATTAGGATAAACAAAACGAACAAACAAACCAACCATTGAATTTTAAAAACGCAAAAAATGCATATGGAAAGTCACACAAATGTCTTTAGCACACGGTTCACACATTATATATATATATATATATATATATATATATATATATATATATATATATATATATAAAGGGTTGATCGAATGATTGACTGATAGCTAGATAGATCACCTGGATAGATAGCTAGATAGATAGATAGATTGATTGGTTGATTGAGCGATTGATGGATTGAATAATTGGTCGATTGACTGATGTGAAATGGAAGTTCTACGACGGTAATGAAGAAGATAGGAGTCAAATAAATATTCTTTTGTCGTAAAATGTCCAAACTGGTGAGCCATTCAAGCTGTTTGAGCTTTTCAGTTTGTAATTCACAACCATGTATCTGCGGGGAACACAGTCTATCTGGTTATCATCTCCATAAACACATACATACCAACATCCGTGATTTTGGAACTACTGCATCACGGTACGAAATAAACTGCATTCTTCTTTTTCCGTTCACAAGCTTATTCAAATGAGATTGTCAAACCAGGTGAACACACTGCGGGCAGGATTCAAATGACAATGAATTATTAGTTCAGGACGATGAATCCGTGCACCAGACTTGAAACAATCAGGTTATCAACTGGACAAAAACTGACTGACCAGGAACACTGTGTAACCCAGGGCTACTCGTGCAACTTATGGATTATAAAAGTTCAACAGCAATGCAAACACAAGATTGCTCAAATGTGCCAGAACTCCAGTCATTCTCATTTATGTACGCAAAAGGTGGAAGCAGCCCGAATGACTTATTGCTGTGGCCTGGCATCAGTAACCAAATGTTTATTTCCTTCCATTCTGGTTCGCAGCTACCTTAGGACCTGCTATTCATGTCAATGTCGTCTCGGTTTTCAATAATTATTTCACATACTCTATAAACATTCACGCCGATGGTGTTGCGCACGCGTGAGGATGCAGCGAAATGTTCCAGGATAATTTATGCAAGTTGTGTTTCCTACTTCTCTATTCTAGTAGATATAACCCACATGTATTTTGCACACATACAAGCCTAAGAGAAATCTTCGCTTCCACCAGAGCTACAAGACTCGATTTGTCAAAACTGGAGGAACCTCGTTGTTTCAGACGTAATTATATTGTGACATACTTGACTTTTTGGATGACTTGTTCCCCAGTTCAGGGGCAAATCCGTCCAACAAAGACGGTTAAGCTGACCTCATATCCGGTGTTTCCGGTCACCGAACGAAAACGGAACAATCAAGGTTACAGCTCTGAAAAATGGCAGGAAATTCAGACGACAGTCTTTGCTTACCTCTTTATTGTAAAAACAAAGAAGACATGAGAGAACACTTTAGGTTGGTCAGTTAGTGAGTCAGTCAGTCGGTTAGTCCATCGGCCCGTCTGTCTGCTTGTCTATCTGTCTGTCTGCATGTCTGTCTGTCCGTGAGCCAGTATACCAATCAGTCCGTCTTCAGTCAGTCCGACATTGTCATTTAGTTACGTTTTCTAAGTCCAAAGCGGGACAAGAGAAGCAATTTCCTGATATGGACACTAATAAATAGACGGCTATTCCAGTAAGTTTAAGGCTCGAAAAGGGTACTTTATGAAAATGACGAGATGGTTTGCCTTAAGTTCAATGATATTTCCTTGAAAGTTGTTGTTTGGCAACCCCAGACTACTCTCCAAATCAACATACAAAAGATGCTTCACAAACATAATTTATTCATTTCTTTTTTATTAACTGCTGATTAGTGCCTAATGTGATTAGGGAATGATTTAGTAAATACTTATCAAACTATTCGTTCTGATCCACCTTCCTTTGTTCTCTCAAATTCTTTTTCCTGTTTTCAGTTAAAATTCAGAAAGTAACAAGTAAGGAGGAAATCTTCTATTTTTTAACCACTTATCTCGGCTGAATTTACTGACATACTAACAGTATTACGAGAGTACAACGACAGACGAGGAATGTGAGGGAGGGGAGGGGGAGGGGGGTGGGGGTGGTGGTAGGGACTGGAAGCGATGCCAGGACGATTTATTCGGATTCTCAAATTACTCTCAACCGGTTGGTTTATTTTGTCAATCTGTAAACCACATCAACGTGAACAGTGCAACCAACCGTGTTGACGCTGGCTAAACCAGCAAAATACCCACCCGCCTGTTTTAGTGATTGTGCGTGCGTTTGTCATCCGATACGAGTTCCCCGATTTCGGCTTGTTTTTGTAGTTATTTGCTTTTCCGATGAAGTCGTGTACATGAAACAACGACTCGTTCAATCCAACTAGTTTTCTCTCCGGGAAGCGTTTAACCTCTGTTAGGCCACAACTTGGTTCTACGTGATCAAAACGAATCAGCCACAAATCATGAGTGAATTTGTAATGATGATTTGTGGCATGATTACTGGAAGTTGTATGGACAGGTTTTTTCGAAAAAAATGTTCACGAATGACTGAGTACTCATTGTCAACGAGAGAACTGAAAATGTTGTTGAGCTTTACAGCTAGACTTAACAAAGTGGAACAATGTCCAGTCAGGTAATCGATAATAAGTGGATTTGATGGAGTGTATTAGTTTTCACCGTAGACAAAATCTCAAGTATAATCAAACAACTTCGAGTTTCCGATTAATGCATTGATGAGATTATTGTTTACACTGTCATCTATGCAAGAAAGGTCAGTCTTTTCAGGTAATCCGAATTAAACAGAAAATAATACTTTTCGAGTTACATATGAAATTATGGACACTGCAGAGAGTCCGATAAAATGAATTGCAGAATATTGTTCAAGATGAATTTGCAAAAGTACAAATGGAATCTTTGAAGAGCCACTTCACAATAACTAGTCCGTCGTGTACACATAGTTGATCTTATGACCGAGTTCCAAGTAGCAATGAAAACAATAGGAATTTTATGAAACGGAGTAGAAGAAAAATTCTCAACGAATATAAATATCCGGTGTCTGAAACTCTGAATTATGCGTGTGACACTCCCGCGTCGATTTGGTGTAGTAAAAGTTCTTCTTACTCCCATTTCGGTAATCAATCTTGTCCCCTTGTTCATTTCTTCTTACCAGTAGCTCTTTATACATTTTCCGTAATTTTTTGCATTGATCCCATCAGTTTCGAATGAAAAGATCAATATAGTGCGCTCATGACTGCCCACCATCATCCAAAAGGGGTGCGCATTGTTTTCGCTGAAAAACCTGTATGTGCATCTGGTTGAAGCAAGATGTGAAAGAGAAGCTTCGTATTTGTATAATCTTTGATAAAGTTGCTTGAAGCTGTGAGAAATCACAACGCGAACACTTTGGTCAAGAAGATGAGCGAATTAAAACATATATTATATATAGCAAATTATATTCAAGAGTGTATAAAAAACTGTTCTTTTACCCGGCTCGAACCCATATGTTGCATCTAGAAAATGAGTTACACACAGTGAATGGGATTGAAAAACCCGACAGTGATACGGAGAATAATCCCATCGGGAATACTGAAACTGGATTTCAGCGTGTTTCGTCAGTGTCACAAAATAACCGTCGTCAATAACTCTGCGAAGAAGTAAGGTTGGGAAAGATAGTGAACATCAGTTTAAGACGATGTTCTGAGTCTGATATAACTAAACATTGTTTGCTTTCAAAGTATTTCAATTTCCCCTGCTGAGTTCACGCTATTTTTCAGAAGATGCGTGGCCTTTAGGAGAAGAGGAAGGGGAGAAGAAACATGTGAACACGCAAAAAAAAATACTACCTAATTTGGATTTTTCAAAAGATGTAGTGATTTCCGTAATGTTTTCAAAATAGCATATATTTTGGGAATTTTGCTTATGAACTTGTTTGTATTTAATTAGCTCTCACAAGAAGTAAAGTATTTATGTTTACAGCATGCGATTTGTGATTAACTACAAAAAAATAACAATAAAACGAGGCGAAGCAGCTCAAAAGGTCAACCTGACAGTGTTCGAACACTGTTCACACGTAAAAGTAACCCACGTGGTTTTCTAATCATGAAGCTAACAATATAATGGATCTGTTATATTTACCAGTTATCTGATGACAACACTGACTAGGGTATTCAATAATGAAGTGTGAACTCCGTTCTTCTGCGTATTATTTGAACACTTAATTTAGTAATGTGTGGTTATAGCACGTGACATCCAGAAAACATTGTTCTCACACATAGTAAGCAGCTTCTGAATAATATCCCTAGAAGTCAACGAACTGAGTAAGCTGAAAATACAGATAGCGAACGGTTCACGTAATTTGCTTCGTTAAAAACCGGAGCTATTTCTGACTTCTTTGGAAAAGCACAGAAATTAGACAAAGTGTTTTGACCACCAAGTTCCAAATTAGTTTCAATCACCGGGATTCGAACTCAGAGGTGAATGAATATTGGTATGGAACACCTCACTAACGGACTATCTGGAATGGCTATCGGCAATTCGTTTATCATCAGCAATACGTGATACCGTGCACTCATCTTTTAACTGAATTTTAAGAGTACCAGCCCTTCGACCGCCCTGTGATCGAGTTTCATGACGGACGACTTCTCCACAGGAAGCCTAATCGAGAAAAAAGTAAGACGTTACATCCGACCTTCAGAGTTTAGCTTCTTGACGAGAATGAGTTGTAGGAGGAGAGTTCGATAGACTACCAACTAGTGCTCTTTGGGTATTCAATGGTGAGTTGTACCATGCTACTGCTTGATGAATGATATGGTAGCCAATTATGAACAAATTACCCTCTTATTCTATTCAAGCTCCCAATGAACAGACAACACAGGCTTTCTGTGCGTTGCTAAATCTAAATTTGAAAAACTTGACTGGAGGTGGTCAAACGTTCATCACAAAGTAGGCATCCGACCTGCTTGTCCTGGGTTAGAATTGCTGTTCCGTAGCCAGTCACTCCCCGATTGGCAACCTCAAATTGGCGAAGGCCTACTTCCTAGAACAGTGTACCAGTATTGTATAATAAAAGGAAGTATTAAAGAATAAAATATCATTAGGCCTCCTCTATCCAGTTAATCGAGGTATTTGAAGTCATCTCTTTTCAGCAGGTCATCGAGCACAAGCCGGTCATTCAAAGTACGATTACGCGCACAGAATGAAAAAATGTTAACTTCTAGTGAATCTGTTTTGATCGAGATAGAAAACCCTCATCTTTGTGCACAGAAAACGCTATTGCGTACGGTCTGACCCTTCTGGCATAAATTTCACAATCCCATAAAAATTGTTGATTTATTTCTCCACCGTAATAGATATAAACCGAAGTATTTTACGTACGCGATGAAGATGAGTGAACGAAGTGCTTGAATCAAACAAAACCCAAATTTTATGGGTTGATATTTTTGTCGGACTGAGAGTTTATGCGCAGTTTATGCCTAATGAATATTTAAAATTAAAGCAAACAGATTTTCGCTCCCGAGGTCGCGATTTATGTTAAACAAAGGTCTGCAAAATCGCTCATCTGTTTTATACGTCAGTGCGTCGTACTTAACAAATAACTACGGGTGGTTGTAAATCATAATTTCGAACAAAACAAATCCGCCATAAGTATGTTATATTTAACAATCAAATTGAAAACCTGAGTGCAACAATTTTATTTTGTGAATTTCCCAAAACTTGGAAGAAATTGACTTTGAAGTCCAGGGTGACGTCAAAAAATGAAATCATTTTTGCTTGTCTTGTCTTGTTTTTTATACTTGGGATTCTTTCGTTTCATCGATCGTCGTTGTTTGCTTGGTGAAATTCGATGGATTGCTTAGATGCAATTTCACTCAGAGATGAACCAGATTTCGCCAGGCAGTATGTTGGTTATGCCCTAATATGTTTCAACAAAAGAACAGTGAACACAGCCTCCCACGATTTATATCCAGGACTATTGAGCTGTATCTCATTACCGTAAAAAATAGTGAATAGGGATCGAAACATTCTGAATACTTGACTAACCCACAGATTGGATATCGAAATCACTCAATCTCGGATTAACGAGAAATGGTCCCTGTTTATGTTTCGCATCCTCTGTGGCTATGTATTCCAAATACGGTATGCTACATAATCCAGTTCATTGAAACCGGTGGATGACACAATCACCGATGATCAGAATAAACTATATCCAGAAGCACATCGACAAACCTGGTGAATCGATAACCACAAAGTGTACATCAGTAACGTGAATATAGTTTTTAGGTTTCGTGACATTCAACAGTAATTTGGAAGACGTTTCGAAATTCGCAGTTACCCGAACCCACAGACTGACTCACCTAAATTGCGTCCATATTAAACGAGCTTACTTCCCCGCGCTAGAAAATACCTACCTGTCAGTGAACAACACCATCATCACAGACACGAAGCTGACCGTGTGGATTGTATAGCAAAGCAACTACGGGTGGAGGTTTGGGTTTGGAGTCAGATAACACTGTTCGATGTTCACATTTAACAGACTAATCAAAAATAGCGATACACTCTGGTGGTGCTAAACCAAAGTGACAACCAATGTCTGATTCGCAGTATATACCAAGTGAGTTGGATCGAATTGCATAGAGTAGTGGAAACAATAGGAACAAACAATCGAGGAAACTCCTATGCAAACAGGAGGGTCGTGTGTGTCGTGTGTCCAACTTGAATCTTAGGAGGCAAGACGCTGCCACAAAACTTTGTTTATACAATGTGGAACGAGACACTAGAACAAATAGGCAAGTTTTGTTATCTAGGCAGATGCATTTCACCCGGTGGTCGAGTATCAGATGAAGTGTCTTTGCTTGCACGGATGACACATTTGGCTTTTGCCTAAGTCACATGTGACGTCTACGGAACATCCCTACACAAATCAGGCTGGCTGCTTTTCCCGACTCAGAGGTTAACAGTACACTCAAGCCTGTAAAACATCGAACCCTCAGAAAGTAGCCATGTTTGCAGTTTGTTCGCAAAATCTACGAAACTCAATCCCAAACCTATGATTTTCATTGGTTTTCAGCTTTGATGAGCAGCACCTTAAAAAATCCGCAATCCTTATGATGTTCACAACATCGACTAAACTAACCTCAGTGAACACCCATATCGATGGATCTCTAAAATATCCTAGCAACGGCTTTTACAACTGATTGGTCGAAATAAGTCGTCTACTGAATCAACCTTTTAAGCAGTAGCTTATGTTCTGTATTGGCTCAATAGCTACTGGGCGAAGACTTCTCTACTTCCGAACCATCGCAGCATATCGGTGCAATACAAATTGTTATAACAGAAGCTTGGTTACTGCGATGGAATGTCGTAACTCATCATTGGGGTACAGCCAAGTCGCGTCGGCAGTCGGCATCGGTGCCGTACCAAGCCCAAGGCTTGAGACAACGGAATCTTGGGTAACAAGACAGCCGATCGCCGGAGTGGGTCAATAATGAGAGACGAGTCCTGTCAGTGTTGTTCAAGCCTCAAGGCGTGGTTGCCCACACTAGTCGGACCGATGCATTGTGTGCAACGAGTGGGTAAATGTGACAGCAACCCAGATATCCTTTGTTTCCCACTAATAAAACCAGATAATTCTGAGGCAGAACTGAGTTCTCGCTGGAGCCGGTGGGACGGTTTAAAATAGTTAGTTACCAACTATCGCACAAAATTAATTGGTCCAGCTCGTTTCGAGGACCGTCTCTTTTGAGTGGTTGTTGGTATGACCGACCACAAATGGACTGGTTACCTTACTTAACCTATCGATCCATACAATCGACTCGCTGTCCCGTCACTGCCCTTGTTGGCTCCATTCTTTACCCCGATTCGGGATAGAAGCTATTTCTGCAGCATA
Organism: Fasciola hepatica; assembly: GCA_948099385.1. Lineage (NCBI taxonomy): Eukaryota > Metazoa > Platyhelminthes > Trematoda > Plagiorchiida > Fasciolidae > Fasciola > Fasciola hepatica. The sequence continues at coordinate 4,311,320 of CANUEZ040000019.1, read as the reverse complement.
TGAACCAGCGTATTGGTGACGGATCGGTCAGCGTCTCTTTCAGTCGACTGGCTGCCACCAAAGACGTGAAAACATTCCGAACGTATTCATCGGGAGTTCGCCGCGACATTATAAATAGAAAACTGTCAATGAACGAGAAGGTGAGTATTTCGGAGTTGGTTTCTGAACCCAAGATGCGGGTTTTAGCAGAAAATCGTTCGGAATGTGATCTCAAATGTGATTTGGCCTCAAGATTGTCTCTGTGTAGACAGCAGCCTATAAAGGTGTTACTTGGAAGTGGAGCAGAATTCTGATGAAGTCAATATTACTACTTTGAGTGGTTTTTTAAAATATGAGGAAAACGCGGTGAAATCCCCATTGTGAAGTGTTATCTGTAGGAAGGCCATTAACTTTGTTGTCAATTTAAGAAATCCGGACTTCGAAGTTTCCAGGAGCTGGTTGTTGCTGTGCTTTTGGTGAAAAATAACCCTCAGTTGTCACCACAGGTTCGGATAGGAAATGTCTACGTTGCAATAACTACAATTCACGAAACGCCTCGATGACATCTGTTCTCGTTAGGAGATGTTACCAATCGCATAAATCATGGGGCTCGTTATAGTCTGCCCTTTGTGGACAGCAAAGCTTCCGACCGAGTTATTGCTCCTGTGTTTGATCTGGGGGCAGTATTTCTAACTTTCAATAGCTTGTCAGTTATCCAGCCCCTAAACCAAGGAGTTATCTAGTCTTTCAGTTGCACTTTTGGAAAATATCCTCGTGATTACATGATGAATATCATAGAGGGCAACAGCCAGGGAGAATCTATGGGCAGTTTTAGTATTTGCTGTGCATTTTAATAGGTGCTGTTAGACAGAAATGCATCCTGGCACGGTTATAAAGGTCTTCCATAAGGTATGTCTTACAACAATGAATACTGAAAGTTCCTCGGGATCGGTTTGAAACACGGAAGATGTGAGGCATACCGAGAGACCGAAAACTAATCAGATTCAATGTTGGAATTTATGCCGCGCTCGGTGGGGCTAGTAATTTACATTTGTGAAACAATATCCTCCTAAAATTTGCATCCCAGAAAACGGTACCATCAAAACTACCTATTAAAGTCCTTCCCAATTATGCATTAGACATCCCAAGTTTCTTGCTCAACGAAATTTGGTAGACAAGTAGAAGACATTGAATGATACTACAGCAGTTTCATTACACTCGGTTTTGACTTCAACCATTTTTGGGTATACATTAGTTATTTATTCAATGACAATGTTCGAAAGATGTACACAGACTTTCTACCACCTCTTACTGTAACTACTTTGCGATTAGGAATTCATTATAATGACGTAACGGCCAGAATGGAGACCACCATCTTGTTGTTCGTTCAATGCAAGCCTCGATGCCCATTAATACACTTACTGAGTCCCGAGTCAAGCGGTTTTTCTTTGTTTTGTGCTCTTTCAGGTCGCACACGTGCAACCTTTGTGGGAAAAGCATTGGCCTTGTGTGTTACAATGGAACAGCCGGATTTGGGCAAAATGCACCCAGGACTAAGAGAAACGAAACCCGTGGTCATTGGCTTGCTTTTACCACGAGTAGCTTTCTGCCCGGTAGCGGCCTGTTTCCGAATAAGGTCTGTGTCTTTTTGCTTGACGAATGAGAGAGAGAGTGAAAAAATTGAAAATAAAGACGAAATTTTCATCCAAATTTACAGTTGATCAGAAATAAAACAATAGAAAATATCCCAGAATAACCAATTATCGATAAGAAGGACAGAACAGTTGGTGTTTCCAGTTGAATTTCCAAGTCATGGACGACAGCTTCATGGATCCGTTACTTATATTATGCTAGAAGTGAAAAAACACCCAAATCTGAAATGAAGCGTTTTCTAAAAGGTCTCACTTTATTCCTTGATCAAAGTGTGTGACGTTTCAAGGAATGGGATGTTTCTGAAAATCATTCTCATTGTTATATTGCTCAAGTGGAGTCAGAACGCAGGACGAGCAATATTGAGGCTAAGCGAAACATACTCAATTCACAAAAAAATTGTTCCATCAAACATTACGGCTCATTGGACTAAAGCTGATGGGAAGTGTGTTGCAAGCATCACCGAATAGATTTTCTTAAACTGGAGCGAGTGGTGGTTAGAAGAGTACGGATTATAAGTCTATGATGCGGAGGATAGGTATGAAATTTCTGGTCAGTGAACTTGGCCAAGTAGAGTGCTTTCGGCTACCTTGGAGAGTTCAAAATGATCCCCCCATTGGGTAGTTGATCAAAGTAGTGTTCTGGCATGCGCACATTTCCTTCTTTTCCCAAATACTATTCGCATTCACAGTCCCCTCATTTTTCCATTCTGTTGATTGCTTGTTGATTACTAGTAAGATTACTTCTGAGTGGTTAGTTTTCAAACTGAAATCCAAAAATAAAACTGAGGAGACTATTTTCATTGCTAAATGCTCATTCGCACATGTTTTTGTTGTGGTTGGGGCTCAGAAAAATATTCCTAGAAAGAATTGTACATTACTGTGGTCCCCGCCGAAATGATTGATTTCATTGATGACTGTCAACAGAGAATAACCAATTCTTCGATATTTAGGAACTGAACTTTTTTTGAACTTACCCCTCCTCTGTGATTTATTGGTTTTACAGATCTTGCTGATGAACCGGCCAAAGAGTAAACTATGTGTTATCAATATAAAATAACAGCGTCAACACATGGTCACACGCAATAAAGAACATTTGAAACATTGATTCGAAAATAGATTGGCGCTCGTTCTGCCCATGACGTCTTTCGAGTTTACATCATTTTGAGACGCCCAATCATACGACAACGATGAGCGTCTTTTGTTGATTTGATTCTTTAGTTCCAACTGCTCCTTTACAGCTTGAAGAGGTGACATTTGAGTTTCTTGTTGAATGTCCTGTGATCCTTATTTAGTCGGCCGTCCCTTGGACTCCGCTATTCGCGCACTAACCTCAGGTCTTCCCACTAACCCTGCAGTCGGAAGCGGCTGACATGAGTTTCGCTCTTACCAGAGCTCATCAGTGTTGTATGTCCTCCGCCGCACCCAGGGTTTGAACCCGGGCCATTTCACCTCAAAGGCCTCCGGCCAAATCAGGTCTTCTCCACAGGATGCCCCATTGTACCCACATGTAAACCTGTTCCGCATTTGATACACCCGTATTTCGGAATTAATTGCAGTCGAAAGAACCGTCAGCCAACTAAGACTCACCCATCCCACACATTACCCGAAAGTAATTGTGAAATATATTAATATAAAGATTAGTGAAAAGTTATCAGAAATACTAAAGATAAAAAAAGGACAAAACAAAACAGCGATAAAATGTCCCCATACTTTGTGCAGATTTCGCGAGAATCCATAATTTTATGAGTTAGATTGAATTTATTGATTCATGGAAACCTTACGGAAGTGTTTTGATGCATACCACTTCTGGCTTTTATGTAAGTAGCATTGAGTCACTGACAGCAGATATGTACTCATAAAAGGTAGTGTTTGAGTAACTGTGTCACCGTTCACCGGAAATTAATTCCATGAAAATGATCTGTTGTTAGGAAACATAGCTTTTCGGAAAGGAATTTGAAAACAGGAGTCAATATCATTAGGTTGCACGTCGCATTCCAAACTCTCCCCCAGGATCTTCACTGATGAATTTTGCAGTCAAGGCGATCATTAATAATATTCTCACGAGAATATTCAGTTCGCCACTTATGAATGATCACCTTGACTGTTATACGCACGACGGAATATGCGGGAAGATGCTTCCGAATATATCGTGCAACCTGATGCTATTGGCTTCTGTGTTCAGATCTATTATTAATTTTCATTTATGTTTTGTCTGCTTTTCTGAATCAGCAACTGAAATCTATTCCAGTGTTTGGCTGAAATGTGTAATTATTGGTAAGACGACAAAGTTGTATTTACTAAGATTCTTGGATCTATCTATACTTGAGGATATTCTTAAAAGTAGCTATTACTCTAGGAAGCGCGAAAATAAGAGGTAAATGGCAATTTAATCAACTACAATGGAAAATTGGTGTCGTAGGGATTAATGCAATTGATCGATTTTTGTGTAGTATATTAGACCAAAGCAAATTAACTTTCTTGTCCGCAATTAAGTTCTGCTCACTATTTCGTTCGGCTAAAGCTACAATTGGAAATTTTAGTTTATCTGTTTTTGTCTTGTCCGCTGGAAGATGAAATGGTTCAGCGAAAGATCACATCCATTTGGATTCCTCGTCCAGGGTGTGACTGGAATGAAAGGCTTGTCTTTGATTTCAATCTTCTCGTCAAACAAGAACCTAGTTGGGACAATTGCTGTGGGAAATTCAAAATAAAGTTTTCCTCGTCATGTTTTATTCACCAAAGACCTTGTTGTTGAATATCACCATGTCAGAAGACGATAGTTCAAAATCAGATTGTTGTAACAGAATGCAATCGTTTCTCTACAAATAAGTCATCTACCACAGACGTCGATAGCTGTGCCACTTACCGATTGTAGTCGTTTTAAAGTCATTGATGAGAAGGCCAATTTATCATCTGGTAATAATGTCATATAGGCAGTTGAAACCCGTTCCAGAAAGCCTGGTGGTAGATGACTGACTTATAATCACCCACCTTGGTGTTCGAATCTTGGTTGGGTTGAAGATTTCTAACTATGTTGAAGCAGGTGTACAGCTTCTCGATTTTTCTTCCACATCGAGTTGAGCATCCGCACTTCATGGTGAACCACTCTGTGCAAACATCAAGTCTTCTACTACTGACACTGATACGTTATTTTCTATTACATATTACTCCGATTTGCGGTAGATATAACCAGATGAAAATTTGACAGTTTGTACAAAAACACCGAATGTGAATGGCACCTAGAAGTTGTTTGTAATGTACATCTTATATTCATGTTTACAAAATTTGTGGCTAACAGCACAAGTAAATTGTTATTCCGATGAAGATCATTGATGTCACATTGACTAAGGTAAATAACACGCGATTTCATTTGCTGAAGCTATTTAGTAATCGGTCAAGAGAAGTGAGAAAACCATTTGTGGCACTTTTTGTGAGAAATCACCTGTTAAGGATAAAATTCACTTCATCAGTACAGAAAGATGAATCAGTCAGTAAGTAATGGCGTAGAAAATACTTTTCAGACTCCTTTGGAATTGAATAAAAAATCACAAAGTGATCTGGGAAAGATCTACCCTAAACTGAATATTTTTATATCCAAGACATAATCACTGCCTTCATTAGTCTTTGTAGTTCGACTGACGGTAAAATGACCACAAATTTTTTAAAAATAAAACAAAAGTATGCACAGTGATGGCTCCACTCTAGCCCCCGATGACACGTTCGCAACTCGGAACGCCGTATTTATCGTGGCTCACGACCGGAAGAAATATTCAACTTGAACGATGAGAACAATACAACCGTCAATCACCCGTAAATCAATCACTTTATGATGAGGATTCTATCTCAAGCAGACTGAACTTAAAAAGGTATGCAGTAAGTGTGTATCTTCTCTGTGACCAATAAAAAACGGCGTCTTTTGACGTGATATGAATCGCGGTTATAGTTCTGAATGAAGGCGGTTTCTTGGACTTGGATAGAGAGGATAAAACGGAATGGCAGTGGCGGGATTTATGTTACGTAGTATTTTCAAATCCATACAATTTAATAAAGTAAAATGCAATAAAAGCTGATCAAAATTACCGTTCCGAACGTTTTGAAATGCGGTGGAAAACTAAATGTTCACAGCAAACAGACCACTGATCGAAATAGTTCACGGTAACTTTGTGGGTCTATTTAGTCCGTAGGTTGATGAAACTGTTCTAAACAATTATGTTCATGATACAAAAATTCTAGGCTTGCCCTTTCCACGTAAATATCAATGCCAAATTTCAGAGTAGCTAACCATTTATAAACATTCACAGCATTTGAAAGAGAAGCGCTAGTCAGGAGCAATTAAAATTTATTTCCTAATTTTTTCCCTTATGTCCAATTTGGGTTTATAAGAACAAATTAAACGCGAGCGCTTGCGAAAAAACAAGTAAAAACGCCAATTTATTTTCTTTTTTTTGGAGACAAAGTTGAAGTATTTTTCGCTTGTTGCTACCGCATAATTTTAAAAAAGAAATGAAACAAAATAGAAAACCCATTGTTAGTTAATATAATCATTTTTCATCGTTTTACGTTTCTCAAAACTTGCTTCTGTCTTTTAAAATAAACTTGTGAAGATGTTCATGCGTACAAGCAATACACTGCAAGGAAGAAAAATGGAATCAGAATTTCTGTAAAAAATAAGACGTACGACAGACAGTGAAAAGATATGGCAAGAAAAATGTGTATTTGGACGGTTCTTATCTGAGTGTCGAAATAACTTGCAAACTAATCAAACAATCCGCCATTTAGTTGGCAGCCCAGTTGAATTGTCCATCCTGAGATACAAAGTTTTGTTTCATACAACAGAATCTTGAACTCAAGTTTGTAATAACTAATATTTATTACAAAAATAAAGCGCTCTAATAATCAGGATAACAAAGCAATAAACCAATACGAATTATTACATTTTTCTGTACTTATAATTTATATTCTGGGAGACATCTCCCTGCTTGAATATTGTACGAAGGCTCTTCAAAACAACTCGTGATCTGTTCCATTTGATTTGTGGTCAACCACAGCCCCGCAAAATATTCATTTTGGAACTCTATTTATGGCAGGCTTCCAATAGTCCAGTTTTGCGCATTTACTCTTCACAGTTTGCATAGTAGTATGCAACACGAATATCACTCCCATTCGATTTTCAAGTATAATTACAGTTTAAAGGAAATACTAAATTTCATGGTGGTTATTTTTCTGGTAATTTTACCTAAAACATTCCTGTTTCCGAAAGCCAAAAGGAGCCACTATATTGTTCCTGCTAGGCTGTTCTTTTGCATTAAGTGCAACGGAAATATCAAATAAACTTTTGTCACTAAAGGCAGTAAAATGATGTGCAAACTTTTGTGACTGAACTAGTGATAATAAATATACATTTTGGTAAGTATAGATAAATACCGGTACAACTCATTGACTGATTTCCCACGTAGTATGAACATCGAAAACCATGAATGTTTTGTAAAGCTGTTTTATCCGGCTAAATTCAACTAGGTGGTGTGTTATACCCACCCGTGGGTCATCATGGGTGTATAATTCGAACTGGTCAGCAATTTCTGATTCGATGTACTTTTGTTTGCGAGTTCAGTGACAACAATATACGCATACCTTCCGGATTTAATCTTTTTTCTGTAGCATAAAAATTTGCTTTCATAAATTTTGTTCTATCAACTAAAGTGTTGTAACCAACGCAGGCGATCTAAGATGCTCAAGTGGATGAAGAGATAATTACTACTTTGTTGTGTAGTTAAGCTAGAGCAAGGGGAAAAAGCTCAGTAGCACCCGGGGTTCTATTCAGTTGCATTGTGTGAAAAATTGTTTTCGTGGAATTTCTTCGATTTGCCGATAAATAACAAGGGAGGGAGAAGGAATATTTTCATTGGACTGGAAAACATGTCCGTTCAGATTCTTCAAATATTTTCAATCAACTGGTTTTTGGCTGTGTTCTATAGTTTCTCAATGAAAACATTCGATAACTTATATTACTGAGTAAGTTAATAATTTGCAAAACGACGGGATGAATCTCTTTCCTAGACTTGCGACAATGTTGTTATAACTTTTAGCGCAGCATTTCAGGACGGACCATTGCAAGTCCTCGTTTACGTCTTGGAATAGGAATTGTAGTACCCGGAGGCTGCGAATTGCAATTTGGTTTGATGAGGTCATTGTATAATGAATGGATTTTTATCACAAGAGCATGAACGGTTCCGCGCAGTTCCGATAATGCTCCCCAGTATGCCTGAAATTATGGAGAAACTATAGCTAAATTTAACTGAGTACATCACAGTTGCTTCGATGTCGACAGCTCAAGTTACATAAATGCACAGAGCCTTTAACTAGTTCTATCTGTCTTCGGGACAGTGATGAAAAATAACGATTATTTTGACAAATTAAGCCGTTCACACTCAGTGTTAGTCAATACACTTGGGAAAGTTGTATGCTCAGTGTAATTATCGAAATTTGAGCAATTCGGAATATGATTTTTAAAAAACAGAAGAGAGCTCAATGTGAAATAATTACTCAAATGGCACCTTTTTTCGTAATTAGTAAAATGGATCTAGAATGGCAAGGTATTGTAGAAAGTAAACATCAACTGTACACGCGTAAGTAATCGTAGAACTTTCATGGGGTTTCAAATAATTATCCCCGTGACCAGATATAACATCATCTCTCCCTCTTCCATTAACCGATTATGTTCAATTATGACAAAATATGAGTTTCAGAGGTAATGCTGAACAAGGTCTGTTTAATCCGTCATAGATTTATTCAGAGTAACCTCATTTGCTGCTTGAGGAGCATGTATGGTTATTCCTGGTTGGAACGTTAACTAAAGACTCACAAATGTGACGCCCTGATAGGGCTTTGTGTGTCGGTCACAGCTATGCTACGGAAAGATGATACTGATTGACGGCTGAAATAAAGGAAGTATTCTAGCAACAGCAGTGCCACGGTTCTCAAGATAAGTTTCGACTAACCCACGAAGAACTCGTTTTCCGAGACAAACAGTTGTTTTCAATGATTCATTATCTAGTCTTTACAAATCGTATAGGAAAAGGTTGTACTGAGATGATCAAGAGTTATTCGGATTAAACATCGTTTGTGGGAGGGGGTTGGGGTTAGATCGACGTGTCCATCGGCACGACTAGGTCGTGACAGTCACATGGTTCGGGGCTGAGTCACTGGGGTGGAGAAGGTCCACTCGCGGCCAGGGTAACTGGAGGGCTTGGAAGAATTTCTTCTGTGTACACAGAGCAGGTGCAAAAAGACGGATGCTAATCGCCTCTGCGTTGACCAGTGGGTGTAAGCGGGTGTGTTTGTGGCTGTCAGGACCCGGTCGTGCTGATCGACACGTCGATCTAACCCCAACCCCCTCTCACAAACTACGTCCAATCCGAGTGACCCTTGACCATTTCGGTACAACTATTTCCTATATGTTTTGTAAAGACTAGAGAACCAATCATTGAATACAGTTGTTTGTATAATATGATTCATCATGCAGCTTCAACGCTCAAATCACCATTGAAAACCATGGAAGCACTGTACAGTTGTTCCATCCTTGTTAGGAATCATCAGCAGTGCACATCCACCGAGCCCCCACGGGGACTCGAACCCGGGATGAACGATTATGAATCGGACTCCTTAACCACAAGGCTATCCGGGGTGGCTCTCAACGGTTTGTTGAACATCTACACTACATGACATAGCACCCTTCCGTCACTGGCTTTGAACGGTAACAACCCGCTTCCCGCACAGCGATCGACTTCTATGATGGATGACTTCTCTGTAGGGGCCTAAGTACAACGAAGGCATTCCGTTATGAACAACCTACAGAGCTTGGTTACTATTTGCAAATGAGTAGTAGGAGATTAGATTTGTACAATATGATGAAACTGCTGTACAGTGTTTCCATGGTTTTCAATGATGAGTTGAGCGTTCAAGCTGCATGGTGAATCATATTATACAAATCTAATCTCCTACCACTCAATTACAATTGTTTGTCTCTGAAAACGCGTTCTGATGTCACAGCGTGCATATTCAGGAACCAGGAAGAACTATCGTAAAATCATACTAGTAATTCTGCAATGAACTCTCCAAAAGGGAGTATCCGGTTACTCTGGTGACAGATGAACAAAAATCCTGTGATCAAAACACAAACGGGGTCTACAGGTACGAGAACGAGAACAGATAGGAGTACCAGGTATGCACACCCGATGAGCCGTGATAACCGCGAAATTGGTTGTGCGCTTCCGATGATTTCTGTTCACCCACCCCTATATTACTCAATATCAAGATAACAATTTACTGAACACTTCACATGTTAATATGACGTGACTAAAGTAACATTATGTGGTTCGTCATACAATACCAAAGCTCAACACACTGCTGAAAACCACTGTACAGCGGTCCTGATCTAGATAGGAATCAACAGAAATACACACGCACCAAGCACCCACTGGAATTCGAACCGAGACTGCGCGATCGTGTACTCAACACCCGGCCATAGCCCCGAACATTTTGCGGAAGATCAATACTACATGACAGAACGCCCTTCACTGACGGCCTGTTGTGTGATATCAACCCATTGACCACGGAATGGTCGACTCTCGTGATGGTAAAACACCTAAAAATTTGTTTCACTCACAACTGTCATTAAAGGGTTCGAGTCACTAAGCCAGATAAATTAGCGAAAAACAGTTTTCAGGGGTTTCCTTAGTAAAGTGAGCTTTGATACTGTGTGGTCGTTCATATAATATCAAGACAATAATTAGTATGACAACGAAAACCTTCTGAAGCATTCATAAACCCCTTTGTTACGAAATCTTCCGAACTTGTTTCGAGGTTGCTTGTATTAGTTTAGAGTATTGCCTTTTTTCATCCGAGGAAAAATCTCAAGGGATAATATCATTCACTCTTTACTGACACAGAAAAAATCTTCTCAACTGTGGTAAAATACATCCTGTTTGAGTTGAATACGTAAACCCGGGTCTTAAAATCTATGGGTTGACATGTTTCAAATTACGCTGTATTCTAAGTCAGGAATTTCCATTCACACAGTGGTTGTTTTCCGTATGACATGAAAGGAAGAATTAATTTATTCACAACAGGATTCACCATCCAGTACCAACGCTCACATGACCACAGTTACCAATAATCGGGAATTGTACCCAGAGTACAGGAATGTGAGCCGCCGACCAGGGCCGTGGTGATTACACACTACTGACGATTTTTCCAGCAGCGGCACAAAGACTTCATTGGTTCAAACGATCTATTAGTTGCTGATACCGTATGGCGAATCAGCTTGTCAATACAAATCTATCGTATCTGAGACATGGAAAAGTTCGCTATCTGGTTCGACTTAGTCAATGGAACTTTCCGCGATTCCCAGTCCGTCTTTTTACGAAGTCATCTACGTGTAGCTGCCCATGGTTTATTACTGTCCTATAGATAATGCTTGGTAAACGCTTTGTTTTCGTCATGGATACAAAGAAATTGTGAGTTCTTTCATTTCCAATCTAAAGCGATCATCTAATCCAAACATTCACCTGGAAGCGATCAAGCTAGCGGACCCAAGAGCGGTATAACGTGAACCAATCAACTAACAGCTCAATTAATTACTCTACCGGTGGACGATGTATATAAGCTGAAAGTTTGATCTGCTCTATCCAGTTGTTTTCACATAGAAAGAATTGGAAATATAGCATTTCTTTGCTTGGGATTGCCGACAAGTATTTGTGAAAGCTCTTTTCCTGATACCCCAGTTGTGTCCGTCGTTGTGCATTAAAAATTTGAGTTTTGTCATTTTGAAGGACGTGTAATTAGATAACAGATAGCTTAAAAATGTGAAATTCTACCTCTTTTTGAGGCAAAATAATTGGTAAGTTTTTCCAATAGATTGCGTATTTATATTTATCCTTGCTATGTGGCATTATTCCAGCAAATCATGAGAATAGAACTTTTTCGGTTTGTTGAGTTTTTTGAATTTTCAGTCTTTAGGACGATGCACGCTTTCAAATTAAACGATATATTCTATTTTCACTCGAGGAACAAAATGATATACTTCCCTATTTGGAAACAAATTTTCAACTTATTCACTGGTCACTTACAATCCTGGCGGAAAACTCAAAATTTCATTCCTGTAATTGCATTGAGAAATCTTATTGTTTACACCTCACTTTTATTCTCTTATCTTTCTCCGAGTGGATGGATGTGTTTGAGATAGCCGTTTCGTGTAAGGCAATAATTAAAAGTTGAACCTGGAAACAATCAAGGAGAAGGGGAGTAACGTCCATTGAGTGGTTCTGGGAAAGAAATACGTTTATGGACAACCATCAGGAATCTACACGAGTACCCCACCCCCACCCCATCGTCTATAACTTTACTATCAATAGAGCCAAGTCAAAGATAATTAGCAAATGTAACGGGAAGTTGGAATAAGATAGATACGGTTGATCAACAAAACTGTTAAGTACAGCATAATCATTACTATTCAAAATGCAAAAATGATGGATGATATGGCACATTTGTGTTTCGTTGGTGTGAGCTTGAAAAAGAAAACTTTATTGTTGGCAAAAGTGGGTCGGCTCACTGTTGTAATCTTTGGACCAGCGAGTCAGAAGAGAAGTACTGCTGGGTTACTTCTTTTTGTTTGCTTTTATCAGCCCTGTGCTTATAACACCAACCAGAACGTGGAACGAGTTAAGTTAGCAATTTGGAACCTGACACTTCGTGTATGTGTGTCAGCTTTTGTGGGTGATTAGTCTAAGCCATAGAGGGCTGATTAGAACTATCACAAGGTTTTAGACTCAGGGAGCTATGTTGGCTTAGGTAATTAATAATATTGTAGTGATCCTGTAACAATCTTGTGATCAATTTCGACCTACTGGTGAGCGAAGTCCATGGTTGGTCTACGTGATACGTTCAGGTGTGCGGTTTTGACTTTAACAATATCGGGCGTATGGTTTGAGGTACTTTTATTGATTCTGGTCTGTGGCATTTAGCCGTTTCTATCAATGTAAGCTTCTTTGCTACCACAAGAGAGGGCTTAAGTTTAAACGAAAGCTTAGTTGACCGAGTTGCTTCCATTCGAAGGAGACATGGCGAGGCACACTGTAATCATAATTTGCAAAGTAACATATTCCTATGCAGTATTTGTGGTTCTTTATAGAGTGGAATGTATTATTATTGCTCTTTTTACGTTTAGCGATGATAGGTGATCATCCGTGGGATAATTAAAGATGTTACGATTCCTTTCATATTGTCAAAACAACTGAATGAGTCTGGATATCCATTATCAAGTGCAGTGAAATTAACTGAGCTGTTTCAGGGTCGAATAATTTTGATGGCAAAGAGCTGATTACTACCAAGACTTCCTGAAGTAGCCAACAAAAACAAATTGCGCTAATCTAAAAGGAATGGTTTTCCAAATCATCCATTAAACATCGAAGGTAGGAAGAAAAAATCCATGCAATTAAAAGAGTTAGTCTGCGTGTCTACTAAGAATGAAAGTTGTCTTCAACTCGAGATCAATCATTATAAACACGAATCCTTTTCTGGCGTTGCTCACATGAAGTTTTCAACAAGTATGCCCGCAACTTGCAGATTCTAAAGTTCCTCGAGCGAACAGCAAATCATCCGCCACGGCAACCGACGGTTCACTCCACCCAATGCTTCCTATTTAGGGTTTCCCTTCTTGGTTGGGTTTCGCATGAGCATAAAACACATCTGTGAAGATCTATCCTAATTTCTGGACATTAGATAGCCTAATGGCTCTGATTAATCAGTCTATTCCTTACTGATTTGATTATTTTCGGGAAAAATTCCTTTGTGTAGCCAAATCCACTGTTATTATTCTTTTCTTAAAACCCTGCTTCCCAGGAATTAAACATCAATAAGCCCGACGCGATCCTGTAACTGGATGCAAATCCTCATTATTTTTCAACGCACGTCTAGAGAGTATTCATAATCTTTCTGTGTGTAAGTGTTCATCTTGGATGTGCATTTTGACCACGGCGTGACAGAAATTTCGCGAAACACGCAGTGAGGTCAGTGTTCACATGCCAACATTGATAATTCATTCCATCATTGGGCTGAAAAAATTGATGATGAATGGAACTTCATATTTTGGCTTCTAATTAGTTCGTAAAGTATTCCCATAGTCTGAATTAAAAAAACTTCAGATCTGCATTTTCGGTACTTCTCCTCAGGCCAGTACAGTGCACATGTAAAGTCTTACTGTTGCTCAGAAATATGATCCAGAATACCAAAGTAAGAGGGAAAAACTAACTGTCATATGTGTTTCGTCTGCATCCATGAGGTTACATTGACCATTAGGTTCATCTGTCTTGTGTGTTTGTTGTACCATCATGTTGAGCCTCGGTCACCGTAGCTATAATGACCTGATGAACTGTTTTGCGAGCACAGGATTGGTCTGTGTAATCCGATTGCGGTCGCCTCGGACGTAGAGAAGTTTCGTTGTCTGACCCCTTTAGAGCGGTAAAGTTTTGCATGTGTACTGTGAAGACCTGCGGAGAAGTACCAAAAAGATGAATCTGTGTTCGCCATGTTACGTCTTCTAAATTTCTAACTAGTTTTTGGAGAGAATAATTAATAAAAAACTCCGAATGATGATGACTGAAAAAAGTATCCTCGTAATAGGAAATATTTTACTCCACCGAAAGACTGTGTGCATTTTCTCTTTGGAATGAATGAACAGTGTTTTGGAATCCAAAGGCTTTCTTTTCACGTACTTGGATGACGTTCTGTTGTGGGTCGACCAGCAAAATTTGCCCAACCGGTGCGCGTGATTTCATACAAAACCAACCAAAGTTCCAACTCACCAACGGTTTTTTGCGTTATTTCTCCTAATGGATGCTGAGAATGGCTTAAAATAGGCAGTTTTCTGTTCTCCTTGTAAGTAACACATCAAATAATATTGTCATCTTGTAAATAGTTATGTTAAGTTCACCCTGTTCGTTCCAACTTGATATAACACAAACCTTTATATATTTAAAGCTTTGCCACACTGAATGCAGCGGTTTGGAAAATTGTTTTAACATGCCCAAGGGGATTCCGAGTGCAAGTATGAAATAAACATTCTCTTTCCCGCGATTTTCCGGTTTACCATTCACAGGCAGTTGCAAAATATACCGAGGCTGGTTTCCTAATCAAAGGATCTCACGTGGCAAGAGTCTAGGCAAATTTGATCACACACGCACGCACGCATGCACATAACCACACGTCGAAACATACGCATATGCACAAGCTCTACGTGCAAATAACGGCAATGGACATGAAACTAGAGCACAGATAATTTAAGCTACGGGTTTTTCTTGGTCTAAAATTGTTAAACACCGGCCTTGAGAAGGCATTTTAGAAAACAGTGGTAACGTGGAGAATCATACCTAAGAAATTATGGAAAGTGTTTTTGCAAATTTTGTTTCCCCTGAATTGCTCTACGAGTTGAACCATTTGTTTGTTTTCATAAAGGCGCTTCATTATGGCGCCGATGAACTGAAATTCTGAAGACGTTTGCCCATGGAACAGCCACGTGAAATTCTATGGTCCTTTGTTCAGAGTTTCGTACAGTAGTAGTTTTATCTTTGAGGGTAGTACTTCATCAACTGGATTAATTTTTGTATTGCAATTGTAACTGTGTGTATTGTTGAAATGAGTGTACATGAATAAGAGTGACACAAAAACGTTAGAGAACCTTTGCCAGTCTATATTATATTTACATGACGATAAAAAATGAAAAAAATCAGGTGGTATGGAAACGTTAGTGATGTTTTCTGCTTTTCTTTTGAGGCTACTCAAATATCCCCTATTGTTTAGTTGTAGAAAGAACGAGCGACTTTAAAATTTAATGCTTCGTTGCAACGGTTGATCACATTCTACTCCCAATGTTTGGTCGGATTCAGCAGAGCCCGCAGTTTAAGCTCCAAAGCTTTTTTGGATAGCTAGCATTAGTGTCAAATGACATCAGAAAGGATATCTGTTCAACCAAAACCCCTCGGTAAACTGAACGCTGTTTTATTCCACTGCAAGTTTAACGCCTTCAAAAGACAGTCGTTTGGACAAATCAATCAAAACATTGCTGCAGAATAAATCAGCGAAGTGAATTTTTTTTATAGTACACCTTTCTTTTCCTAGAAGGTCGTACTCCTTCAGTAGATTATTCAACCTCCATCCGCAAGGCAAGAACTTTGTAACCGATTGTTACCTGTCACCGAAGCAACAAAACATTTTGCAATAAGATATCTAAATTCAGCAAAACTACTGCTTTCCAGTTTCTTTTGTACGAACAATAATCAGTTGATTTTATCACTTTTTGTCGAAGATGGCAATATCCTGCTCTCTTTATCATATTTTCCAAGCTACTTACTCACTTGTAGTAAAACGCTTTACTCATTTCATCTAAAATGGGCTTCGCTCGTTGAATTTTCTTATCTTCTTCCTGGGGATCTTCCTCCGGCTTCATTTGTCAACCGGTTGACAGAGCCTTCCGGGCGCGTCACCAAGTTTTGTTTCGTTTATAACCTATTTATCCCTTCAAGTAGCCGAACCTAAACTGACATTTCACTGTGCGCACGCTGTGGCTGAGTCTATTTATCACGAGGTCTTTTCCATATCACAATGCACTCTTTCGGCTAACGTTCTACTTTTAATCACGGGGATTATCATATTGTAGGACTGTGCTTCATCCCTACCGAATACTGTTGTGCTAAACGAGTAGAACCAAATGAAACCTGCAATAGCAAAAACGCTGGGTTTTTTCGAAAACGGGGGCTTTATTTGGTCAGATGCTATGCTTAACTCTCCAGTCAGCGTCCACAACTTTCTTGTCTACGCTTCAAATGGTTGACCGATTGCCTCAGGTCAGTTAATTTTGGGAGAGTTTCACTGATTGAAAAGAGCAATAATTCTGTTGGAAAGTGCCATGACGACTAAAAGTCCCTATTGTTTGCATCCATATAACATCAGGCAAAAAATGTACTCAGGAAAATTGTGAAACACGAAAACTAATCGAGGTGATCTTTATGGAAATTGAAGTTGTGTACGTGTGTGTGCTTTTTTGGGTGACTGATTAAAACCACGGTATGATCGGGGTGAGGGTCATACGCTTTTGGGTACAGAGTAGGCCTGGTGTAAGTATCCAATAATTTATCCACTATCCGCAGTCGATGTTTGTCGAGTTTATATAACAAGATGGAGAATGTGTTCTCTGGGTCTATCTTGTGACCGCACTCGATCAGCAGGCAAGTTATAGCCGACGTCGTCCTACATGATGAATTCTCATATTCGGTCGTCCCATAACGTACGCTCTTAGACATATGTTCACAAATTACCGTCCTGAACCATCGGTCATTTCCACCAACATATGCTTACAAGCAGCTGCAATAGAATATGCAAAAGCAATTAGAGGCATTCTCGATCGCTTCTACCGAACCCCCACTGTGTTAAAAAGCGCTTGACCTTCACCTTTAGTCTACCGCGATCCAAGCCGATCACCTACAAACACATTTGCACAAAATTTAGGGTTTCATAAAACCAGCTTCAAAACCTAATTGCTAAATAGTTTTTCAATTTTCCCTTACGTTATACGTAAGAAAAGATGTAAGAACACAAAGAGTTTCAGTGTCCGGTGCTATCGTTCGACTAGCTTGTTTAAGTTGCTCGCGGAATCTAAAAGTTTCACTTTCATTGTACTAGGTGCAATGTTGCAATTCCGCGTGATTTCATTCTTTCGTTGACGAAGATGTTGTGGTTATCATCGCGCTAGGTTCTTTCCATTTGGTTTAAATTTGTCTAGGACACAATTCGGAGAAGGAAACAATTTTTTTGCCGTCTTCTTTGTTAAGGTCGAAAACCAGAAAATTACTTCCTGTGTGCAACGAACTGATTAACTCACCAGCTGGGTAGATGAAAAAGACCCCGGAATATTTGGGTGGATATACTTAACGTAACTGAGGATTTGTCAAGCGTTATCAGCTAAAAGCTGAACCAAAGCTTGCAGAAAGAGGCTTATGAGGTAAACGGCTTCAATTATTATCATTCCAAATTTAAACCAAACTGTGTAAAGTAATAAGCTTTGGATTATTCTGGTAGGAAGTAACGGAAAGCAATCGAATCAGATGCTTCTTTTCCGGTGGCTTCAGATCGATAAAATGTCGGTCGTCCTAGGGTGACTTTATCTAAACGCCTATGGAATTCGCTGAGATGGTCAGCTTGTCCACTTCAGGAGAAGCACCTTTCATCGGTAAAATGTATAATTCGCATTGCGTTCGTCCCCTGATCACACAGGCTATTGATAGAGTGCCCATCTCAAACATTCTATCTCAGTTCAACTTGCCATTATTTATAAATTCATCAGCCTCAACACTGGAATGAAATCATATTTTGGGAGTAATATCTTGCGTTGTGAGATGCGTGAGAATCAAAGGAATGACGCCAGAAGTATGCAAATTAAAAGCTCTAGCAAGTACACAAAATGCAAAATTTTAGTAATGTCAGTAGTTGTTTTGTTTTTTATATACATATATGTACAACTTTTTACGGAAGGGAACATGGGCAATGATAGAAGTCTGTGAAGCGGATAAATGAACGGCGGAGATAAGGATCGAAGAAAATTCAGTGTTTTATCTTTCATCTTCTGTTCTATTTTTTTTTATGCAATAAAGGTACAATATACTGTGGAGGAAGTGGTGGCCATTTAGAGACTGCCAACGGAGGCAGTGACCGGTGGGAAGAGAGGTGGCAAGATTCGATTCCGCGGCAGAAGATTCGGAAATCTATCAAGATAACCGTATGACCACCACTGGTGAAGAACGAGTAAAACAAATGCAAGTTCACGTTCAACAAAATCTACAAGTATGGAAAGATGTGTTTCAGTGTTTGCATATTTCGAATTTCCCTTCAGGATTCTACTTTATATTCCCACATTTCAAATGATCAACCTAACTTGAGTGAGTGCTGATATTCTCGCCGGAAGTGCACTCATTAAAGTGTCCGAGTATAGTTGGAAGGCAGCTTCATCCCTAAGCATCGTTTGCCTTGTCAGCGCAGTCGGACAAATGTCCACGCATGCACTCGCCGTTGATGAAGGACCAAATGTTTGGGAGTCCTTCACAATTTCCAAGATTACATTCTTTCCAACTTTCACGTCATCAGTATTAATTAATGGTATTTAAGTTTGTGCATAACTCAACGGCTTCTGATCACTGAGCTTGGCTTGTAGATCTCAAATGTTCATCACCAGTCAAAGTGGCATCATCAGAGCGCAGGTGGCGATCCCTGTGCCTATTTGCTTGTACGTGGGCTTGCTTCGTGATTGGATCTTGATCTCTCAGAAAACCTTGACTCTAGAAAGTAAACTATCATAGAAAGTTGACGTTTAGACTTTTCAGGGCAAACTTCTAAACTCAGTAACTTGACTTTCGACCCCAAGCAGCAAATTTTGATTAGGGAAACTCGACTTCCGGAAATCTATCCTGATATATATATATATATATATATATATATATATATATATATATATATATATATATATATATATATATATATATAATTTTTTGAGTTTCTTGTTTCGTTTGACCTTTTAGGTTGTTTTTAGTATTTATTTTTAGTTTTTTTAGTCTTCTTAGAGTCAGTTTGGTTGACATGCTCCTCGAAGAATCGGGTTCCATGGCTATGATTCGGCAAGATTAAGACTCCGTTTATTCATTTTTCCACTTGTTTTTTTAGCTAAACCTCTTGCTTATCAAAAGATTGTAAATGCAATCCAGTACGGTCCGTTTATTGCTTGAATTTGTTGGAGAATACCAGGCTTTCAAGAAATGTCT
This sequence comes from Fasciola hepatica, assembly GCA_948099385.1. Taxonomy (NCBI): domain Eukaryota; kingdom Metazoa; phylum Platyhelminthes; class Trematoda; order Plagiorchiida; family Fasciolidae; genus Fasciola; species Fasciola hepatica. Next base: position 4,291,828 of record CANUEZ040000019.1, on the reverse strand, counting down.
TGCACATCTCGTGGTTGTTTGATCCAGAATATGAACTTCTTCCACATAGAAAGTGTGTCCCTCTTGGTCCTCGTGGACTGATATTAATGAAGATCGATCTTGTCTTCTTGTAGCCAGTTCGTGTTTGTGCATTCTCGTGGAAACCCTTCCCTCAGTTTGACCAATGTAGCGATTGTTCCAGCTCTGCATTTCACCTTTCACATCACCTTTCTTCTTTCTCCAGTTTTCGGTTGCTCTTTTGGCCTTGATTTGATTCTTCTCGGTTTCTTGATTGATTTATGAGCTACCGTGATGCCTTATGCTTGGATGAGTCTCGCGGTCATTTTTGATACTTTCTGATGTACTGAAGTGGCATCTTTTGAACAGATTGCATTTCGTAATTTGGTTCATTTTGGATTCTGTGAATGGTTCTTCGAATGAATTTTCTGGACATCCATTTCGCTGAAAAACAATAAAAAGATATTTCCCCTTCCTATATTCTAAGTTCCTTTGTACTGCAGTACGTTTTGGCTCTTTTTGAACAGGGTTCGGATGCAAGACTTCTTGTCGATTTTTGGGTGATGGCTATTGAAGCTCAGCATTTGGTCCGTGAGAGTTAGCTTCCGATATACAGAAGTCTGCTGTGTGCTATTGTCGTTTCTTGTGACCAATACGTCCAGGAAAGGTAGTCTACCGTTCTTCTCCATCTCAATTGTAGATTTGATATCACTGTAGCTGTTGATGATTGACGAGTGTGCCTTTTCAATAGCCGGGTGTTTGGTAATTGCGAAAGTATCGGACATACCACCAAACTGAACGAAGGATTAATTCAGGTTGAACGACTTTCTACTCTGGTCTCACTGTTCTGCCTGTGCGTGGATCCTCGTGCCTCTCTCGAGGCAGGCTACAGTCTGTATTCAGCACAGCATATTAATAGATCTCAGGAAATCTCGAATATTTCGGCAATCAGAAAATGAAATCATCGACATTGATAAATCAAAGGCATTCGGAGTTTGTCATTTGAACAACAGCTGATAAGTCACCAAATGGTTTTTCATGGAAGCTACCTGTGTTTTTTGTGAACTAGTGAGTTTATGTAGACGGATATGTTTGTGTATGCTTTCGCCCATTGTGAATCTGTTATAACTGAATGATCATGGTCTTCATGACAACAATGGAGATAAGAATCCACGGAAATCGTACAGCGTTGTGATATGCAATGATTATGTTTTGCTCCATTCGGGGAGAGCCTAAACATGTGGCTTACGCATTCCGTTAGACAGTCTTAGTATATAATGTTTAAAATGTGCTTTATTTCTTTCAATCTGGTCTCCGCTGGAGGCTGACTGTGCCGGGCAATATCATCGATCAACTGCCAGTTAAGGCAGACCGGAAATGGGGTAAACTTGACTGCAGCTTTCGAAAGCGTGTTTTTTGCATAAAACACCCAATTTTTCGAGTTTGCAGAAGCAATGTGAACCTGAGCTGCGCAAGCTAAGGAGGTTAGTTGTCATTCTTTCTTTAGTTTTCTGGAAACGTGGACATTATTAACACCTACAGCTAAACAACAGCAGTTGTAATGGATTACTGTTTCCTCTATACACTGGTTGTAGTGTGCTTTCCACAAAATACTGCTTGAACATTTCAGGAGTAAATTTTACGAAAAAGCACCTTTTAGTCCTCTACTTTAGAAGTTTTATCTGCTAGAAATCATTCTGGATAATTTTTCCGGTTAGGTAGAAAGCCACCTGATCCTCAGGGTACACCAGGTACACTCTCAAAGCAATTTATCCAGTGGACAGAAAGTAGATTTGAGACATGGATCAGCCTTAAACTTCAACTCCGTTAGGATATGAAATCAGCAGGGTTGACCCAGAACTTTATGCTTAAAATTTAAGAGTCAATTTGTACGACCGAATGGAAAATTAGCGGGTCGAAAAAGCAGGTCAGTAATTTCTACTAGGATACCAGAAACTTTACATTACATGACAAGCTGGTAAGGCCGTGATCGTTGCATGGTTCAGCTTCTGGCAACCAAGGACTCTAAATCAGTAGGTATCGTGCACCTTTGAAATAGTCTATACCAAATTGCATCGATTTCATGCTTTGTTCAAATGTGATAAATTACCGTGCTATTTCTATCTTGGTATTGGTCACTGTTGTCACTGAGAAATAGGGTTGGCGGATTTGCTCACGCAATTCGGGAATAAGATAGTCCGAAACTACTCTGATGCATGTGTTGTGAAGCCGATTATTGTCGTTTATATTCTCGCAGTACTCAATTATGCACTGCTTCCTTTATAAGAAAAGACTCGAATCGGCGATAAAACACTAAGTTATGCCAAAGGTGAGATCGTGCTCATCACTACTCCATTCAAAGAAGACCAACGTGTGAGATACACACATCACAGTCTGGAACAGAGTGTTACGAGGAAGTATCACGATGTTCCACTAGGAGTATAGCAAGGGAGAAAACAGTTTTCTACTGAACCAAACTTAAACAGACCAGACGGGTTGATATCCATCTTATTACTTTATTTTTAGCCACTTTATTTATCGTAGAAAGGCTAAACAAAAGAACCTTAGAGGTGGCTGTTCGCTGTATCTTTACAAAAGGCCCCAAAGAAATTGATAAAAACCCTTTCAGAGTTTCATCCCAGCCCATTCACTGGACACTGCTCAATTATGACAGATGGAGCATTATTACAGAGGCAAATTGTACTCATTGTTTATTCGGATTATTCACACAGTTTCCAGGCCCACTTCATTTCCTTCCTAATATTCCTTTTCTTTCTTTCGAATACTTCTTTCGTATTAAATGATAATGGTACAGAACTTCAGGAACGGGGTCAAAACTAATTAGAGGCTGCCGACAGAGGGAAAAGACCAGCAATGGCAGTGGCAGCGGTGACGGCAGTGAAATCTGAACCCGGAACAGGAAGATTCAAGTCCAATATAACGACCCCTTTACCACAGCCGGTCTTTACACACAGTATGCTTTGACTTTCTACCCGTATATATAATCCACCAGTTACCGATCTCATCTAGTCCGGTGACGAAAAAGTCAGAAAACCGTACGACTTTCATTGGTTCTTATTTCCGTGGTTATCCTTTATCAATAAATAAAATCCCCCACTTCACACACCCATATGACAGCCAAGCTCTGTAGGTTGCTCCAGGCAACAGAAAGCCCTCATTTTACTTAGGACCCCAAAAAGGAATTCCCGATAGGGGCTGATCACTGTACTACCAAAAGCCAGTGCTCAAGTTAGAAAATCGCTGACAAACAGCTAGAATAGTCTAGCGATTAGAAGTTCGATTCTCGTTTGTCCGGCCCGGTGTTCTCCCGGTGGAAGTACACGACCGAAGATTTCTAACAATGGTATACAGTGGTTCCTCATCTTGCTTTTGATCATATAGGGGAGAATGGTACGTCTGACTAACCACCCATTGTAACAAAGAACATCAGTCTTATCAACGGACAATTAAATGCACCATCGTCACCTATTTAATCGGTGATGAAAAGATTGGAAATAATCGAAAATAATTGTTTTTCTCTGCATGTTTGTTGATTTTTAATAGTCCATCTTGTACAGTTGTGAGTAGTGCCCGTGCAGTATGATAAATCCGATAATTAAAAAAAAACAGGTAAACGTTTCCACTGGTAGCTGGCACGCATCCGTACACGAAGCCTACAACATGTGACCTTAGAATATTCATTAGGCATAGCCAAAAACAAAAGAGAGATTTATGAATCAACTTAGCTTTCAACGGCCCTCGAAGTTTTGCAATATTTAAAACTGTAGTTACAGGAAGTATTCGCTCAATATGAACTCAGGTTGTCCTATGGTGCAGGCGTCTTATTGAAAAAGAAACTTTCCAAACATCCATTTACAATTTCAGTTCAACACAGATGAAGATAAGATTTCCCTGGTGAAAGGTCTTAAAGCTTTTAGAAAGCACTCATCTTATTGTACCTAGAACAGAGTGGCTTTTGAGCACAGCTGAATAGACTGTTCGAGTAGTGCTGATATTGGACATCATTAATCTTTGCTCGTGGTCAGGTAAACAGACATACGCTGAAGGGCTGCTTTTGCAATAAAAACGTTATTGCCGGGTGTGAAAAACCTAGTTATTATTTAAACACGGAAGAAATAAGGGTACCAGAGCCGGAAAAGAATTAGTGGGACAGACTAGAGAACCAATATGCGAAAATCGGTTCGTGCTGTGTTCAACTGGATGACGAGGAAGCAGTTTCAGTCCCTCACTACTCAAAGAAATAATTTTAGCTTAGGGAGCAGACTAATGAGAAAAGTCTTTTGGTGTCTTCGATTCAACGAGAAACATAGAACAAACCTTTACGTCAACGGATTCTATGTAAATGATATAATTGTGCCTAATAGTATGGAAAAACCGTTGTAGGCAAAATTGTTTGCAAAAAATGCGCCCTAATTGCATAGAATGAGAATTGGCATGGACATGTAACATTCTGATCAAACTTGTGGATGATGGGTGGATGTCGCAAGTACGTTATTAAAAAAAAGAGAAAGCTTTGATTTTTTTATCCGCCAAACCGGCCGACTTTTTAGTTAGTATGCTCAACAGACGAATGAGACGATTGAGAAAGACCGAAACGGAGGTAGCTCGCAGTAGAAATTTTGAACTATCCGGACTGTAAGACTTATCTCAGTCATTCTGCTACGGGTGAGCCAAGTTAGACGTCTCTAAAGAAACCGATATAAGTTTAGTGGCCAGGGCTGCGAACAGTCTGATAAGACAGCCGATAAGACATTCACTGAGCTTTGGAATCACCGAGTTTTCTGTTTTTCGTTATTGCAAATCGAACATCTGCAACCCATGCGAAGGAGCACTGGTCCTTGCACGCTACACAAGTAACAAATCGATCGAAGAAACACGTTTGATAGCTTGGTTTCAAAAACTTGTTTATCGATACAACAATCTCCACAATTTCATTCCCATCTGGTCAAAACAAAGGAGATATTGACTGCGGAAAATCTGTTGACATTATCTTTTAGGTTTGCCTGCAATTTCAACACCTCTGCTTACGAGATAAAAATCCGTGCAGTATGGCTGGGCACCATAAAATTCCGGTCAACTTCTTTGATTAAATTTCAATAGAACTCAAGCAAATGTTCAAAGTACTACGACCAACATCTTTTTTTCTGTCGAGAATCATACCGCTCATTCGTTTGAGTCAAAAACGAGCGAACCTGTACTACTGAACTGTACTCAGATTTTTCGGAGGTCACCTGGCCCGCGAATCTATAAGCATCTTTCATTGATTACCGAATTACTAAGGACCTGTTTTGTCAAGATAAATACTAGAATGAACTGATTTGAAGTCAGTCAATAATCCGTGATACATTGATTGTATTAACCGAAGCCATAGTGATCACTGAACTTACAATTTCAGTGATTACGCATATAAAGTTAATGGCATTCACTGTGCCGATGTACGTTCAAGCTGCAGATAAAAATAGCTGCAACTAGAAGAAAATAAGCCCTAACAACTCTGAAAAAATGCCCTATAGAGTCATTTGGTGATAAATCGTGATCGATAAGTGCCTCAACAACCACTGAATTTCTCACTGACTGCATTTTGCATAAAGTCTGCAAGAATTGCTAAGTTAGTAACAATTTTCAGAGCATTCTGTTGTACTAACACAGTGAATCAAACCAAGTCAATGTCTGCCTTTTTCATATTTCAATAATTCTTTATATTTTTCAATCTGATCTTTAGAGTCTGATGATTTTTCGCAGTACAGAGGTTTTCTCCTAAAAAATCACAAGTTTCTGAGCTACATGAAATAAAATTTATGAAGGAAACCCTTCGTGATAAGTTTTTAACCAGTCAGCGGTTTTGCAAATCTCAAAGGAAATAAAATTCGGAGAAGAGATTTTATATCTATGTAATGATAGGTTCTGTATGAAGCATAACAGACTGAATGGTTCTCTAAGACAACAGTGCTGACAAATCTGCTCGGAGCAGAAAGTCGTGAAATAATTCCCACTTGCAACAGTGTATGGTTTTTGCTTGCCTGGTTTTTCATTTGTGTACCCTTATTCACAAAGCAGTTTATTCTTGCTCGTTGCAAACGACTTTGTTTATTGCAGGCTGTTATTTATTCCTTGATTTCGTAAACCTATTTGGAGAAGTTCTACAACAGGTTCTCCTCGAAACAAGCACCCAAGACAAGCACAATCCGGGCATTCACTGACGCAACGATTCAGCCGTGAAACAGAAACCACCCCATCAACAAAATCGATAAGTAGCTTAGTTTGTCCGTCGTCGAATAACAGCTGAAAGTTTGATGAACGCAGCTGAAATATGCTGTGTGAAGTCCCAATGTTTCACAAAACATTTAAGCAATATAAATAATTGATATTTTTAGAATAAACCTCTGGGTTTTTAAGGATATATTAGTTGTCTGAAGTTTAGAACCAGAACTTTTCCCTAACACTATTTTGTGGTGTTATTTACTCTACGATGAGTGTCTAATGATGCTTAGAGCTAAACGGTGGACAGCTCTTTGAAAGAATCTTTGGATAATGAAGCCTATCGAATGACAATGATGAAATGGATTAGGCGTGGAAGAATTTTGTCTTCGACACATTTCGGAAATAACTGTTCCATAAAGAAGAATCTGCCTAATTTTAAAAGACCACTTGTTCAGTCAAACAGCTATTAGATACAAATCAGCCTGCTGTCAGAAGTTATTCACATCAAATGAGGGCTTTAAATTCTCGCATAAAACTGCGAATTTTTAGTGTTCCTCTAATAAAATTATTCTTTATTGCTGCACTTCATTAGTTCACATTTGCGTTTACAAAGATGACACTAATTTGCATTTCATGATTCTAAGCGCATCTGGTGGTGTAGGGATTCATTATCTATTCCCCAGGGCACATTGTTCTAGAGTTTGGCATCATCTAGGTAGCACAAAAGCAGTTAGTTTGATTATATCAATGTAAGACTGTTAGCGTGTACAGCTACCAACGTGAGAGGGCAACTAAGACAATGGCAGCGGTCACGTCAACGAGAATAATTCCCGGGGATTTTTTTAGACGTATTTGTGTCAGGCAAATCACAGTTATACTGAAAACACTAAACCAAGACTACAGCAATGCCGAAGGGGATTGGATTTGCGCGAAAGTTTACAACACGAATGAGAGCAGGCTCATAAAATTAACAATTTAGTCGTAAAATTAACTTGTTTGATGTGAGAGAGTGCTAAGCTGTGTCATATATCATACTGTCCAGAAGGACATATTTTTACGATATATTTCTGGTTTAATTATATATTTGTCGTGTATCCAAAGTACATTAAATTTCCTACATCAGCTTTGTTGTTGTTCTGATGGTCCATATTTCTAGAATTTTTTTCCCGGGACTCGATCTGTACTAAAGGAAAATCCCATAGATTTTGTTGTGGTTGTGCGGTACTGTTCTGCCTTTAAAACCGGAAAGCCCTTCACTGCAGCTTAAACTTTCGCCCGACCCCATTCCTATTGGAGACAACTGAGTGAAGCTGGCATTCAACGAGATCAAGAAAAAGGTACGGAATTGCGTTTAGCACTAGCAAAAATCTGCTTCATGTTACCGTTTGAACATATAATTCAGTGTATAGTTATTATTAACTGTCCACAGACTGTTTCTGCTTGCTTCCACGCATGTGTTTGTAATACTGAAAAGTGAAAGAGCTCAACTGTTTTGTGTCCGAAATAAATTTATTTTCACATGTCCACATGCAAGTTTAGTCACTAACGCTCTTATCCCCCACAAAGAACTAGGCTCACACCTCGCACTCACCGGTCACTTTGATGGTGAGAAAAGTTACGAGGTCGCACAGCTCGTTACCGAGCCTGAATTCTTGGAAATCTGTACGGGTCTCCTATCGAAGTACCAGGTTTACAGACGCTGGTTGGTAAAGGTGGCTTTTGCATTTCTGTGTGTATACGCAACTTCCACTACATTCGTGGTCCAGCGTGGAATAATTCGGACAAATGAAATGAAAATAATTCTTACCAACAATGTATTCTATAGTATGCGAAGAAAATTTCTGGTCAGAATGGAAATTTTTCAGGAGTTGAAACAAAACTCACGTTTTGCTATTTTCCTTGAAACGGCTTACTTTTGTTAGCGGAGATAGCGATAAAGTACGGACGCGAATGTTCTTTTTCCAACAGTTGTATCATTTGTCCGAACTGAAAACGGACTAAGGAGGCCCAGTCTTTTCACTGGACAGTTCCCATCGAGATAAGCTGTCTCGTTAGCCATTACTCATTTGCTACATAAACTACTCGAAATCAGTTGAGTTTATCTAGAATAGACGAATGAAACTTACAATACATTTTACAATCGAACGGAAGTATAGTCAGTCCCAAAGGTTCGTACACAACAATCTAATGCGTGCATCAGAAGTGTCACTGGATACTCCTTTTAGAACAGTCCTCTGAAGAATTGTTAAATTGATTCGCTGTTAGTTCTTTGTGGGTTAGACTCAGCTAACTTCGAGAACTACCATACCAAGGTCGCGATTTGCTATTAAAAAAAGCAGTATATACAGATGAGTAGACAAGGTTTCTCGGAAGTACACGACCGGTTTTGCGGTTATTATCGATCATCAGTTTGTTCCGATGGTTGTACACTCCGAATGTGTTGGTTCACAATTAGCAAAATTGCTCAAACTTAATAAAAGGCACAAGTCACAAAACCGGTTGTATACTTCCAAAAAACTTTACTTACCCGTCTGAAGATACTACTTACATCGAAAGTTCATTATCTGCAGTTCAAGTGGAACGGAAGCAGGATGCCTAACATAGATCGGTTGCTGCATGTTTTTATCGGGGTTCATAAGGTTTTTCGATTTCGTTTGAAGTGAATAGAAAAAGTGTTATCTTCTCTTCCCTTATGAAGCTAAGTTTGTGTAACTATTTTAAGAGAGATGACAAGCAGGAATTAATTCGCGTTGTTAGCCTTCATAACATTTTCTACCGGAAGATTCTACCTAAATCTGTGTATCCGAATCACTGGAAATTACGGTGACTTTTTAGGGTGAATTTTATTTCATGATCAACAGTGTTATTCTACTTCATTTTGGAATTTCAACGTTTGTTAAACCTGAATGAACAAAACTTCCAAAGTAGACATCCTACTTCAAATCTCAAAAAACACTTGCCTGAACAAGAAAATTCATGAAAGACATTTTTTGTCTAATCTGTTTATACTGTTCTTTCTCCATTAGTTTCAGGGCACTGTGAAATTTCAGATAACAAAATGGTGCTTCCTGGTTAATTAATTACCTTCACATAAAGCTATTTCTTGGAAAAAATGTTTCGTATTTTCTGTATTTACAACTTCGCCGCTAGAAAACACCGCGAATGCTGACTGTTTTCCCTTTCAAAGCAGAATACTCCGAGAAACATTTATAGAACTCATCCTGTCGCTTACGCCGAGGACATTTTTTATTCGAGGAGAGAAAATAAAAAGTGTCGATTGCAAAATAAATCCGTCACAAAATTTCAAAGCATTTACTATTTATGTACATCCGGGTCTCTGAAATTCATCTGCTCATCGATTAATCCGGATTTAATGGAAACAATGAATTCTTCGTTCCCCTTTCCAAGTTGTGGACTGTCAAATCTCATTAGGGAAAAAGGGTTATTTACAAAGGAAATATTTTTTAGCGGATTGTCGATAACACCTGCATTTATTATTCATAGACGAGCATTTATTTTTCAAAACCACAGGTCAAGATCCGTAAATCGTGAAAATATATTGGTATAAAACTGAATAAGAGATGGATTTTAAAACTTGACAATAAAGTCTGCACTTTTATTACTGATCTGTACAAGCAAGTTTAATGGTATCAATACAACACGTCTTTACAAATGTTCAATCTGCGTGCTTTCATGTAAAATATGACTTAGCAGTCAATCATCGGGTATTATGAGTCTGTCTCCCTTTGATTGCACGTGTTTCTGCCTTGTTTGCACACCTTTGTCCAGTCCATTGCACTCTATTAATTCTTCAAAAATAATAACATTTACGATCGACTGGGCCTCGTTCCTGTCAGTTTTTCGCATCGATTTTGTCCGTGTTGAACAGCGCTTCAGTGATTTTGTATTCGGAGCCTCATCTTGAAAGGCTGGAGGAGTGTAACTAGCTTTTGTCCACGGCACCCACTTGTGCATTACTTTATTACAGCTTTTTTCCGCACTGCTTGTCTGTTGAGTGTTGTCACTTTTTGCAATTTCCGCTGACGTGTCCACGACAGATTCCAGCTGGATATTGTCTGGGCACTGCTGACTCCCTGAGCTAGATAGATGGTTTTGTTTGAGCCTTAGACACAAACAAATTCTGACGGCTAGTTTACCTAAAAATAAAAGATTTCAGTTATTACAAGTTGATGGTGTGGGAAATGAAAGAGATTCCCTTAAAGAGAACGTTCGCTAAATCTATTTCAAATTTGATCAAATTAGTTACAGAGTACCATACTTGAAAAAAATAGCTAAAAATTACACTCACATAGGGTCGATTTAGAGTACCGTATTCCCAGAATGGCATAAGTTATAGGAAGCTGTGTAAACTTACATGATTCTCACTCGATTTTCAATTTTTCTATTGCTTCTTAACCTTTGTGTAACATTTCTGGGGTTCATTTTGGTTCATTTGTAGTTTTGAATAGACAATCAACCGAAAGCGGTGAGATAAGAAAGCGGGAAGGCAAATGAATAACCGGTCTTTGGTAACTGTTGCCTGCTCGGGGGTTCACGTTTATCTAAGGCAATAAAAGGAACTATTTATCAGTATTTCTGGGTTAGATCACTAAGAAAATTTCGGTTGATGCAAATCCATTCACTGAATCCGTTATTCTAACGGCAAATGAAGTAATTTGATTGAACGAACCTCAAGTCGGAATTCATCCGGTTGAATTTTATCTAGATTGAGTACACACCTAAGCAGTGTCACGCCAATCTCTGCCTGATCAGGTTTTATAACGGCATCATAAAACGTTTCAAATTATCATGCAAAATATTACCTCAAAACAATACGCAGAGGGGATTCTCGTAAACAGGACAAAATTGCCCCTCAATATTCGGCCGAGTCCGAAGCAGCATATTTCATTCAAAAGGAATAAACTGACTAAATGGTTTAGAAAACAAAATAACTCAGTCCGCGTTCAAGCTTACTTCGAACCGCCTGACACATGGCCCTGAAATCTGTTCGAATCCATTCTTCGTCGTTTTTGATTGGTCCCTGGGTGTAGAACCACGGGGTGAATACGTCGTGGAAAAATATGTTCAGAATCACAAAATCTTGTCCGTCTCTTTGAATTTTTAAAATATTCGCCGTATTCCAACGACCGTATTTTTCTTCCAGGCATTCCATGAACTCTTTTGCAAATGAACGACTGTGGAATGTAACACCGTATCGGTTTCCCTCGTGTGATACAGTGTACCATCCTGCAGAAGAACCATAGCAAAACAGCCAAAAATTATTTTCACTAAATTAAAGCATCAACTTTGTGATTTGCAAGAAGTATTAGATACCAACTTCACTGAATAATTCCATTTCATTTTATAGAGGAAACTCGAATGAAGAACAAGCTGGTTTTCGGCAACACTATCCTTGTGGTCAATACAGTTACATTTATAGAGTAGAGATGCATAATCTAGGAACAATATCTGTGTGTCAAGCTGTGACTGGTTAGTCCTAATAACTGGTATCGCGCATTTAGAAAGTTGGCTGGAGGGCGATCGGGAATCTATGGACATGAGTACTTAGGATTATCTATATCCAGTTTTGACCAAAGGGCCATCGACTGGGACACTCTGATTTCGAAGATCCGTTTCCGATCGTAGCTACAGCCATTTGGGTGCTTCACCAAACCGCTTTTGAGATCAAGTTAGCGGGTTGAGTAACCTGATGATGAGCACGTGATGCAGCTTCAGGAAAAGTGCCAGCGACTGCTTTATCTAAGAATCTAACTAACAGCTTGCTTTTCCGTCTTCTTTTGGAGGGAATTTATTGCATAATTCTTCCATTGCAGTTACTAATGCCTATCTTTGGTTCCTCTGGTATGCTTTTATGAGTAGAGGGTTTCATCAGTGTGCTGAAAAAGCACACGCGCACGTTGCTGATGAGTAGCGTGAAGAGTTTTGTTGAGACGGAAACACAAAAGTTGATCGCTTGAAAACATTTTTTAGGCGTAAACGTATGATCTAACGGAAACAGTATAGTAAAAGTTACTATTATGCTTTTAGGATTTTGTTGTGTGAATTCATCTGATATTCTGAAATCTGGGAGAGCCTGAACATTGTTTTTAAATAACACTGGTCTAGAATGGGCAACCAAATAGGTCTTGCCTTCTTCCTATCATTTTTAAAACCAAGATCAAGGGAAGAATTTCGTGTTTGAATAAGAGTTTTAGCCGCAAAATACTAATTAAATCTTTGAATTGTACCACGTGTACAAAAGCGAAGTGCTCCAATTTACATCCACATACACTTAATAAAAATGAAATTTAATTAGGCATATACAGACTGATACAGTTGTGCATGGCATAGAACGATATTCGGTTATCGTTTAAGTCCCACTGTGTGCCGCGGAAGCTTCACTTGTTGTCTGAACATGTTGATATGCAGATAAAAACTAATGCTCCTTTGATCCTTGATCTTCGAGGAAAGAAAGTATTGCTGAAACGATTTTAAAATGCCTCCGATAACTTACAAACACCGGTGCATTTGGTACTATCCTTTTAGCAATGCTGTGAGTGAGATTACCAAAGGATGGATAGACGAAAAACAATGTTTGAGAAGTCTTCTATGATGTATCACATACGTACTTGTATCCATTTGGAACTCTTGTAGATCTGGAATGAACGAAATGACACAGAAGGATCAGAAAATGCAATAAAGGTATCGCTCTCTAATGATGCGCAGAGAAAGGTCAGTAATTGAGTTTACTCTTGAAGAATGGTTAAAAAGGGGAAAAATTAGAAAAAAAAGAAACTAAACAACCCATAAATTACCGTTAAAGGAATATCTGTCCTTGGAGTTAAACCAAATCAGTATGTGGTTATTGATAACTAAAGACTGGATCAGCTGAATACCTAATAATTATGGAAATTCACACTCGTACCACTGAAATTGGGCCGTGTATATTCGATAGTTATTTTCTTTTTTAAATGAACATGGCCGACGGATTTGATACAAAAATGCTGCTTTTAATAACCCGTATGTTCTTTTCCATTGTCATCAACTTTCACTTTTTGCAACAGCTTTCTCAAATTCTGTCATAAAAATAATGCCAACCAAATTGTGAACAAAGAGAAAGCTTTACGTTCCAACGAAGACTCTAGCAAAGATTGTCACTCAGATTTGAGACAGAAATTTTAAAATACCCAAAGACATTCTCTGTACTCTTGCGTCTCTTTGTCCACTATTGCTAAACCATGCACGACACGAGACGTTTTATACAGATAAACTTTGTAATTCTCTTCCGAAAGCAAAACGTACCTGGATTGATCCCGACAATTGGGCATTCATGATAGCATCGATCGCATACGCGGAAAAATTGTATTGTATAACTCACTGTGAGGAAGACAATAAAAGTTACTATGACGCCTACTGCCACGCCCCATTTGAGACCGGGTCTAAAATAAAATAAGGAAATGTAACAATCCCAGGGGAACATTTTATTTTCTCATCAATATAATAACGAAATAAGTTTTTTGTTTAGCAATAGGGTTATAATGTACAAGAAAAGCCAGCGAAATGTTGACCATTGGAAATAACTCGCCCAGATTTCACCAAAATCAGTCAAAAATAACTCTTATTTGCATGAAAGCCGTCTTCTTCACTTAGAGGCGGTAGCAATTCAGTCGGAGGATGCAATCACGTGTTTCACACGCCCTTTTTACCTTATTGCATTCAGTCCGTCTGACGTAGCGGATTTCATTGTCAATCTAAAATAGTCCGTAATCGTGTCTTGAGCAATCAACGGCTTACTTATTCTGTAAGTAGTAAACACCCTCTACCACGATTTTCTTAATGTTCACCAGTTACCACCAAAAGATATTTTTTGATGGATAACAGAAAAAATACTGGTAATTCTCAATGTCTTTTATGGTGGTTTGAGAACTGGGTTCCAACACCTTGCATTGGTTGGCTGATATGAAACCTTTACCGGCAAAGTTTTCGCCAGGTACCCAGATAAAATTTGTGGAATTTATTCTTGGCTGTAGGAGCCTGAGTCTTACAAATAAAGGAAGATTCATCTGTCATTTTCTCAACCAAGAGTCTAGCACCGTCAGCCAGGAAGAGACTGAAGAAGCTAGTTCAGTGAATAAAACTGGGTATAATTGGAATAGTGGCTTGCGCATCACTGGATATTCCTTCACGTTTTCAAATCCGAGTGGTCACACCATAGTAGTTCAGCTGATAGAGCACTTGAGCGGTTAACGCAGATTCGCTGGTTCCATTCCGGCTCATAAAGTTGAACTCTTAGATGCGCAAAATACTAGTGGATTTTTCGTTATCAATTATAATCAAGTTACGTTTTTCTAAGTTTAGCTCGTACGGCAATTTTTATCAAGCTTACAAGACAGAAAGTGTTGTCATATATAATAAGCAAGACAATTATTCATATGAGAGACCAAAGCCGAAAAATAATAATATCTCTGAAGTTAGTATTTTGTCTCGATATTCATTCACACACACCTGAAGGGAGCAGGGAAAACACCAGTTGGATCCCCACATTAACCGAATGTTCACAACTTGAAAAGGAAAAGGCATGCGAAAGCTACGCTAGAAGCACATTGCTAAAGAATCTCATGCGTTGGTAAAATATAACATTTTTGCATATAACGACGTATTCGAAGGTTAGTTTCAGATTGTCTTAGACAGCTGGCAACAGCACCGGACTGGTACGTTTGTATCTTAGATGATTCTGAAATAATATAAACTGGAATTGTAAAAAGTTCACCGTCTGAATTATTTGTCCAAAGCACGGGATCACTTTCAGCTTTTTCACAATCAAAATTCCCTTCTCTTCCGTGAGAACTTCGGTTTTAGCTTGCAGTCAAGGTTTATTTTTACCAAAGAAGGCAAGCAGAACAGAACAGTGAACAGTTGTTTTTGGGAATTCCTAATCTTTCTCTCGCTCATCATGCAGGTGACGGTCATGCATCTGATTGGTCATTGGCTGGGCTGAAAGTCCTCTGAAAGCCTACTATCGGTGATCAATTCAACATCACCGAACAATAAGTGACCAAAACTACACCTTTCCCCTCCCCCCGCCCCACTCACCCCCCACATCACACAATCACCGTAAAAATGACCTCCAACCGAGCCAACAGGAAAATTAAATGCATAACTGTCACCTGTATGATTTGAAAGAGCACGACTAGGAATCATTGAGAGCAACTTCTTGATCCCCGATGTTATGGTTCTCATGTGACCGTGGGACTTTTGAAACAATTCAAAAAGTTTACTTTGTGGGTTTTCTATTTAAAAGCGAATATTTTGAAAACTACTTCGGCCTGATTCACTATCGTTTTACCTACCAGTTAGCACCCGTGTATGTGAATCTTTTACAACATGGTCAGAACTCACACTGCTGTGTTTCACTTCCATTTTTTTCACTTTTCCCCATCAAATGATGTGTGGTAGACTATCAAAACGAAGATACGCCAATAGAGTAACCGACAAGTCAACCCAAATATTACTCTTGGACATGGAATGCCTTTTACGAGATAACTCGTTTTTGCCGCACGACATATTGGCTTTATCCACTTTTTCATGCAAAGTTTACAGTAATCTAATTCACGATGCTGACTAGAGCTGTTGAGGCTAAGTATGGCAGAGGGTGAGATCAGACAGCAGGCTTACTTCTATACCGTATCGATTATCGACATTAATGAAGTCCCTTTTTGGTTTTCGCATTGCGTGAACATTGACGAAGATTAGTCAATAAAGAGAGTAACAAATGTGGAAAATGTTCTGGCTGAAACTTTTCTAATTGACGGTAATTATGGTTGACCCTATGAAGACTAAGTCGGAATAGATCTCAACTTTCGATAAACTAGATTGTCAAACAAACGCACGTTTGCTAAGGTACTAGCCACGATTATCAAACGAGGTAGTTAGAACGGCATCTTAACAACAGCGAAACTATGACTCGTCTTTTGTTGATTATACTCACAGCTTATTGACGGTAGATAATAAAGTAAACTTGACATCGAATAATATAAAACTGGGACATGAATGATATTTTTACAATACAATGGAAATAGTTTTCAGCCACGGTCTTCAAATCATGCTTAGGTCATGAGGTTCTGTGAGCGATCAAACCCATACGGGTCCCACCTGCATTTGATGGTGAGTGACTCACGTGTCTGTCAGTTTGCAACAGTATTGCGCTCCAAGTTCACCGCAACAGTACGTCATATCATTCGTATGATTTTGCTCCGGACACTGAAACTTCCCGGATCTCTTCAATAGTAATTCCACTTGGCCCTCGCTCACGGTCTCCGAGTGTTCCCATAGTTGTCGCTTTTCGTTCACACACCACTTGATCCGACCAACAACCGGGTTGACTTTTGGAAACCACGGCTGATTTGTTGCTCTGGTCAACATTGACTGGGTGGCGTTTTTAATGGGCAGACAGAGGCACGACTGCATGTGGAACACAAGCATGAAATTTCTCAGTAACAGTAAATGATCAGGGTGTGGCATAAGTAAAACAGAGACTATCAATGAACTTATAGTTAACGATCCCTGATAAAACTTTGGGCTGTCCGCTAGTCCACTCCAACCAAGTCACATCTGCCCGGTGGATCTCATACAAACATTTTAACCGCATGCTTCCAATCAGGGTGACATGTGGACGGAACCAATCAGTGAAAGAACAATTACAGAAATTTGGTTGGACAATACTGGAGATTAGGACAGTTATTGGATTTCTTCAGAATGCTTGATGTTCTGGCTTTGGTATTATGGGTATTTCTTGCTTTCTTGATCAAAATATATATATATATATAAACAGTGAATTTATTCATATTAACTGAAAAAAGTAAATGTACCTTGTCATTGAGTCACTATATAAATATATATATATATATATATATATATATATATATATATATGATGAATGAGGTGAAGAGTGTTGGGTTCTCAAACAAGATGAGCAGCAATAACCGCGAAATCGGCCGTGTGCTTGCAGGGAAAATTTTCCATCCACTGGCATATTACTTACTATCAGAATGAGTACCTGCATATGCCGCTTCGTTGTTCGTTGGGTTAGCAGTTACTTAGACAGGAAAAACTAACAGAAACCACAGTTATGATTTGTTTTGCGGACTCCTCAAGGAATTGTTGCCGTACGCACTCCAAAAGCTTCGAATTAGGTCCTAGTGGCGGCTTAACAACGAAGTGTACAAGTATGAAAATTGATGAACAAAGGAGTATCAGGTACGCATAGTTGATAAGAGCGACAGTGGCGAGACCGATCGTGTGCTTCTAGGGGCATTTAGTCTACCTATTTACGTACTACTCATTTTCAGTATGCACGTCATAAACTTAAATTCAAACTATTTCGCCTCCAGATAGACTAATAGGACATGAATGCTGGTAGCCAGCGGTGGGAAAAAGAGATAAGAATATTTGCCTTTCCATATCAAGTTTGTTTAGAACCGGGCACATACTTTGTAGTAAGCTGAATACTCTTTGTTTTACACTGCTGACTGTGTTGACACTTGTTTCTTTTTATGACAAGAACAATAATATATAATTGACTAATACGTTCGCTCAAGTCCGTCACAATATCTCCGTGGCTTACTTTAGGCTAAAGGGAAAGCAATATAACTGTGCAGAAAATCTGTCGCACAAGTCACTTTGAACTACGATTTCAAGCAAGAAATGGGATATTGTGAATCCGATTATTCTGAACTGTGTCAGGGCATTTCCAAGTAAGATGGAGCTGAGCAGAATTCTTCCACATTCTGCAGTATTCATGGAAACCCTGAGGGAACCTACGCAATTTGTGTGCTTTGACCCATCTAGAACCAATAACTGTTTTCCAAGGAAGTCCATTCGGTCATTCAGCTCGAGCAGAACGTCTACTTGGAGAATAACCATTTATGAACGGATAGGCGGCAAAGTTGATTACGAAAAGTTCAAGTTGCGTTAGGAGAAGACAGAGCAAAACAGACTTTAGTATCAGGATTTATCTTCTGTTACCCGATTCATTACCGTTGTGCTCCGTCTTTTTTCTTACATATGGTACAAACTAAGTAAAACAGAAAACACCCTCACCTCTTGACCAATTTGGCTGATTCATTGAGTAACGAGTTTGCTTCACCTAAAAACCACCATTGGAGAAGGATGACTTCACTAAAGCGATTAAACACATAGACTGAACAACAGACAGAACTTGTGGAACCTGTGGATCAAGGCATTGTACTTCAAGCTTTTATCAGATTGTCTATTCAATCTTCCGTTTGGTCGTGCGGCTCAAGCAGTGGAAACAAGAGGACCCGAAGAAAGACATCGTGACTGGGTTCAAATCCTACTCAGGTGAAATAGTCTCTGCGTTTGAAACATTGTGATATTTTTCACATCTGCCAGACTTCGGTTTAAATACCATTTGTTGCTTTATTTTACTGATAAAATCAAATAGTGTCTTGAAAAATCTGAGGAATTGATGCCTTTAAAAATAAAGGGTCAGAGAATTACGATCAAACATCTTTTGAGAGTAACCTATAAGTAAAAGGATGCGTTTGTTTTTTTGATGAACGAGAGCGTATTTCGTATGTCAGTCGGTAACAGAAGTCTCCGCAGTTTGTTTCCGTAAATGAACAAAATTTCAGAAAGAAATCGACTTGAGGCCTGTATTCTCTAAATCGGTGTAGGAAAAAGTCCCGTTGGATGAAACCTAGTTTTAACCTAAGTCGAGCTGCCCTGCACAGCAAAATATATCAAAAATTTCGAGTATTACCAGGGTGTGAAAGGAATACCCTATTTCCAATGGAATTGCTATCACAGACAAATGCGGTGGGAAGTATCCAACTTTTTAAACTCCAAAATGTTATACTATTTCAGTATAATCAGTATAATATGTGCTATTATATTAGTAACTACGCTCCAGTCGAAGATTTGAATTTTCTTATTGAGGCACGGTGGTTCTAAGATGAATCACAGTTCACTGAAAGTGAACTGCGAGTTGACCGGTATAAACTTCTAGACAGGATATCAATGTTCTACAGCAGCTGAGGCGCCGGAGGGCATCTTCACATGAGCAAGATAATTACGACAATGTTCTCCTAAAAAAATTAGTATTGTAAGGGTTAAAATGACGTCTTTTCGTTTTATCTGTCTGACTGTTAATCTAATTTACAATCTGCGCCTGGAGAGGACTGTAAATTGTCTTATTCGTTTTCCTAAAAAAAGAAACATTACGATCAATCTAAAGAAGCACCTTCAATAAAATCCTAATGGAAGATGATCTGATTTTAGAAATAGGCAGATGAAACGCGAATCTGCCCAACTGAAGAGAGTAAGATATATGACAAAATAGTTAATAGATTTCAAGGCATTCGCTTTCGTGCACATCAAAATCTAGCATGGGTGACTTGGTTCTCAGCTGCGTATGCCAACGAAAACAATAAATAAACTCAGAGTTCACTTTTACTGGAACAATTTTTCGCCTTAATTTATAATGCGATACTCAAACATTTCAAAAAACATTTTTCACAAGCAAATCAGCTCCACAAATCGTGATTTCTGACAAATGGTTGCAACAGCTTTTGGTATCAGAGCTGTTGAGCATGACGAAGACATGAAATGAGACTTTCATGTTTATTACCTAATATCCTATGGTGTCTTATTCACTATCAGTCATATCAAGGTAATGAATGTGCTTTTGGTAGATCGAGGGAGAAATAAATTGGAAAATAGGCCAACAGCATCTAACCGGCGGAAATCAGACGACTATCATCGTGAACTTAATAAAATAACTACCCGGATTCGAATCCCGCCATCGCCGCTCACTTCTCCCACTTAGTGGCCTCTCATTGGCTATTTCCTCCTTCCTATGTTGTTAAACTTTGTTGTATAATGAATGAAAATGACGGTAAAACAGTATATTCTCATAGTATTTGCATAACATTATAAAGTAAGGAAATAACAGTCTGACTTAAGGCTGGTAGAAAGCATTTCTTATATATCTGAATATATACACACCAGTACAAATTTATGAATGGATACAAAAAACCGATGGGTTCAAAAATCCTGATTCCATTGGGTGACACCACTATAAAATATTTCGTGATTAAAGCATTCAGAAGAGGAAATCCCGCTTGCGGATCAGATATTTTCGAGGCTTTGGTGAAATCGGAAATAGACCAATCCCGCAAAACTTCGAACTCGTAACTGACCGGTATAGCCTTCACGAGAGAAGAAAAAGGGACTTCGTGCAATTGTTCCCCGACATCATCACCGTGAGCAAATCAAATGGCAAAATAGGGGCCACCATTAACGATGACAACAGAAGGCACAATCAAATACAAATGTAACGACTCAATTCATCACTCAAGCAGTTGCGTGCAATACACTCTTTATCGAACCGACGTACGGTAGTATATGTAAGCACCGGAATTCAGAAAGATTCAGATTGCTAAGGTTGTTTGCATCTAAAATCGACAAAGTCTTTTAGTCATTCTCGTATTTCAAGCCAAAAGAAGACAATAAAAAAGAAGCCATGATACAATCACTCTGTCCTAATGAAGCGGGGCTTCCGGGGTTGTTGATTGTAACCTAAAGCATCTAGACGTGTGTAATCTCAAAACTAGTCAGCACCCTAAAGTTTAATCCGTTCAGAAGCAAAGACCACGTGGATCAGTAGGACAAATCAGATGCAGTTTACGTAGTTAAATAGAAATACGTAGGTTGGACAAGCACATAGCTGTACACTTTCCGCACAGACGAAAACTAGCCTTACAATGTTATGATCCGAGATCAAATAGGTCACGTGTTTGAGATCAACGGGGTAGTCACGTGAGAGAGAATAAGGAGGGAGCATTTGAATCCCCGGGCTCCCTAAGAAAACAACTCCATCCATCGAAAATTCGAAATGAATAGGCTCTATGTCGTCTATAAAAGATCGGTGAAGAAAGATAGAGAAACGATCAGATGGGAAGTGGTACGTGCGACCTCACTCCCTCACGCGATCAATCATATTAGACAGCGAGCCATAGTTTGGATAAAAACAATTTATTATTAGTTTACGAACTCAGTGTACATCTTGGCTTCTGAACTATATATATATATATATATATATATATATATATATATAAACATATATATATATATATATATATATATATATATATATATAGTCGAATAAACTGACATGCTACTAGCCTGCCTGTTATAACGCTTTATTGTCTGCAGACGAGTTGAAAAGTGACAACAAAGAAAGGAATTTTCTTACACTTCCGGTTTACCAGTTGAAGGTTTGAATAAAGGAAAGTGAGTGGGAGACAAAGAAAGTTGTCTTGTTCGGTGAAACCTGACGACTTTGGTCTTTCGTCAAAATCGAACAACAGAATAGCTTGTATGATCAGGAAGTAAATTGCCTATTGTTTTGCCCTTGATGTTGCTAGTGGGATATTGTTCTTGTTTTAGAGATCTTAGTAATTTAGTCCTATTATCAGTTATAAAAACAAATGGAGCTAGCGATGAAAGGTTTTTGATATTTGATTATAATTTGCAGGGCGTAGAAAATTCCGCAATTCGGTCACAATTTGTAGCCTTAGAGTGCTCCGAGTAAACCAAATATTCATCCCACCAAAATAATGGCGCTCGCAAAAATGACTGTGATGTTGAGGGTAGAGTGTGATACTATATGCCAATATAATAAAAATGACCAAAAATTACTATATGGTCGGTTGCAGATGAAATGGAGGAAGATTTTCGTAAAATATGCAAGTTGCAGGGTTTCTGTCAGGTGAGCAGGAACTAAATACTTTTTCCTTTATTTTCGGAATGATTACTTCAAGATGATATAATGTTTAGTACTATTAGGTAAACGGATACACTGCAAGTTATATTTTTAGGTCATTGTGTAACTAAAATGAATAGTTTCTTTTCACAAGAGTTTAGCAACAATCGTTTCAAGCGGTCGTGAATACAAATGAGAATATCGCAAACAAAAAGTTAAACGTTTTATTCAGTTAATCAATTGCTAAGTGTTTCCATAGATTCTGAGTGTTCTAATATCAGTAAAAGGAACATTACAATGGGATTAGTTATCGAAGATGGATGAGAATCAGGTGAAGCTTATCTAGGGAAGAAAGCGTACAGAGGGCCATTTGGTTTAACTAGTTAAAATACTTGAGTTTTTTCACCATACGCGCAGATAAATCATTCGTGTTCACAAACTAAAGACTGAAGCTACTGATTATGATAGTCGTCAGCAATATTTCACTGGAGACCAAGAATCTAACATAGGAAAGCGGAGGGTAGTGAAATTCTCATTGTCAGACATTCTGTATTCTGTTTGATAAGAAATACGGACACAATTTTCAAAGGATCAGATGGATGAGAAATCCGCAAGGTTTAATTTCTGCTTGATTGACAAGGTGTTCATTCTAGTGTAATGTTATTAAGGTTGATGAAGATTCATTCGAACATGTCGCTCCTAGTTCAGGTCTTTTGCGCACGAGCTGCGCTCACTGATGCGCGTCGCATGATTATGTATGCTTTCTAATTTGTTCCTAATGAACCAGTGACCTTATCACATTTGTTTGTGATGTTTCGTTTCTTTCCTAGCTTTCAGGTTTTTCTCCGAATAACTTTAATACATGAACCTTGGACTGTTTTTGTCTGTTTGTTTGCTGGTTTGTTTGTCTATTAGCTTTTTTAGGTCATTAAATCCACACTTCTTCATTTGAACGAACTTACACGTTCTCAAATGCAACTCTCAGGCAGATCAATACTCTGGAAATTCCATACAACCCAGTTCACGCCATATGCGCTCTGTTCATGCATAAACAAAACTGCCTGTATGAAAAACAACCGTCTGTTTTCAACGGAGAAGAAAGTACGAAAAACTACCTACTTTAAAACAACTTTGAATCATCAAAAGAGTTAACCATTTGTCATTTTTTTGACAAATATATTGGTAAAATCCTTTGTAAGTGCCAGAAAAACTCTTCTGGGGCATACCATCAATTGATGAATGGAAAAAACGTTTACTGGCATTGTCTGTTCAACGATTCCAAACCAAATGAACTCAGGTTGAGCTGGAACTCAAGGACTTTCTTATTTGGAATGAAAATAACCCAGCTGACTGTGGGAAGAAGAATAAAATGTTCAGCCGTCAGCATTCGGCTTTTTCCCGTGAAGTCGAGTATAAGCGTGTGCGCGAGTTTCCTATGTACTCTCGACATAATAATCGGGGAACACGTCTGCTGAAAAGACTATAAGTGCACTATTTAGATGGTCCGCACAAATAACTCAGGTCTGCGTAGTATTTTTTCAAGTTCAAAATGAGACAGTAGTCAATGATGCAACGCGTAATTCAACATTATTTACAACTGGTCAGTGATGATCCATCCAGTACACAAGCGTGTTCACCATGAAACTCTGCTACTGAATACTTTAACTTTGCTGATTCCACCATCGACCATTCACGGAGAGATATTGACCCGCCTTGAGACTGTTCATGGGTTAAAAGCAAGATAGTGACGGTAACGGGAAGACTATCGGTTCGACTGTGCGTGAAATCATTCTATTTGCGCTACTAATCTTGGAAGAACATATTAAGTGTTCTCCTGTGTAAAGTCTCACTGATTCTACCTTCGATTGGAAATTGGTCAGCATCATGTAGAAAAAACCTCAACGTTCCGGGTTGGATCTTGTGATCACTCGCAAACTTGCTCTATTTATAGCAGTAGAAACAACTTGCATCAAAAATGTCAAAACAAGAGTCAAGTTTGTCTGAAGTTCCCCACTGTTTTCCCAGGAAAAACCTGAATTCCAGTAGTAGGATTTGATTGCTGCATAAAAAGTTGAGTCATGCACTATTTACCAGTATAAACCACTTAAGCATAATATATCCGTTTCCTACAAACTTTTATGAAAAATTAGCAGTGCGCACTCGAACCATAATGTTCCTTCGTTATTTAGGCCCCCAAGACAAGGGACTGCATCATTTCAGTCATTCATACTGTTGATAAAGCATTGTTATCACTTAAAGTCAGTGAAGGCTTGACGATATATCTCGCAGCAATAACTAGCAGCCAGCCTTTTTAGGTCAGCTCGG